>OY769909.1:312500-900710 GCA_963669185.1 Dyspetes luteomarginatus | reverse complement strand
TTGCGCGCGCCGAATCTCCTCGTACCTTTACACGGCAAGTTACAGAGTACGAGTGTTTTTTCGTTCGCCAGTGGATACGGCCGATGTATTATGCGGAAGGCTGCGTATACAGTAGATACAGCCAAAGGAGAGCAAAGCGTGTTTGCTGTCCCACACCTTTCACTCCCTTCCTATATTCGTACATGCGCTCGTTCGTTCGGCTGCTCGTTCACTCTACACCGAGATCGGATCTTGCGTTTGTTATGCTAAGTGCTCATTAAGATTTTAATGTATTTCACGAACGCGGAAGTGAGGCGAGAGAGAGAGAGAAGCGAGAGTACAAGGGGGTGTGAGGGCAAAGTTTACCACTTGAGCAAGGGAAATTGGCTGCGAAGAGCGTAAAGTTTTTAATGAAAATTCGATTACGATGAACAAGACACTGGGGTGAAGCGATCGAAGCGCTATGTGTAGTACCCAAAATTGACATTTCCACTTTTTTACTGTTGATTCTTGAAATTTCGTCATTGAAATAAAAGTCTCACGAACGAATTAGATCTTTGATGAAAAATTCAATTATGTGCAGTAATTTGAAAAAAATTGGCATTCGCCTGCACGATAACAGAGAAGTCATCTGAAAGAAAAAATCGACTCAAAATGGGAAGTTGGACTGAACTGAACCGGTAGAGGTTAACAGCGTGAGCGTCTGTCAGGGGGATTATCAATTCTCACCGAGTTCTCGTGTTACGTCTAAGAGCCTCCATTACCGGCAATTTGCATTGATAGGGAGGAGAAAGAGAACGAAACGGTTCAAACGCCACACACTTGGCACGATCTCTTCCATCTCAGGTTTCATTTTATCGTCTCGTTTTAGCGCAAACTATAACTTAAAACGCAATTTAGATCCTCGCTCAAGTTAAGCAAGAGTGTGACGATGAATTTTTCTACCTCGCTATTCGTAATTTTGCACAACTCACACCTTCAATTTTCTCCTCGGTTGGCTTAATCGACGCAGTATGCAGAAGTAACAATTTTTTAACGATCCTGTACAGAGTTAGCACGTATCTCGAGTTTATTACAATTATTAGAAATTTTTGTTTAGCTTTAGGAATAATGAGGCAAAGAGAAACGATCACAAATGATTTTCCAGCACTCAGACTTGACTCGTTGGGCGATCGAGCCTTCGAGATACAGCGACCCCGGCAATATAATGTACTGGATGGAATATAAGGTGAAGCAGAGGCAAAGAATGGTGGAAAAAATAAAAAGAGAGATGTCGAAGTGTAACGGGCCAGTGGCGAGCTCTAGTTGTTTCTACAGCAATTAAGATAATATTTGCATTCAGGGTTGTGATTTCCTGCAGGTGTTCGAACGGTATATACACGCTCAAGGGGTGAGGGTACACAAGGGCTTCAAAGGGGGTGGTCCTCGCTCGTTAGTTATACTTTGCTATACACATATATATATATATTTATGTACATATATCTATATATAGTACGAGAAAGTGGCGTGTATGACACATCGAGCACGAGAGAGGGTCTTTATGGCGATTGTGCTTGACGGCCACACAGTAGTAGCACTTTACCCCCTCCCGTCGTTCTTTCGCGCTCCTTTTGTCCCTTCCGTCTTCCTCGCTCTGTCTCATTCGCCCTCTCGTCGTCTGAGCCCCAATTTATCTCTCCCTTTTTTTTCCCCTCTCTCTCTCTCTCTCTCTCTCTCTCTCTCTCTCTCTCCCTCTTGAAACGTCGGATATATCTGCTCTCCCCCACTTGAGGGGTGAGAATTAGTCCGGTGTGGGCTGGTGTGTATCCCCGCTATTAGATCTTTCTCATGCTGATAAAACTGTATAATGGACTTAATCGCTTTGCGCCTGGGCCTCAAGCTAAATTTTCGTTATTTTTCATGGGTTCCTGACCACTGTTGAGGGCACCTCCCCTCCTATCGACACGATAAATCTCGCGTTCGCGAGTCTCTCTCACTCTTCTCTCTCTCTCTCTCTCTCTCTCTCTCTCTCTCTCTCTCTCTCTCTCTCTCTCTCTCTCTCTCTCTCTCTCTCTCTCTCTCTCTCTCACTCTTTACCTGGGCATTGTGTATTTTTTTACTAATTTTTTCAGTCTGTTACACAGCAAGTACAGATCAGTATGTATTCAAAAGTACCGGACACTGACATTCATGTTTGCGTGATCACACTGCGCTTTTTTGTGTGTTCTCATAAATTATACCAGTGGTATAATTATATATTAGATTCATTGTTACGTGAGAGAGAGGAAAACTATTTGATTTCAAACAGCGACAATGATTTCTGTAAAGATTCAGAAGTGTTTCACGAAAAAATTCTCATGTGGAACAACCTTCTGTTACGTCACCACAGCATGCCACGAGATTTTCCTCTTTTAAAAATATGCCTGTGATCCTCATTTGCGCAAAACTTGCTACAATTGTTTATCAAAACGTTTGTTGCTCGTCCAATTAATTTTAGCTTGAAACTCAACCACTATACATTATAAGACAGCTTGAATATGCATATATATATATAGCAGTATAAGACCACAAATTGTTTCCAATAAATCAGTCCATTTCGTACCTGTGCAAATTGCATTAAACCTGCGGTAGGACCCAGAGCTCTATATCGACCACCTGTCAGTTTACAAAAAATATTGCATGGTGACTTGATTGTATTTTGTCATCACTTAATTTGGAGGCAATTAAAACAATAAACTAGGGCGAGTATGTAATTCTTTTCTCTCCATTGACATTTCTTTTTGACAAATTGTCCGATCATTCTCTAGCCTCTAGGCAGTCAGAAAACATCTCTGAGTAAAAGGGCCTTGCCTCGCTTTGACGCAAAAGGAAGACCGAATTTGAATTTGAATTAATGATCAGGTGTCACTTTATTACAGCTGTATTGTATTTTTCATTGTTTCTACGCGTTATAGAATTTCCATAAAAATATAAACAACCGCAAAATTGTACGTTATCGTTACATCGCTCCTCGACCCCTAAAAATCCTCAGAAAGGTGAAATTGTTCGATGTTCCTTCAAGTTTTCCTACAGACTTTGCAGTAGCCGTTTTCGCGATTGCATTCACGAGAGTCCAGACATATCCTGCAATTTATTTCTCCATATATATGTAGAGAAACTGGCCTGTGAAATGGCAGTAGCTACACACGTAGTGCCAACTATGTTTAACGTCTCGAACGGGTGGTGGTGCGCCGATGATTTATTCGCGGCAATAAGTGAGCTCGCGACCCGCTCAGGTAAAGTATACACTGGTGTGTCTTGCACAAGGAACATTTGAGCATGTGGCTCGCGCAAAACTCTCAATATCTTTTCAACATTCCTTGGATACACCACGGCCAAGTATTCGCGGCGAACAGTGGCAATCTGCATCTTGGATATTATGCCATGATGCTTGCCACGAGAGTAGTGAAGATACCGCGGGGCTTGGCCGCATACTGTTTAAGCAGTTACGAGCATTACCTCGGTAATTCGTGGGGTCAGAGGAGTCAATTCTCCCTCGATGAAAATACAGTCTCGATTTCTATCGATAAACGTTCTTCCATCCGCGCATCTACATCAGTTTCATTGGGTTAACTCAGGTGTGAAATTTTTTTTAAATCCTATCAAAAGTAACCCATACACATTTAACTCCATGCTAATTTTAAGGTTAAGCGAGTTTTCTTTTGCCTACACCAAATTTATACTTTACTCTCGTCTGTGACTGTCAGATTTTCTTCTTTGCCGGATTTTCTCTTCTTATCCATGGCTTTCCAGAGTTCTCGTTCTTCTCGTCTCGTGGTCGCTCATTAGCATTAGAAACAGCGGTAAACTCGAGAGGACTAGCTTACCGAGCTAACAGCGTGTAAAATAACCGCTAAGTTGTCAAGACAATGTATCGCTGAGTTGGTGGGTTGCGTGTATAATAGTTCGCGGGGTGGCTCACTCGCTTGTTTTGTGACTAAAGATTGCTTTATCTTCTCGAGCCAAAACTGCTCTTGTGTAAAAGGCACACAATATATATATATATATATATATATATATATATATATATATATATATATAGTAAGTGTGCTCGAAAACAGGTTCAAAACAGTTGAGCGGAGTTAAGTCCCTTTGCGAATTACTTCCTTCGTGGGGTGGCATTGTCTCTCGGGCGCACTGAAGACTTCTCGAGAAGACACGACCCTGCTCTCGTCTACTTCCGGTTTTCCTCGCTCATCTTGCCAGATCTTTTGCCACTTGTCTTAGACACAAGTTAACGTTAACCCTGAAATCTACGTGTGTGCTCTCGCCACCAGCTAACGGCTACAGTAGCTATCGATACTTTCAATATTTACAAGAATAAATATTTCTTTGTTGGCAGAGATTTGAACTTTTTCGCTCTGTCATCTTGACTTCTTCAATCCTTTTCGACTTTTCGTCGTCTTCAATCCTTAATCTTTCCATCCTTTTTGCCCTTATATTTTCATCTTTAACGACTTTAACATTATTCTACGTTCGAGATCAGAAGAATTTTTCCAAAAGAGAAAATTTCCAAGATTGCAGTTTTTTTTTTGCAGCAAAATTGTAAAAGTTGATAGAAATGAGATCTATAAATTTTTACAAAAATACGACGAGAACTCATAGGACAGAGTGTCCCATGAGTGCGTGTCGTTGTAATGTCACCGTCTCGGACCAGGAACGTGTACACGAGGAGAACCGAGAATCGGCGTAACACGCGATCTTCTTGTTAGTAGCGTTATACGATGTTAAAACCGAAACAAAATGGTATACACGCTCGATGGTATGCTGGAGGCTCGATGCTGGAGGGTAGGCATTTTCGAAAGGAAACTACCATAGGAGGACGTTCACGACGACGACGACGACGTTCATTTCAACATCCATCAAGAATTTTTTCATTCTCGCGATAATCTGCGTGCCCTCTCACATGCTTATATGCCTAGTCGTCGAGTTAAAGTCTTTTTAGAAAAATCACGATCTGCTTCCTGCCCATGCTCTTATTTTAACGGTAATTCATGAATAAACATTTTTTTTTTCTTAATCAGAAATTTAGGTAGATTGTTATCAGAATGAGTTTGTACGATGTCAAAACTGTCTGTATTAATCTCGTTCATTTATAATTTTCCCCCGGATTTAAATAGTGTGCCTACTCGTGTTGGCATCATTATAGGGGATGATGAAACATTCTTATACGTTAGGCCGGTGTCTATATATATATATAGATATAGGCGAATTTGTTTGCTTTATGGTTTAAATAACAGAGATAAAAATAATATTTCATTTATTTATAAAACTGATGTTAATGGCTCGGGCAAGTAGTGTGAACTCGCCAGGGACATCCGTTACACGTTTATGAGTGTATATCGGCATAACGAGGCCAAACGTTTGTTACAGGATTTCTACTGCTGCGAGCACCGCTCACTACTGGCTTAAAAAGCTTCATGTACATACATATGTCTATGTGTATGAAGATGTTATACAGTTTGTGGCTATATATATATATATATTGATATATATATATATATATATGCTGGACGATGGGCTTAAACACGAATAGCTCGAATCGGCCGATCGCACAGGAGCGTGTCGAGGCGTCGGTCTCTTTGTTGCTCAACTCGATTTACTCGCTCGTCGACGAGCCACCATATTTTTGCATGAAAAAATGGCAAATACGAGCAGAGGAATGTCAGCCAGTAACGGAAATTCTACAATCATTTATTATTTCACGCGGCTGCAGCCATGATATGAAGATCCAAAAAAAATCTCACTCGTTAACTTCCTGATGAGTTTCAATGTAGAAAGTTCATCACTGCGAAGGAAGCGACAATTTGTTTATTAGAGATCGGACAAATAACATTGAAACGAGAGTCTTAAAATGGACTTTAAGGCCCTTGACAGATTTTGTAAGATTTTAAAGCCCCAGGATAGGCTTTGGAACTTTGTTCATCAGGGTCATCAGGGTCATCGGGGTCATCAGGGTCATCAGGGTCATCAGGGGCCTTTGCTGAATTTTCAGCAGAAATTGGATGACTTTTCCTGACCCAAGGGAATGTTGTAACTTTGGGCTGTTTTGTTGGTATTCCTTGCTCAACGTAATTTTTTATCCACATTTTTTTCAATTCACGAGTCATTGCCGACTCAAATGCATCCCTGGAAACTCTTCGATAATCCTCATCCGTGTACATCGAAACAATAATATCTTAATTGGCATAGCGTTAAGATTAATTTTCTTCCTCTCCTCGATTTTTTCCTCCTCGTACAATCTTCCCTAACTTTTTATTCTCTTCATTGCGCTCGCACATTTTACGAAGTACTATACGGGCAATTAAACCAATTAACGCGATGATGAGGCGGCGCGGTGAAACGCGAAGGAGCTCCGCGGTGGAAGGAGAAGACTCGAAGACGTCGACTCGAAGACGTCTCAGCATTACTCGACCATGTATATACTGCACATATAGTAATAATACATATACTCATGCATTTATGTGCCGATATATATATATATATATATATATATGTATATATATATATAGGAAGCTTACGTAAGGTAATTGGACGCTTCTTTGCGGATTTCCTAAAACGATAATTAACGAGTTATTAAGCGCCGGCTAATCTCTTCGTGGCTGATGTCTTCTCTCTCTTGGCCTCTCCCTCTCGTAATTATTAGCGGAGGCCCAGTGCGTTTCACACGAAGACGTATGCTCAGACATGTCCTAAGTTGCCACAGCAGAAGTGAAATCTTGAACGATCCGTCAAAGATACAGAGCCCCAAGTGTGTAGGTAAAAATGGACGACGACGAGATATCGATGCGTGAGACTTTAATTCACATGTGTGAGTGCCGAGCGAGCGAGAGCACTCATCATCATCCGTACTCGGTATATTAAAATATAGAATACGATGATGTGGCTGCGTGAGCCCGAACTTGCTGAGTGTGTGCGGGCCGTGTGGGTGCTCGAGCGCACACGAGAAGCTTAAGGACAGGATGCAATTACAACGCAGGCATAAGTGTTATCGTTAAAACAAAAACTTACAACGTTCCGCGCGCGTCTATAATTCGAGGTTCTCATTTACTGCCCAAAGAGAACATTTCTTCTGGGGGAATTTCGAATGTTTTTTATTTATTTTTTTTCGTTATAAAAATATAGCTCATTTGCGTAAACTTAGGGTAACCATTTTGAGCAAATCGTATAATGTACTTTGAAATTAGAAATTTATAAATTCATTATCAATTATCGTAATTGCCAATTAATTTCCTCAAAAATTGAAGACACGAATTTTCGTAATATGGAAAAAGAGAAATCTTGTGTGGAAAGTGTCATGGCGGAATGATGAACGAAAAACTATTTCCTGAATAGCCTGACTCGATTTCGGGGATACACGTGGTCAATGACTGAGACCCACTAAAATAATAATCATACGATGTTTATGGCGAGATCGCGATCATCAAGTGATTGTCACTTCCATGAGCATGCGAGGCAGGGCTTTGAAATAAAGTTGCGAGCTCCTGGATCCGGTAATTAGCGTTATGAAGTCTCCTGTGTGCTTCTGCCTGCCGTGTGTGTCTATACATCAGCTCACCCGGTTCTGATGACTCGCGGATAAGCGAGCGAACGAAAGCATACACATATATGTGCATATATATATATATGTGTGTGTGTGTATGTTTGAGCTGGTGCGCACGCGGCGGGATTACGTACATAGTATGTGTACTAGAATACACGTTACACACATTTGTCGGAGCGATGCCAGGAGCAACGAGATCCACAATACGTGAAAGCGGCCATTATCCAGAGTTTTCTTTTGCGCAACAAAGTCATATGTTCGCTTGTCCCAACTCCGTAGTGTACATGTTATCCATACTTACCTTCTCCTTATATATATATACATATATATATATACATGTATGTATATATAAATACGTGCGTGTACTAATATAAATATTAGTACACGCACTTCATTATTTATCCTCGAGAGCACACGGGAAATAACTTATGAATGCGCAACTATACAGCATGAAAAACTATCCGTAGGCACACGTACAACACTTTAGGAAAAAAAAAAAAAAAAAAAAACACTTCTCTGTCCTTCCCGTTGGGAAATATATCATTTGAGATTCACTCGTTATGAGGTTCGCTAGGATACACATAGGACGATTAACTGCACGAGCAGTTCCAGGGAAATCGGAGACGAGTGAGAATAATGCGCGTGCGAAGTGTACACAGTAACTAGTTATGAAAAAAAAAAAAAAAAAAAAACATGCCATAGACACTTCCTTGATAGCTCCTTCGCCTTTACATATTTAGTTTCCTATTTGGCTATGGTGTGTGAGACTTGTCACGATTACTCACAGCAGCGAAAAAACCAACAAAAGTCACTTCTCAGTTCAATAATTTTATAACGTAATAAGTTGGAATTAATGTTAAAATGGCAGTTTGACGACCGTACCATTAATTAGTAACACTTAACCATCAAATTTTGATCGAATTTACATTCCAAAATTCGAGCCTTAGAAATGAACCGAAGCTTCTAGTAAATTTTACTGTTTAAACAAATCGTATATTTATGCAAATGGAAGATTTTTATCTGATGAAACCCATCATCAGCCATTATTCATCGGTCCGTATGACTTTGAAGAAATGATAAGAAATAACCAGCAAAGATCGAGGGCAATTTCTTTGAGGTAATTTTTTTACAATCACCTGCGATTATTGAATCCAACGCTGGAGTCAAGTAGGGGGTGCCCTCTGTAATCATTTCTTGTATCAATTTTTCCATTTTCATAGCAACACCGGGAAAATTTCGTAATTCCCAATGATCGGTACTCGTTTTACCATTCAAGAGCTTTCATATGACATTAATTTTTGCGGGGTCTCTCGCTGCTATGTAGTTAAATGGCGGCGACGGCGAGCAAGGGGGGAGAGAGAGAGGGATAGTTTTTCCAGAAGGCACGTCTCCTCATCTCGAATGGTCCATCGAGTCGAGATGCAAGAGGATGAACCTGGCTTTAACGCTCTCACCAAGCGTGATTGCACGTCTCGGGCTGGACCATGATGGCCGCTGAGCTCGGCCTATTGGTTCGCCGATAATCACACGGTCCCCCTCTTGCAATTCTCTTCACGATCTATCATATATATATATATATATGTATGTACGTGTATGGTGCTCACATAAATATACACATTTATACATGTGTGGTTAAATGTGCATTGGTCTGCCATGCCACTTGGCAACGGGCGAGAGCATCATTGTAGCCCCGTGCGGCTGTCATTACGCGATCATTTCTTGTTTCGCCAGGCATTTAATTTGAATCGTGTCCCTCCCTCAACGGCTGGTCGGACAGTATGAGGCTTCTTCCATCGTCGTATATATATATATATATATATGCGCGTATTCTTCGCATCCCTCTATATACCAGCATATAAAAATCCACTATACTTCCCCCACCAACTCTTCATGTGTTTCATTCGTTCTGATGATTTTTTTTTTCCATCTTCTTATTCTCTTCTGAAACTCTCTGATGACTTTTCGCCCGGGTGATTTATCGATATCCGTTGGAGTGCCACTGCGCATGATAAATGTTTATAAATTCTTGTAGCTTTACAATTATCGTATGGAAAAAATATTTTTACGAGTATGAGATTAGGAGACTTTTGCAATTGAAATTCTTTCTATTTTCTAATCGAAATGAAAGAAAGATTGGATTGTGTTTTGCTTCTCACCACCCCAAACAAAGTGCTTGAATTCTTCTGTGGTGGAGGAAAACGGCCAATTTGTTAACTGGATTCAAAGACTGGGGTAAAATCACTTGGCGCCAACTGTGAGAGGGAACCACGAAAAGTGAGGAACAGGTCTCGCATCTCGTAACCGCAGCCAATCTCGTTCTCGTTGGTGTCCTCGTTCCCTCGTGCTCGATGGAACACGAGAGAACTTAACAGGGCGCGAGAGGGCCCAAGTAAGAAAAGGACGGGAAAGGTTGAGAGATACGACGACAGTTATCGTTGGACATCCAGGTACACCAACCAGTCTCAGGGTATTAGGAAGATCCGGGTCTTCGTCTTTCTCTATTTTTTTTTCCTTGGTCGTCAGCTTCGCTACACTTCAGTCATGTATATATTCGTGTGTCTTCTCTCAGTGGGTCTTCCGGTTGATCGCGCGAACGTTGTTTCATCTCACAGTAAATTTTCCCAACATCTTTCTTCTCAGAAACATCACAACTTATTTCTACTCCTTCGTCTCATTCATTCTCATCTTTAAACTTCTGGAAAAAGCGTTGAAGAGCTTTGTTTGCCTGTTCTATGCCCCCCATCCCTTCCCCTCGTCCTTTTCGTCACTCCGTTAAAATGAATCGGGTCTAACTCTGAATGGAAAAAAGAAGGAAAAAAAAAAAGAGAGAGAGAGAGAAAGATAGCTAACAATAAGACCCAAGAACTTGATTCGAGAACTCTGAATGAGTATAATCTTCGCCCCGAGGGCTTCTCACGATAGGCCAAGATCAGTGGGAGAAAGAGAGAGAGAGAGAGAGAGTTGGGGTCGGAGGAGAAATACGTGAAGGACAAAAATAAAAAACGCATCTTTGAGAGCTGTGGTCGGTCCACCAAATTACGAGAAATGAAATGACACACTCGCCTGGATTATCTCGAAAACGACTTATTATGCCGTCCACCGAGAGCAGAACGAGAACTGAGATGGACCGGGTTACCCTTTCGACGATTCGAATCAACGCAGTCACATCCCTCTCTCGTCTTCTTCTTATATACGTGTATAAATATATACATCTTTATAGCGAGTTCTTCGCAATGAAATTGACCGCTTTAAAATCATTTTTAGAAGGCACTTTGGACAACAGGAACTAGCAAGCCCGTCATTTTCATCGTGCATGAGATCCTCGATGTGTGCGGGCACAATCTGTATAGTCTTTCCCGATCTTTTCACCACAGCATGAGATGTGATTGTGGCTGGGACCAATGTGGGGCCCCCTGTGTAATTTCAATAATCAATCGTATGAACGTCGTTTACTTTTTATAATGATCACCGCCGCTGCAACCGCGCGGTCACTCGCATATATATATATATATATATATTTGTTCCGATCGAACCATGGGAACGAGAGTTCGCAGTCATCTTCGAGAGGAACTCGTGTATACATATATATATATATATATACAGCTTAACCTACAGCATAGATACCCCTATTGCAGATGATAAAATGGAGGCTGGCGCGTCTGAAGAGATCCCCGTGTCTCGTTTCGCGTATACCGATCTCGCCGATCGAAAGGGAATAAAAATTTTTTCGGACAACCTATAACTACACTCCTTTGGCGAAGAGACTCGCATTGGTATTTTTTTATTCGTCCTAACTGCATTTGGCAAAATTGGTTCTTGCAACGTATCACGAAATGAAACGTTTCATTGGTATAAAATATAGGGATGAAGGATCATGGAAAGCCCAGAGATGTGTCGAGAGACCGAAATTACGTTATAATTCGTATAAAAATGGTCACGTATATTAGTATACTTGTAGAGTACGTGTGTATTCGTTGAAAGGTATTAGGGAAATATATATATATATATATATATATTTATTTATTTATATATATATATACATATATATATATATATATATATAGGATGGTACAAGGGTCAGCAGCTGCGAGCAACGAACAGTGGGTGTAAAAGTATATATCGCGCGCCTGACCAGTCACTGACCGTCGTAGTGGACGTTTCTCTGGGACTCATAGAACTCTCAACGGGGTCCGGCCCCACACACCCGGGCCTTGTGATCCTTCTCCCCCCCTCGTCTTTGCGCATCGACGCCTCGAAGGTTCGTTGGCGCTATCTAAACACGGAAATAATGATCGTTGCTTATCGTTGCTTCGAAGACGCGACAACTTCTAATTATGTTCAAGTCTGAAGGTCATATACATAGATCCTGAAGAAAGATCGCGTCGATTTGATTCTTCAAATGGGAATAAGGTTGGGCCCAGACGAGTCATATAGCATTTTTGCTTTAATTTCATTTGTTATAAAATTCGTTGAACTTTATTCCATCGAAGTGTGTTGACCTTTCTCGAAGGAAAATTGACAGGATAATTGTTGAGGGTATCTCATGAGTGAATAATTAGTAAAATTAATTCAAAGCGAGTCATCAAGTAAAAATGTCTCGTCTATCGATCTTTTAAGCGGCCAGAAGTAACTCAGAAAATCAAACCAATAAAAATATAATCTATTTACTTGAAAGTAAGTAATGATAAATCGTTATATAGATGTGCTGCTAAAAAAAATCGTGCTCCACTTTTTAATATTTTTTAATATAACACGAATGAATAATTAGTAAAATTAATTCAAAGCGAGTCATCAAGTAAAAATGTCTCGTCTATCGATCTTTTAAGCGGCCAGAAGTAACTCAGAAAATCAAACCAATAAAAATATAATCTATTTACTTAAAAGTAAGTAATGATAAATCGTTATATAGATTTGCTGCTAAAAAAAATCGTGCTCCACTTTTTAATATAACTGGTGAACAATATGCTGTTTAGCTGCCAGCGACAAAACTTAATACGTGTAAAAGCTCCCGAGGTCGCGGTCGCAAAACAGCAGGGGACATAATACAGCCGGTGAGAGATAGCGGATAGAGGGTGGTGAACTATTATGGTACCTTATATGCTGCACACTACACGCACCTGGGTACCCACACGAACGCCGGACAGTCGCATACGCTTAGCGAAACAATTAGGTGATTTTATCGCGCTCGCTCGCCAGTAACCATATATATATATATATGGGAAGAGAGAGGGAGAGGCATTACCCCACACAGACAAACACACATACCATCGCCTGGTCTGCATTCTGTCCCCCTTCTTGGTGACTCGCGCTCGAGCCGTGGTGTACAAAACCGCAGGACGAAATCCATAGCTATACCAACAGGAAAGGAGAGAGAGACCAAAAGAGAGAGAGAGAGAGAGAGAGAGAGAGAGAGAGAGCCCTGAAGCTAACCGGAAGCACCATTGCGCGCTCAGTGGGGAAAGCAGGAACGGAGGGGGGGGGGGGGGGACGCAGCCACTTCCGCTCGCACTCATTAACGCCCGCCGCCCGGGCACGGATTTGTTACCCGTAATTGTGCTCTACCGCCCCTTCATAGTTAATTCGATTTGACGCATTACTCTTTAGATTTCGCGCGAACGTATACAGTATATGTGTATAAGGATAAAATAATAATAATAAAATATTCATTGCAAATATATAGACAGAAAAAAAAAAAAAAAAACCCATTACATGTGTATAATGGATAATAATGGATACTTTATTCCTGTTAAGCGCGAGTGCCGAGAGCCCGCTACGCATAATTGCGACAGAACGCGTTTTTCGAGGTCACAAAGCGATTATATTCCCCGTTAGATCATATATAATTATCGTACACAAAAAGATCAAAGGTTCGATGATGAAAAAAATCAGCCTCGAAATTATTGTCCATTATTCGAGTAATTTCATCGACGATTTCATCGATTGATCAGCATTGTGTATTGCGTGTTAACGTTCTCTCTCTCTCTCTCTCTCTCTCTCTCTCTCTCTCTCAATGTCAGTATAAAAAAAATTATGTGTATTTGCCGCATACACTGTTCGAGACAACGCGCATAATTCGTGGTTTGGCTCGAAAATTCGTTCGTAGATTAAAAACTTCAACTCGCTCCTCCAATATTTTGCCGGGCTGTTACGAAATTTTCATGGCGTTGATCGAGAAAATTGGTAAAATACAGAGAACCGAATGCTCGTTCTTCAATCTCTTCTTGGGGATTCTTGGATCGCGGAAATCCGCGCGTGGCTGATGCGATGGTATAACGAAATCATGATGAATGTTTCTCAACATACATGTAAAGACTGACAGGTCCGCGTTAATTTATCGTTCGAAATCACAGGTTTCATGGAGCAGATCGTTCAACGACTTTAAAAGCCGCTGGTCGGCTGGTTATTCCTTCTTTGATCGGTATATATATGTAGTTTTGGGGCCTTAATTTAACTCACCGAGAACGGTGTCGTATACTTTTGAAGGAAACTTTTGGTATCGGAGTAAACGGTCGTCAAACAATGAAGGAAACACGAGCCTCTTTCTCATAACACTCATTAAATTCTCCTCAAATTATTCTTCTCAACCTCACGTGTATATATATATATATATATGGAGTTTAATGTTCTATTAATAACTGTAAGAGGCACCATGTACTAAATTTGTCACGAGCTCACGAAATGCTTTGTTTCTTCACCGGAAGTCTAAACCAGCCACCTTGCACGATGCTGCTATATATAATTATTTTTCATCCACTTAATATTTTCTCCCCAAAAATTCTACCAACCCTGTAAATTTTACGAAAAGTCTGGGAAACGCCTGGTTTCTATTCAATTACAGAGCCCAACGATTATCGACGATTTTCATTCACTTTGTTCGCAACACGAGAGTACCGCGAAGACGCCTCTGCGACGTCAAAGTCAATTTTTTCGTCATCCTCGTCATTTAATTTTCTACCGGGCACAAGTTAAATATATATTTTCGTACTTTACCGGATGCCGGATCCTTTTGGTCAGGAATTCGGAATCGAGAGAGAGAGTGGACCGATGCCTTCGAGGTGTCTCCTACGCGTTAGTTTCACGTTGGAAATGTAGGAGGGAGGTCGGTGTCCCATTAAAAATAGATTTTACGAAGGTCGCTTGAGAACATCACCCATGTGCTGCCGCCCCTTCGATGGGGCCTGAAGGCAAGGTGGGAGAGAGAGAATGGGTCCTCGACGAAAAATTTCGTCAATGGAAGTGGATCTCGCTCTCCTCATCTTGGAGGCAAAAGGCAAAAAGGCCAGATGTAATTGAACGTGTTGAAACTACCTGGAGGAGGATTTTCACTAATTTCTGTCCAATTTTCAGAGACATTGGTTTTTTTGCCTGTCTCTCTCTCTCTCTCTCGCTCTCCCTCTCATTCACTCACTCTCGCATTGTTCCACGACGGGGCCCCTCAGCAGGGCGCAATGCCCCGGAGCGTATTTTTTTCAAACTTTTATTCTATTTTATTATTATTTTTATTATTTCATGGGCCTACCGTCTTCATTTTCAAATTCTCATGGTTAAAAAATCTTTGGAATACAGAGAATAATAAACAAAAAAAAAAATATATAACTAATGAAAGTCAATGTGCCGACACTGCATGATGATACTGTCGTATTTTCATTCGGACAGAGACTCGTCTCTCGGAAGTCAATTTCGGTAGCTAAAAATTTTTAATATGATCCTTGACAACAGCGAAATGGCTCAAGCCCCAAGAAACTCCCTCATTTCTTTGTCAACCCCCCGGAGGGCCTGGAACGATCGGACACGATTCTTCTCGTGTTGGCTTGTGAAGAAAAAAAAAATAATAATATATACGATTTTCTAACAATTCGACAGATGGCTTTTTATATACGAGATGCACAACGCTAATTCGTGTGTCTCTGAGATTAGATGACTTTTTACTTTTTTTTTTTTTCGCTGCAGAGCTCTCGAAAATTTCAACAGGATGAAAAAAAACGAACCATTTCGGAAAATGAAAGAAAATAGAAAATAGAAAAACCAGTGGAAATTATTCTTGGCTCGAACGATTCCCATGCACAAGCAAAAAGGAAATGATGTGAAATAATTGAGATTTATAATTTGATTTCGAGAGAGAATTTTTCAATTTTCCGCACTTCCTTGGCAGCGTTGGAAAAATTCTATACAGATCGAAAGTAAATGATGTCTTATATATATATATATATATATATATAAGCAGTACACCAGGATAATATTCGGTCGCGCGAGCGCAGCCAAACGAAGCCGCGATCATTATAATTTACCGATTGTCCGTCATTCTACGGAGACAAAAGAGCAATCCTGGTGTGCATGTGCATTGGTGGGGGTAAAAAGGTAAAAAAACGGAGGAAGTTGCGGTTACGCGGCGTGCGGCGTATACTCCGGTGCTTTAATATATATATATATATATATATATATATATATATACTTACATTGGAGTTGTGCTTTCGCGGCCGAACGATCACGAACAGTGGGAGCTGCCTCGTGGTGCTCGTTCGCCCGAGGGGCAACGGACAAACGGACAGAAGACCAAGAGAAAAAGGGACAGAAAGCTTGGTAAGGACGGTAAGGGTGAGAGGAAAGGGGCCAACAAAAAATGTCATATCATGGCCAAAGTCAAAGTTACAGAAAGAATCAGAAGAAAATGTACGTGTTTGTAATAATCTCTGTGGATCGAGTAATGAGAGTGAAAATTATTTTTAAAAACGCGAGTAACTTAGCCAAAAAGAGTTTCGCAAAAATCAAATGGAATTTTTTACATAACCTTTGAAGATTTTTTTTTCTTTTCTTTTAAATCAAATCAAATGTTTCGGGATGAAATACAAATTGTTCAATTAAAGTAGGGAAAGATTTGAAACAAACCGAACGATCTATCATAAATAATATGGAATTAAATTATATATTAAAGTACCTTTGAAGATTTTTTTTTCTTTTCTTTTAAATCAAATCAAATGTATTGGGATGAAATAGAAATTTTTCAATTAAAGTAGGGAAAGATTTGAAACAAACCGAATGATCCATCATAAATAATATGGAATAAAATTATTAACGGCTAAAATATAAGTCATCCGATTCAAATATGAATATTCAAATGACAATTTTTAAATAGCACATGAAAATTTCAAATCAATAAAACATTTTTAAAAAAATCCTGAATTGGGCGCCGGCGGTGCACTGGCCGTCACTTTTCCTAGTCTACCTTTGAAGATTTTTCTTTCTTTTCTATTAAATCAAATCAAATGTATTGGGGTGAAATAAAAATTGTTCAATTATATTCAATTGTTCAATTGTTTATCATAAATAATATGGAATAAAATTATTAACGGCTAAAATATAAGTCATTCGATTCAAGTATGAATATTCAAATGACAATTTTTAAATAGCACATGAAAATTTCAAATCAATAAAACATTTAAAAATTCTTCCTGAATTGGGCGCCGGTGGTGCACTGGCCGTCACTTTCCCTCCTTTACCTTTGCCGATACTTCAACATCCCTTCATGCCGCGTTACACCGAAAACGTTCACAAGTTCAAGATACATCCGGGATGAATCGTCAACTTTTTAACTTGCTCGCGAGCCATATGCCATGAGGCATTCTCGGCTTACGGTCAATTCTGCAGTAGTGGCGGTAGAAATTCCCTCCCTCGATCACTTTGGCTATGCGACCGTTCGCTTCGTTGCGCTGTTGTTGCAGTTTGTATGTATAGTGCGGTTGATGGTGCACTCAACCCCCCCTCTCCCTCTCTCTCTCTCTCTCTCTCTCTCTCTCTCTCTCTCTCTCTCTCTCTCTCTCTCCCCCCCCCCCCTCTCTCTCTCTCTCTCTCTCTCTCTCTCTCTCTCTCTCTCTCTCTCTCTCTCTCGCACTGTGTGGTGCGAGAGAACGAGAGTGAGGGATAAAGAGAGAACTATCTCGCAGTGGTGAACGTGCTCGAACGCTTCGTGTGCTGTAGTAAATATATGTGTGTGTGTGTGTGTGTGTGTATGTGGGCACACACGCTGTGTGCATGCCCGACTGCACGTCCCACCTGAGGCCCTAATTGTTATTTAATTATCCGCCAGGAACAGGGCCGCCATGCTGCGGTTTATACGCATTGCCGAGTCAATTATTACGAGGCGAGCAGGCGCGGCGCTGAGACCATGTAACAAAACCAGCATCGCGTTCCTATTATACATACACATGTATGTATAGCATCAAGCCTGTCAAGCATTGCGAGTGCGCATGCAGCGCGTTCTTTCGATGCGCTCTGTCCCCTGCACCGCTTGCATTCTGTCATAATCGCGAAGGGTATATTATTTGAGGAGACTCAAATAGAATTCTGCTTCGACCGGAACACTTCGGTCAAGTGTGACACGTCCTATTCGAGTGTATACGAAATTAAAAAAAAAAAAGTAACTTATCGGAAAATTAATGTGTATTAATAAGTAATGGCCAGTATTTTTTTTATTGTCAATTTATTGTCATTAATAATTTATTGTCATTTGTCAATTTACAATAGAAAAACCCAAACAAAAGTTTTCCCCTTATAATTTAGAGCCTATTGACAGTATTTTTTTGCACGTTGCATCTCTGATGTAAAACTGAAATTTTCATCCGCGAACTGAAATGTTATCTCGAGTCTCCTTTTACATTCCATCGCTTCTTCACTGCTTGCAAATTAGTCTTTAAATGTTATGTCGTCGATTTCTTATCGGATCACAGAGAAACGCACCGATTCAGCAGCAACATCCTCTTTATAAATACAGCTCATCGCTAATAATCCAAAATTCCAAACTGTCGAGAGACGAGCTACCGTTGAGCGCTACTTCGTGTTCTCGTCTCTTGTCGTATTATTATTTGCATTCGTTAAAAAAAAAATACTTTCACTCTTTTCGACCCAAGAGAGAGGCGCTGCTGAGGCTTTTATAATGGGTCACTTATCAGCCTCAACTCGTCCAGACTTCCACGTGAGAGAATTGAGAGTGAACTTAATATATATATATACGTAACCCGCGACAACTTAACGCGATGATACGGTGAGGTTTTCGTTCCTCTCGTCTTTATTATACCTGCTGAGGTCCAGTGGGGGCAACGTGTTGGAGCGGAGGTATATGTATACATGTATATACGTAAAGTAACAGAGGGGGATGATTGATGCTCATGCCTTATCAGTGACATGGACCCGCTGAGATAGGATCCTCTCGGTCTCATTACTGCGACATGAAATGCTCATATTATGATTATTTTTATTAAACACCGGCGCCCATCATATTATATATATATATATATATAAATATTATTATATTGCTGATTATATCCCTCCGTTTCCTTTCCTGCTGTTAGCAGCGAAACGTCATCACCATATCAGCTCAAAAATATCCACTCGTTCGATCGGTCAACTTGGCAATTTGCGAGTATTAAAACAAATTTGATAAAAAAACGTCTCACAAACTCGATAAAAGGAGGATGACTCGAAGAAAAATGGGGAAGAGAGGAGGATTTCAATGTGTGACGATAAACGCTGAAATTTATTTTCACTCATGATGTTGAATTTTATATTCGTTCAATGAAATGGTCTATAGCTGTTTAAAAATATTGGATAGAAACTTCACGCTGTACCTTATACTTGAGAAGAAATTTCGATAGGATGCCAATAAGCGTTGACAACTGTTTAAATATTATTTCTAGGCATAATGAATTATTATTCCTTGGAAAAAAAAAAAATATAACTTGATAAAGATTTTTTAACATTATATTAATATTACAAATATATGTTTATTCTACCGACGTATAGATGGATGAGCGAGATAAAGATTTTCGTGGGATAACCCATAATATGCCGTTGATCATAAATTGTATTTATAATTATGAAAAAAAAAAAAATCTAAACTATAAATATCTCAACAAATAAGGATAAACGTTCAAAAGTATATATTTTTTTTTTTTTAGTCATGGATAAAAAATTTAATGAACTGGTGGAAAAGTTGTTATACAGCATCTTTTAACGCGAGAGCTTTGATTTCATCGTTAAAAGATAAGCGTGTAGATTATATTTAACGTTTTTTTGGCTCGTCGTATTTTTTTTTCGACCTCCCGGTAAAATGCTGGTAAAACGTTTTAAGTCTATAGAGCAGCAAGGACCATCGCGAGAAGACCAACACGTGCAGTGCATTATCACACTCTGATATATCTTAATTTCTCGACCATTCCCGTGTCTCAAATCCTCGAAAAACAATTTGGATAATATACACATTTATACATATATATATATATATATATATATATGTATGTATGTGTGTGTGTGTGTGTGTACGTGTCGAGAGGCTAAAACACAAACTCTTCGATCGTTGCATGCCTCGACGTTTTATCTCGCGACGACCAACGCCTCTGTAGCCGATTTATAAGCGTTTGGCCGCGATACGAGAGTCTTGTTCACAAATTAAATGTCTCTATCCGTACGTCCGTCTCGAAACTCCTAGCACCGCGACGCCGTGTGAGAAAAAAGTCCCGAGAGAGAGAGAGAATGATAAAAAAGAGAAAGGAAGAATGAGAGAGATCTAGAGAGAGAGGTGGGGGGGGGGGGGGGAGAAGGAGGGAGAGAGAACTCGCGCGCGACACCCCTTTAGTTTTTATATCGGTATTATTTCTCATTCGATTCTCTTTCACTCTTTTCTCATCGTTCGCGCGGTTTAAAAAAAAAAAAAAAAAAAATTTATTCAATCCAACGCGAGTTGTCTCTTTTCCGTTTTTCTTCGTTCTCAAACCTTTTACTTTTTATTCCGTCTGTCGTGTACCTCGAAACGCATTATCACCGCGACAAGCTTTACTAATTTCCCAAAAGCGAGACTGAATAGAGCCTCTTTCAATCGAGTCATTTGTCATTCCGTTTTATTGGGCTTTTCTATCTATCTCTGGCCTATCTATCTAAGGTTGCTTTAAATATTTTTTTGTGTGTAGAAAACTCAGTTATATTTATTGAATTTTTTTTTCACCTTTGTTTACTTTAATTCGATTCCAAAAAGCCGTTTGGGTTTGGGTTTTGGGTTTGGGTTAGACCAGCGCAAATATTTTGCAAAATAAATTATTTTTTTCACTAATATTTCATTTTACTAATTTTATAATGTTGGAATTTTTTTTTTTTTTCATTGTAGCCGATAGATAATGATGAATGAATTTAGTTAAGTGCTTCGTACAATGTATCTGTGAACGTAGCAGGAAACCTGAATGCCCATAAATTGAATGTATTGGTGCAAAAATTATTACAGCTGGCTAAACAGACGAGCTTTTTCTACTATATCTCGCCATGTTTTCCGATAAAGAATTTCTACGCTTCTTGCTCGGGCGTAAAATATTATACCAAGTGTCCAGCTTGTTAACTCATGCACTCGTGGGAGAGCTAAATACCGACTTGACTCTCTTAGCCAGACGTTGATTTCATTTTACCTAAGAAATAACATAGAAAATTATGTAACTGACCGCCTACGAGATTTTCACACAACGAATAGTTTTCAATGTTCGCGGTTTAGCTCGGCGTATCTTCTACGCGTGGATAGATGGCGCTCGATACGACGCGTCCAATGATCCACGAGACATTGAGGCAAGTATGTACGAGAAAAAAAAAAGAAAAAGAATGAAAGTGGAAGCGAGCACCGAGAGAACGCTCTCGTGGATCGATAAATAAGAAGATAAGAGAGAGGTGTGTATAAATCAGTGGATAAAACCTGCTGGATAGTTACGAGAGGCCTCCATGAGTTTTATGGCAATGGTTGAACGCGACGTATAAAACGTTGACCGTAAGTCTTCTTGCTTGCACCCGCGACTTAAATCGCTAGAGACGAAAGAGACGAACGCAATCGCCGCTAGAGGGTGCCCCCTGTATAGCGCCACTTGATGGGATATACTTATGTATATAAGTATACATAAAAAGTGGGAAAAGTCTCTAGATTTGTTGAAAGGTTCACGGAGAAAATTCTTATAAATGACTATCTCTCCCTCGTGCGATTATTTTTTAGCACTTATCGCTATTAAATTATATTTATACACCGACAATATAGCGTAAAGTGGTCCAGACGATTAATAGCTTTTTCGCGAGAACCAACAATGCTGACACGATAAAATGGCGAATTTTCATTATTTTGTAAAGTTAAAGTTAAAAGTTAAGTTATTAAAGTTTTTTTTTCAAGAATGAAGAATCGTGGTAAAAAAAGAATAAAAATTACTTTCAATTTAATTATCGCGCTTGCTTTCAAGCGCGATAACATTGTTATTGAAAGTAATTTTTATTTTTATATAGGTAATACAGGCAAGAATGAAGAATCGTGGTAAAAAAAAGAATAACATTGTTATTGAAAGTAATTTTTATTCTTTTTTTTTACCACGATTCTTCATTCACGAAAATAATTCTTTCAGCAACGTTACCTTTTTTTCTGGGCATCAAGAGATCGCTCTATTAGAGACGCAATTAAAACAATCATTGTAAAAAAAAAAACTTTAAATGTCTCTTGGATGCCTTTCACGGACACAAAAAACAGACACGGTTAGCGATGATCAATGAAAATCGTACCGACACGAATTTAATGATCAATCGATGAATGATCGATCATTAAATTTGAAAAAAGGTCTCGCCTACTCAGTCTGTCTCTCCAGTCTTTTTCTTTTATTTATATTTTTTTCCCTTCTAATTTACGTTATTCCTCGCACCTTGCCCCGCACGTTTCTCCTCTCTCGCCACCTTTTCGAAAATTGTTCTCTCGATCCTTTTCTTTTTCATCTATATTTTTTTTTTTTTTAGCTGGATTCCCTCTGTTCGCCGAATCGCCGTGCGAGAAAAACGCTCGCTCTCTATCTCTTGAAGAGACGTGCGTGCGACGCGATTAGTATATATACAGGTACTTGTCCTCTCTCCCCCTCCTCTCTTATCTTAACAGAATTTTGGGGGCCATTCGCCTCTCTCTCTCTCTCTCTCTCTCTCTCTCTCTCTCCCTCTCTCTCTCTCTCTCTCTCTCTCTCTCTCTCTCTCTCTCTCTCTCTCTCTCTCTCTCTCTCTCTCCTCTCTCTCTCTCTCTCTCTCTCTCTCTCTCTCTCTCTCTCTCGGGCCCAATGGGCATTGAGAAAGGCGTCGAGGAACGATTCTTCTCTCTATATACCGAAACTCAGTCTATCTTACTCGCACCCCCACCTAATCACACGGCTGTATTTAGATCGGAGCGTTAAAAATAATATAAAAAGACCAACGTGTCGACTCTCTTTTAAGAGGATATCCGTGTTAAGTGGCCTCTCTCGGTTTATGGCTCTTTAATCGCTCGAAATTTGTTGCTGGCCTTACAACACACTCACATATATATATATATTGTGTACAGATGGAGACACTGTAAAAATGTCTTCCTGCGTGTGCTCTTGCTGCGATCCCCTCTCAACACCCATAACTTCCTAGTCATTTCGTTCTCACTCCTACGCCTTCTCGTTTCTCTCTTACTGGCTGGGAATTAAAAAAACGCTTCTAGCACTAATTCCTCATCACTGTTGATTCAGTCATAAACGCACATGGAATTTAACAATTTATTATTTATTCAAATGAAAATACATTTTTGACAATTTTTCGTGTAAGTCGTTGAGTCGCTACAATAAATGGGCAGTGTTATTTATTAATAAAATAAAAATTGATCCAAATTGTCATTAAATATTGGACTAAAGTTATAATTATTTTCGTCATGTATCTTCAATATTATTTTATTCGAATGATTATTTGTATAGCTATACACGAGGCACACGTATGCTTAATTGGCACTATCGATTTCCATCCACCTGCTCTCAACTTCGAGAACGAAGTAGAGAAAAAAAAAAAACATCGACGCCTCGATCCAAATCCCCCAATTTGTCTATCTTTAATTTCAATCTCGACACTACGAGCTCTATGCGCTCTCTTTCTTATTACCGTAATTTGCCTCGGTGATGACGATATACCAGGGGCTTATTCAAACGCCTCTATATGCACCATATACACGTATATGGTGTAGAAAATATTGAATTACAGTCATTACGAAGCAAAAATTTCGAGCAGCCAAATGTTTACACGAGAATCCGTTCGAATGATTCTTCGAGAACCCATTCGAATGATACCAACGAAAAAAAAAAGTGAAAAAAACACGAATCAGACAGAATACAATTCATCAGAAGGGTGCCAAGTACTTATATATTCGTTTAAGTATTTTTGTACACCAGTCGGTGAGTTGTTGCGTTTTGTTTTTGATTAAATCTGCAAATCGGTATCCATCTCAATCAAATTCGTCTATAAATATATATATATTTTTAATATCCATGGCGAAGATATCAAACTTTGAAATCGCCAGCCACAGAGGGTTGTTTCGAATCATAAAAATTAATGATCAAAACAAGCGGAATAATGTAACATTTATCAATTACGAAATTGCAGCAGCAGGTGGCGCGACGTGTATCACCGCAATTTGATTTTGCGTGACTGCAGTTTCACGGTATCGGAAGTTAATACATACGCGGCTATATATATATATATAGTAAAAAAAACATAAATAATGAAGAAGCTCTTTATAAAATGTCTTTATGAACTATATGGATTCAAAGTGGAAGAGAAATCGTACATATAGGTAAGGAATTGACGGTAAATTTTATATACAAGCCATGCGATGTATATGACGACTGAACAATGTCGAATATGTCGTACATATCAAACTATACATCCATATATACATATATATATATAGGCGTAAGTTGCACGTACAGTAACGATTCGTGCAAGTTGGCCTGAGGAGCCTCCACTACAATCACTGACCATCACGCTATAAAATCCTCACATATAATTACATACATCCCTCTGTTTGATTCCTGTTAGCCGGGCGAACATGCGAGATCGTATTCCGCCGTTTACATCTCGAATTATTACGCAGAAATAAAAAAAAAAAAAAAAAAAACGTTCTCGCTGATATTCATCATGACAAAACATAAAATTTTCCATACTTTATGAGCATAATCGGAGTTCGAGATACGTTAAAAATGAAAACAAAAAAAAATCATGAAAAGAATGGAGTCTCAGGGAATTGAGAGGTTACCCGGCTATGATACATGCAGGAATGAAAAGTCTTATTCTTGTATATATATATATTTATCAACTAGTGAAAGAAATACAAGGTTCGTGGTATGAATCCGAAATATGACGAAAATCCACGACGATCGGAACAATCGTGGCAGATCTATATATCACTGATACATTATATATATATATATATATATATACACATATGTATAGACTTGTGTCTGGTACAGCGGAGATTTGCGTTTGAGAGAGGTACAAGCTTTCCGTATTCGACGCCTTTGAAGGAAACGACCGGGAGATATGCGCAGGGTTGTTCTTGATGTGAGAGGGTGGCGATGATATCGGCTCCACTTTGAGAAGCGTCTAGCTACGCTTCTCGGAGAAGCAACACCGCCGTATGAATTTCAAATAAAGTCACCCCCTTCCTGGTTTCTGAGGCCGGCCAGACCTCTCGTGTCCTCATCCTGTTTTCTCTCTCGTTCTCTCTTTAAGATTCCTGTGTACAATCTATATATATACGCATAGATGATGATATATATATATATAGACATCTTCTGCTTGATATAGGTATATAAAACAACAACCTCCACCAACGGTTCGCAACTTATATATATATATATATGTGCATAGCGTCAAACCCCTCGATGTCGAACGAAAATCACACTGGCACATATCAGCGATGCTCTCGGCTCTTTCGTCTCGTTCGGCTAGGAAGAGTTTTTAGAGCCTTTCGCGAGCATGAAATATATAGATTGAGCCTTAGATTTTTTAGAGAGATATCGTGAAACCTGTTCAAGGCTTCAACTCTAACAGAAATTTTACGCTTGTTAAATAATGAATTTTTTGTTCATATCATTCGAGATTATAAAATATTTTTCCATTTATATGTTTGTATTAATTACAAGCTCAGTCATCCCGAAATTGCGAGGACTGTATCGTGGGTCGTTTTTGCAATCGGAAATATCGCATCTCATTCTTCAACGTGACTGTGCTATATAGATAAAAAATCATATTAGATATATTGTGACAGGAAAATTAAATTCGTCGTCATGACACGGCACGTGATCCATGATAAATTGAACACCCTTTATAAATCGAATAAATAATTTGTCAAATACCCATATATATATATATATAGGTATATATTGTTGATGCGCGCGACAACGTTAGTATCGACCGAAGGCCACATAAGTCGTACAAATAATTCGTCAAATACCCATATATATATATATATATATATATATATATATGTAGGTAAATATTGTTATCGCGCGCGATAAAAGTAGTTTCGACCGAAGAGCGCATGCGCTGACTTATCGACCCAGAGTATTGGTCGTAGATCAACACCGACCTATGACCCCCTCCAGTCCAAATTACAAGCAAGCTGACTAAGCGACGAGCTCTCGACGATTTCGCCTCGGGATATTGTAAAGGAAGGAAGTCGAGTTGAATTTTATTACAGTCTTTGTATATCGTTAAAAGTTTGACGAATTATTTAATTGTTAAAGTGTGTGAAAATATAACGAAGGGAAATACCTGTCGATCGTTAGAATAAATGAATTATCGATCGGAGAATCCGACAAGTGCAGAAGGTAAAGGAATAAATTTGTGATTGTCTCATATAGGATATTAGTTAAATAATTTTCTCGAACAATTAAAATTTATCAGTTTCCTCAAAAACTGATTGGCCCTCAACACTATTAAAATATATTAAATTAAACCGTAAAAAATATTATTAAAAAATAAATACCGGTCTCAATACACGTGTATATGTGGCTATTCGATTCTTCCGTACTTCCGTTCGTTAAAAAAGTTTCGACAAAGAGGAAAACCGCAGTTAAAAAAGAAATCTTGAACGCGCACGGATTCGTAAAAGATTTCACCTTGCTCAATAACCTTTATGACGTACTATAATATGTGAGTGAGGCACAGTGAAAAGAAAAAAAAAGTCAGTCAGACTTGCTTGCTGCAATAGATCCATTCTACACATACACATAATCATCCAACACATCGCGTAAAAAAAAATATATATATGCTTGTATATATTACATATATTGCATGTAATATATACGTATATATATATATATAGCTGTGAGGAAGGAAGCGAAAAGATCATCCTGCGCAATGCACGTGGTGTGGTAAAGTGAAATCGCGTGCTGAAAATCTTTAAGGGCCCGTTTCACTACCGATATACTGGCAGGACAACAGTTGGGACCGGAATCGGGTCTGCGGTCTGACGGGCCCCGGGCGTCATGTGTTTCGGAAGTTTTTCGACACTGAATACTGGGTCCTCTCGAATGACGACGATTTTCGAAGGAAATAGCGTATGTAGCATGTTACTTCCATATACACGTATATACAACTACATATGTATATTATCATAACCTGGCATATGTCTATAATCGTTGACGACGAATGCTTGATGGCACTCTGACCGCAGAATCGACGAAAAATCTGTTACTTCTAGTATGTAATATATATATATATATATATATATATGCATCGTGCTTGTCTCGAAATCACTGAATTACCGGTGCCCTGTCAATGGATCCAAACCACGAGGCATTGAGCACCTGTTTAATATATATACATATGCGTTAAAACTGTTCAGACTTTTTTTTTATTTCCTATACCGCACGCTATATATAATATATATGCATATGTATAGTTCCGGATACAAGCCTGCCTTTCTCGTTGGCTTTCAATTGAGAAAAATATATACAATAGAATCTCTAATATATTCGCCTTATGGGCGCTTATAGCAGCTTTCGACGCTTTTTTTTCTCGTAGGGGTGCAACTTTCACACCATTCGCGTGACTTCTCTTTCTCTCGCCTAAAATTAAACTAGAGCGAAGACTGTGTATCATGCGATGATGACAGAGGGACATCTATACCTATTCATTTCTTAACGTATTCGCTAGACGATCTTTTGAAAAATGAAATGGACTCATCCTTCTCGTATTTTTTTTTTTTTTTTTTACATCCATATGAGCCACATTTATGTCATACCGTTCCGGTTTCATTTTTATTATTTTTCCACGATACATTCGGATATATTTTATGTGAATGAATTCGATATGAGCAAGACGAAAAACTCATTTAGACTTTTTAGTTTAATTTATTTGAAGCTTAAAATTAAATATTCGCCTTATGGGCGCTTATAGCAGCTTTCGAAGCTTCTTTTTTTCTCGTAAGGGCTTTCACACCATTCGCGTGACTTCTCTTTCTCTCGCCTAAAATTAAACTAGAGCGAAGACTGTGTATCATGCGATGATGACAGAGGGACATCATCTATACCTATTCATTTCTTAACGTATTCGCTAGACGATCTTTTGAAAAATGAAATGGACTCATACGGTGGTTCTCGTATTTTTTTTTTATTTTTTATTTTTTTTTTATCCTGTATATGAGCCACATTTATGTCATACCGTTCCGGTTTCATTTTTATTATTTTTCCACGATACATTTGAATATATTTTATGTGAATGAATTCAATATGAGCAAGATAGCAGTTTAATTTATTTGAAGCTTAAAATTAAATTTATATGGTATTTTAAATCATACATAAACTTTGTTTCATTCTAAATTTGTCAAAGTCATATAAAATTTATTAAGGTCAGAGAGTTGCGCTGTTTGCATGACAACCATCCATGTCTTTTACAAAATTTACTATTTTTTTTCTTCTGGGAATTGACCTTTTCATCCCTTATACGTATTCGCACTGATCTATACACACTAAGCCGGAAGTACAACCACATCAGTTTGCACGTTTTACAGTCTCTGGATCTTCATATCTCTACACGTCGTATTTCCTTAGTCCCTGGATACATATGCAGACTTATAGTGTTGTGCACCTTGCCAGCGAGGCTACGACGTGCTGATCGTCCAGCAGGGTTGTATCGATAGCGCAGTCGAAATAAAATATACATGAATTCTCGTATTTTTTATCATTTCTTTTTCATCTACGATATTCAAATCTCGGATCGAATAACTCGGAAACGCCAAGATCGGGTCGAGCTCAGCCCCAAGGTGGTCTCAAGCCATGAATATCATGACTGACCAAGCACCGTGGTGCTCTCTGCTCTCTCTCTCTCTCTCTCTCTCTCTCTCTCTCTCTCTCTCTCTCTCTGGTTCCTGTGGCTCTCTTGTCGAGCTGCCATAGATCGAAATCGGATTGATGCCACTTTGTCAAAAACTGAGAAAGCAATGCTTCCATATCTACCGACGTCAAAGATACTTCAATAAATAATACATATCAATAAGGATGACGAGATGCAATAAATTTCGCAGCAAAAACGATTAGGCTGTCATGCGAAATATTCAAAACTATTTTTGGTCATTAGTTTTTCCGTTTCTTTTTTTCTCTTCGAAAGTAATGACTTTTGGCTAACATACTTTGGCTTTACTGGACTGATTGAATTATTCGGGTCGATTGTACAGCTCGGGTCATTGTACAGCTTAACTATCTACGAACTATACTAAACAGGAAATCAAGCAGTCCAAAATTTGGGCCTCATCAGAATCTTCGCAAACTTTGTGCAAAGCTATTGCTGGTTAGTAAGAGTCCCTGTTATTTTTTCACATTTTTATTCAAAGACCCTTCAAAGTTAGCAGCCCATGTGAGAAATTCGAATATCGAGAATTTCCAAGATTCAATTAAATATAACTTAAAAATTATTCATCGCACAAAAAAATAATACTTATACAAAAAAGTTTCAGTTTTCGAATTTCTTATATCTGCTGCTAACTTTTAAGGGTTTTCAAATAAAAATTTGAAAAAAATCTGAGGCTTGGTTAAGACCAGCATTAACTTTTTGCCAAGTTTGGAGAGATTTTCAACATGTCACTGGTTTATTTCTTGATGTGGAATACGTAATCTTGTGTATATATATATATATAATACTACAGCAACGAATATTTATACTGAAAATCTTCTTCACGATACGTTGACGAGACTTTTAGACGTTGCAGAAAATTTTATACGTATCTACGTGTATATAAATAAATTATTATATGTTTGGGTCGTAATTGAGTCGCGTTAAAGAGAGTATGATGCAGTGAATTCGAATTCCTATGCTCCAGTACAATCTGATGACAAAGAAAAATGCTGAATTGACACTCGGCGAGAGAGAAAAATGCATAGAGCGAGTGAAAGCTCGAGCGAAATCGTGACGGACACACCAGTGTTCCAGCTCCATCCTCCATCTATGGTTTTCGGTCGTAAATCGATGAGGGCGCTGCAAAAACGTCGACGCTCGACTCTGAAGCGTCCATCAACGAGACGAGACCCACCCTCGATTGTATAGGTATAAAAAATACGTGTACATAATTCTACCCAGCTCTTGTTATATTTTCTCCTCTTTTTCCGTCAACCACAGCGATGATTAATTTTCGTCAATGAAAATCAACTCGAAAAATAAGTTATTTTATTTTATTGCAAAATTTATAGGCAGAGCAATAATTATTTAAGTCTTTTGTAGAAAATTCCCTTTTCTGGGCATTCCCTACTATGCAGAAATTATACTTTATGTATAATTTTATTATATGCTTCATACACTTTGAGCTCCGAGTAATATTCGAGTATTTTTCGTTTTCTGTCTGACGCCCCCAGCAGTGACGACGCGTCGGCGACGCTCTAAAGCCACATTTTTATAGGCCGTTTTTAAAATTAAAACGGACTGTTTCTATGGCTTCCGAAACAGAAAAGGGAATGAAAATCTCCCGAGAATATTTCTTCGTACGTGTCGGATTCGCTGAGATCCGTAATATTTTGTCGTTGGGCGAAATTCGCTTTAACAACCGCGAATTTCGAGTGTTGGTACGATACTTTCGCGATTACTGGCAAAATAACTCCACTCGTTTCGCTCCCACTCTTCACATAGAATACGGCATAGCCGTAATGTGAGAATCGGAGCTGCTAGGCAGCTATAAATACGGAGATATATGTGTATATGAATTACACAAAGATGTCATTTTTGCTACTTCATTTTTTATTAATCCTTCTAAATACCAACACGATTTTCTTATTTCAATTTATTGACTCGTCTATGCTAATTTAATACTTGTCACGATTTACAAAACGAATATTCATAGTCAGCCGAGTAAAATGGTTGCAGAATGATTAAATTCCATCAGAATAAAGCTTTCCAGGGAAAATTTCTCGAGCATTCCAACTTTACGAGATAACATCACTGCCAATTTCGAATCCGATCTGTAATTATCCGTACTATGCTTATGTGCAATTTTTCAGATGAGCACTATTACAATTTTAACACTCGATTTGCAGCTTCACCTTCTCATAATTAAACCGTGTCGATTATATAAATCGAGTTTTAAGGTGAAATTTTTTATTTTTAACAAATTCACCATCAATATTATCATCTATTATCGGTGGATGTAACTTTGACTACTAATTGAGCTCGATAGGGCTTTGATCGAACGATAAAATCTCGTTAAAATTAAAAATACGATAAATCGAATTTTAACGATAGATGCGATAAATCGAGTTTTAGGGTGAAATTTTTATTTTAAACAAATTCCCCATCAATATTATGATTTAATATGGGTTAAAAAGTTACTTCCACCGGATTGAGACCGATAGGGACTTGATCGAACGATAAAATCTCGTTAAAAATGATACATGCTATAAATCGAGTTTTAAGGTGAAATTTTTTTTTTTTAACAAATTCACCATCAATATTATGATTCAATATCGGTGGATGTAACTTTGACTACCGATTGAGCTCGATAGAGCTTTGATCGAACGATAAAATCTCGTTAAAATTAAAAATACGATAAATCGAGTTTTAACGATATATGCGATAAATCGAGTTTTAGGGTGAAATTTTTATTTTAAACAAATTCCCCATCAATATTATGATTTAATATCGGTTGAAAAGTTACTTCCACCGGATCCAGATCGATAGGGGCTTGATCGAACGATAAAATCTCGTTAAAAATTATAGATGCGATAAATCGAGTTTTATGGTGAAATTTTTTTTTTCAAACAAATTCCCCATCAATATTATGATTCAATATCGGTGGATGTAACTTTGCCTACTAATTGAGCTCGATAGAGCTTTGATCGAACGATAAAATCTCGTTAAAATTAAAAATACGATAAATCGCGTTTTAACGATATATGCGATAAATCGAGTTTTAGGGTGAAATTTTTATTTTAAACAAATTCCCCATCAATATTATGATTTAATATCGGTTAAAAAGTTACTTCCACCGGATTGAGAACGATAGAGGCTTGATCGAACGATAAAATCTCGTTAAAAATTATAGACACGATAAATCGAGTTTTATGGTGAAATTTTTTTTTTCAAACAAATTCCCCATCAATATTATGATTCAATATCGGTGGATGTAACTTTGACTACCGATTGAGCTCGATAGAGCTTTGATCGAACGATAAAATCTCGTTAAAATTAAAAATACGTTAAATCGAGTTTTAACGATATATGCGATAAATCGAGTTTTAGGGTGAAATTTTTATTTTAAACAAATTCCCCATCAATATTATGATTTAATATCGGTTAAAAAGTTACTTCCACCGGATTGAGACCGATAGGGACTTGATCGAACGATAAAATCTCGTTAAAAATTATAGATGCTATAAATCGAGTTTTAAGGTGAACTTTTTTTTTTTTTAACAAATTCACCATCAATATTATCATCTATTATCGGTGGATGTAACTTTGACTACTAATTGAGCTAGATAGGGCTTTGATCGAACGATAAAATCTCGTTGAAATTAAAAATACGATAAATCGAGTTTTAACGATATATGCGATAAATCGAGTTTTAGGCTGAAATTTTTAATTTTAAACAAATTCCCCATCAATATTATAGCTTAATATCGGTTAAAAAGTTACTTCCACCGGATTAAGACCGATAGGGGCTTGATCGAACGATAAAATCTCGTTAAAAATTATTGATACGATAAATCGAGTTTTGAGGTGAAATTTCTTATTTTTAACAAATTCCCCATCAATATTATAATTCAATATCGGTGGAAGTAACTTTGACTACCAATTAAGCTCGATAGGGCTTTGATCGAACGATAAAATCTCGTTAAAATTATACATACGATAAATTGAGTTTTAATGACAGATACGATAAATCGAGTTTTAGGCTGAAATTTTTAATTTTAAACAAATTCCCCATCAATATTATAGCTTAATATCGGTTAAAAAGTTACTTCCACCGGATTAAGACCGATAGGGGCTTGATCGAACGATAAAATCTCGTTAAAAATTATTGATACGATAAATCGAGTGTTATGGTGAATTTTTTTATTTTTAACAAATTCCCCATCAATATTATAATTCAATATCGGTGGAAGTAACTTTGACTACCAATTAAGCTCGATAGGGCTTTGATCGAACGATAAAATCTCGTTAAAATTAAAAATACGATAAATCGAGTTTTAACGATATATGCGATAAATCGAGTTTTAGGGTGAAATTTTTATTTTAAACAAATTCCCCATCAATATTATGATTTAATATCGGTTGAAAAGTTACTTCCACCGGATCCAGATCGATAGGGGCTTGATCGAACGATAAAATCTCGTTAAAAATTATAGATGCGATAAATCGAGTTTTATGGTGAAATTTTTTTTTTCAAACAAATTCCCCATCAATATTATGATTCAATATCGGTGGATGTAACTTTGCCTACTAATTGAGCTCGATAGAGCTTTGATCGAACGATAAAATCTCGTTAAAATTAAAAATACGATAAATCGCGTTTTAACGATATATGCGATAAATCGAGTTTTAGGGTGAAATTTTTATTTTAAACAAATTCCCCATCAATATTATGATTTAATATCGGTTAAAAAGTTACTTCCACCGGATTGAGAACGATAGAGGCTTGATCGAACGATAAAATCTCGTTAAAAATTATAGACACGATAAATCGAGTTTTATGGTGAAATTTTTTTTTTCAAACAAATTCCCCATCAATATTATGATTCAATATCGGTGGATGTAACTTTGACTACCGATTGAGCTCGATAGAGCTTTGATCGAACGATAAAATCTCGTTAAAATTAAAAATACGTTAAATCGAGTTTTAACGATATATGCGATAAATCGAGTTTTAGGGTGAAATTTTTATTTTAAACAAATTCCCCATCAATATTATGATTTAATATCGGTTAAAAAGTTACTTCCACCGGATTGAGACCGATAGGGACTTGATCGAACGATAAAATCTCGTTAAAAATTATTGATACGATAAATCGAGTTTGATGGTGAATTTTTTTATTTTTAACAAATTCCCCATCAATATTATAATTCAATATGGGGTGGAAGTAACTTTGACTACCAATTAAGCTCGATAGGGCTTTGATCGAACGATAAAATCTCGTTAAAATTAAAAATACGATAAATCGAGTTTTAACGATATATGCGATAAATCGAGTTTTAGGGTGAAATTTTTATTTTAAACAAATTCCCCATCAATATTATGATTTAATATGGGTTAAAAAGTTACTTCCACCGGATTGAGACCGATAGGGACTTGATCGAACGATAAAATCTCGTTAAAAATGATAGATGCTATAAATCGAGTTTTAAGGTGAAATTTTTTTTTTTTTAACAAATTCACCATCAATATTATGATTCAATATCGGTGGATGTAACTTTGACTACCGATTGAGCTCGATAGAGCTTTGATCGAACGATAAAATCTCGTTAAAATTAAAAAGACGATAAATCGAGTTTTAACGATATATGCGATAAATCGAGTTTTAGGGTGAAATTTTTAATTTCAAACAAATTCCCCATCAATATTATAGCTTAATATCGGTTAAAAAGTTACTTCCACCGGATTGAGACCGATAGGGGCTTGATCGAACGATAAAATCTCGTTAAAATTAAAAATACGATAAATCGAGTTTTAACGATATATGCGATAAATCGAGTTTTAGGGTGAAATTTTTATTTTAAACAAATTCCCCATCAATATTATGATTTAATATCGGTTAAAAAGTTACTTCCACCGGATTGAGACCGACAGAGGCTTGATCGAACGATAAAATCTCGTTAAAAATTATAGACACGATAAATCGAGTTTTATGGTGAAATTTTTTTTTTCAAACAAATTCCCCATCAATATTATGATTCAATATCGGTGGATGTAACTTTGACTACCGATTGAGCTCGATAGAGCTTTGATCGAACGATAAAATCTCGTTAAAAATGATAGATGCTATAAATCGAGTTTTGAGGTGAAATTTTTTTTTTTTAACAAATTCACCATCAATATTATGATTCAATATCGGTGGATGTAACTTTGACTACCGATTGAGCTCGATAGAGCTTTGATCGAACGATAAAATCTCGTTAAAATTAAAAATACGATAAATCGAGTTTTAACGATATATGCGATAAATCGAGTTTTAGGGTGAAATTTTTATTTTAAACAAATTCCCCATCAATATTATGATTTAATATCGGTTAAAAAGTTACTTCCACCGGATTGAGAACGATAGAGGCTTGATCGAACGATAAAATCTCGTTAAAAATTATAGACACGATAAATCGAGTTTTATGGTGAAATTTTTTTTTCAAACAAATTCCCCATCAATATTATGATTCAATATCGGTGGATGTAACTTTGACTACCGATTGAGCTCGATAGAGCTTTGATCGAACGATAAAATCTCGTTAAAATTAAAAATACGTTAAATCGAGTTTTAACGATATATGCGATAAATCGAGTTTTAGGGTGAAATTTTTATTTTAAACAAATTCCCCATCAATATTATGATTTAATATCGGTTAAAAAGTTACTTCCACCAGATTGAGACCGATAGGGACTTGATCGAACGATAAAATCTCGTTAAAAATTATAGATACGATAAATCGAGTTTTAAGGTGAATTTTTTTTTTTTTAACAAATTCACCATCAATATTATCATCTATTATCGGTGGATGTAACTTTGACTACTAATTGAGCTCGATAGGGCTTTGATCGAACGATAAAATCTCGTTAAAATTAAAAATACGATAAATCGAATTTTAACGATAGATGCGATAAATCGAGTTTTAGGGTGCAATTTTTATTTTAAACAAATTCCCCATCAATATTATGATTTAATATGGGTTAAAAAGTTACTTCCACCGGATTGAGACCGATAGGGACTTGATCGAACGATAAAATCTCGTTAAAAATGATAGATGCTATAAATCGAGTTTTAAGGTGAAATTTTTTTTTTTTAACAAATTCACCATCAATATTATGATTCAATATCGGTGGATGTAACTTTGACTACCGATTGAGCTCGATAGAGCTTTAATCGAACGATAAAATCTCGTTAAAATTAAAAATACGATAAATCGAGTTTTAACGATATATGCGATAAATCGAGTTTTAGTGTGAAATTTTTATTTTAAACAAATTCCCCATCAATATTATGATTTAATATCGGTTAAAAAGTTACTTCCACCGGATTGAGACCGATAGGGACTTGATCGAACGATAAAATCTCGTTAAAAATTATAGATGCTATAAATCGAGTTTTAAGGTGAACTTTTTTTTTTTTTAACAAATTCACCATCAATATTATCATCTATTATCGGTGGATGTAACTTTGACTACTAATTGAGCTAGATAGGGCTTTGATCGAACGATAAAATCTCGTTGAAATTAAAAATACGATAAATCGAGTTTTAACGATATATGCGATAAATCGAGTTTTAGGCTGAAATTTTTAATTTTAAACAAATTCCCCATCAATATTATAGCTCAATATCGGTTAAAAAGTTACTTCCACCGGATTAAGACCGATAGGGGCTTGATCGAACGATAAAATCTCGTTAAAAATTATTGATACGATAAATCGAGTTTTGAGGTGAAATTTCTTATTTTTAACAAATTCCCCATCAATATTATAATTCAATATCGGTGGAAGTAACTTTGACTACCAATTAAGCTCGATAGGGCTTTGATCGAACGATAAAATCTCGTTAAAATTATACATACGATAAATTGAGTTTTAATGATAGATACGATAAATCGAGTTTTAGGGTGAAATTTTTAATTTTAAACAAATTTCCATCAATATTATAATTTAATATCGGTTAAAAAGTTACTTCCACCGGATTAAGATCGATAGGGGCTTGATCGAACGATAAAATCTCGTTAAAAATTATTGATGCGATAAATCGAGTTTTAGGGTGAAATTTTTATTTTAAACAAATTCCCCATCAATATTATGATTTAATATCGGTTAAAAAGTTACTTCCACCGGATCCAAATCGATAGGGGCTTGATCGAACGATAAAATCTCGTTAAAAATTATAGATGCGATAAATCGAGTTTTATGGTGAAATTTTTTTTTTCAAACAAATTCCCCATCAATATTATGATTCAATATCGGTGGATGTAACTTCGACTACTAATTGAGCTCGATAGAGCTTTGATCGAACGATAAAATCTCGTTAAAATTAAAAATACGATAAATCGAGTTTTAACGATATATGCGATAAATCGAGTTTTAGGGTGAAATTTTTATTTTAAACAAATTCCCCATCAATATTATGATTTAATATCGGTTAAAAAGTTACTTCCACCGGATTGAGACCGATAGGGACTTGATCGAACGATAAAATCTCGTTAAAAATGATAGATGCTATAAATCGAGTTTTAAGGTGAAATTTTTTTTTTTTTAACAAATTCACCATCAATATTATGATTCAATATCGGTGGATGTAACTTTGACTACCGATTGAGCTCGATAGAGCTTTGATCGAACGATAAAATCTCGTTAAAATTAAAAATACGATAAATCGAGTTTTAACGATATATGCGATAAATCGAGTTTTAGGGTGAAATTTTTACTTTAAACAAATTCCCCATCAATATTATGATTTAATATCGGTTAAAAAGTTACTTCCACCGGATTAAGATCGATAGGGGCTTGATCGAACGATAAAATTTCGTTAAAAATTATAGATACGATAAATCGAGTTTTAAGGTGAAATTTTTTATTTTTAACAAATTCCCCATCAATATTATCATCTAATATCGGTGGAAGTAACTTTGACTACCAACTAAGCTCGATAAGGGTTTGATCGAACGATAAAAACTCGTTAAAATTATAGATACGATAAATCGAGTTTTAATGATAGATACGATAAATCGAGTTTTAGGGTGAAATTTTTAATTTTAAACAAATTTCCCATCATTATTATAATTTAACATCGGTTAAAAAGTTACTTCCACCGGATTAAGATCGATAGGGGCTTGATCGAACGATAAAATCTCGTTAAAAATGATAGATACGATAAATCGAGTTTTAGGGTGAAATTTTTATTTTAAACAAATTCCCCATCAATATTATGATTTAATATCGGTTAAAAAGTTACTTCCACCGGATCCAAATCGATAGGGGCTTGATCGAACGATAAAATCTCGTTAAAAATTATAGATGCGATAAATCGAGTTTTATGGTGAAATTTTTTTTTTCAAACAAATTCCCCATCAATATTATGATTCAATATCGGTGGATGTAACTTCGACTACTAATTGAGCTCGATAGAGCTTTGATCGAACGATAAAATCTCGTTAAAATTAAAAATACGATAAATCGAGTTTTAACGATATATGCGATAAATCGAGTTTTAGGGTGAAATTTTTATTTTAAACAAATTCCCCATCAATATTATGATTTAATATCGGTTAAAAAGTTACTTCCACCGGATTGAGACCGATAGGGACTTGATCGAACGATAAAATCTCGTTAAAAATGATAGATGCTATAAATCGAGTTTTAAGGTGAAATTTTTTTTTTTTTAACAAATTCACCATCAATATTATGATTCAATATCGGTGGATGTAACTTTGACTACCGATTGAGCTCGATAGAGCTTTGATCGAACGATAAAATCTCGTTAAAATTAAAAATACGATAAATCGAGTTTTAACGATATATGCGATAAATCGAGTTTTAGGGTGAAATTTTTACTTTAAACAAATTCCCCATCAATATTATGATTTAATATCGGTTAAAAAGTTACTTCCACCGGATTAAGATCGATAGGGGCTTGATCGAACGATAAAATTTCGTTAAAAATTATAGATACGATAAATCGAGTTTTAAGGTGAAATTTTTTATTTTTAACAAATTCCCCATCAATATTATCATCTAATATCGGTGGAAGTAACTTTGACTACCAACTAAGCTGGATAGGGGTTTAATCGAACGATAAAAACTCGTTAAAATTATAGATACGATAAATCGAGTTTTAATGATAGATACGATAAATCGAGTTTTAGGGTGAAATTTTTAATTTTAAACAAATTTCCCATCATTATTATAATTTAACATCGGTTAAAAAGTTACTTCCACCGGATTAAGATCGATAGGGGCTTGATCGAACGATAAAATCTCGTTAAAAATGATAGATACGATAAATCGAGTTTTTAGGTGAAATTTTTAATTTTCAACAAATTTACCATCACTATGATAATTTAAGCGGTCTCGCCCTCTCTCTCTCTCTCTTTCGCCCTGCGGTAATACGCCCGGGAGACAGAAACACTTGATTCTTCCTACCATTACTATATATTACAGTACGAAGAAGACGCCGCTAGCGTTCAAGTATATATGATTCGTTAGCGGAATGTTCGCGAACCAAATTTGGGCTAAACTGATCGGCCACGGCTTGTATGCAGGTATCCTTACCACAAATATTTTCGTGCAAATAGTATTGCCGAAGTTTTCCACTTACAAAAATGTACAAGTACTCAGTGTGTAAGTTTTTTATTACTGCATAGGGTGACATAAAGGATTTTTTGCATAACTAGCTTTGAAGGTCAGTTAATCCATTTTTATTTCACAGATAACTGGTGGTAATTCAAACTGTAATTTGTTTTTTGGAATTTCAAAATTCTAATAATGTCACCTTATAGGATACTACTAACTGGATTATATACTAAAATTTCCATTCATTTGGTTTGTCAGTTTTGCAATGTTATTTGCACGAAAATTTAGCTCTGCTACGATGGTAAAAAAGAGCTTTCACATCCTCTTAAGGGACTCTCCAGTGGAATTATAATTTGGCCAAGATGTTATGGTAGAGGTCAAGGTTAAAGTCTTATGCATGGTAGAGCCTTCTATTGCTATAAAAGTCCTGTACTTGCACTAACAAACCGACCCCGTCAGATATAGTAGTTCTTGAGTGTCCCTTATGCGGAGTTCTACTGTATAAACCAATAAAACGCTTGGCGTTGGAAAAAAGTAACCAACGAAGAAATGTCCTCAGACTTTTTTTTTCGCCACTGATAAGCCAAGAGATCACACATAAAATCCAACAGCCCGGAAGTCGCAATATTCTCTCGTTCTCCCTGACTCTCTCCATGTGCTGGGAGTCAATGGGAGAGCGTTAGGCGTTGGTTTTGTCTACTTAGCCATGGTATAAAACACGCGATAATAACCACGTCTCCCGAGGGCAAAAAGGAGAGAGGGTGACTCGTCTCGTTTGATGTAGCGCGATGGAGAGAAATTTTCGCACTTGCCACACGAGAGAGAGGTGCGTCAGAAACTCCAGCGTTATTGCAATGTGAGAAATTCGCAGCGATAGAGTCAAGGGGAACAATGGGGGAGAAAAGCAACGTTACTCAACGCTGTATAACACGATATTCGGAAAGGGAGGGAAAGAGAGAAAAAGAGAGAGAGTGAGCGCGTGGCTGGGGCACGGGGAGGGGGGGGGGGGGGGGGAGAGAGAGAGAGAGGAACACTGCACATATACAATGCGCTCTCACCGGCGTGGCTCTATATCTCATATAATATCGGTTTTATTCGTCGACTCGGTGTGCTGCCATCCTCTTGCTCTATTGCGGTTAATTCCTACAAAGCCCGTGTGGCTCGGATGGACCGATCGCAAATCCTCGCAATCCTATAAAACTAGAGACCTCTCTCACCGAGGACAATTGACGCTTATACGCGGAACAAAAGATGAAAAAATAAATGTACATATCCCAAGAAAAGATGATATCGCTACTCCCATCAGTTATATATATATATATATATATATATATATATATATATATATATATATATATATATATATATACGTATGAAACGTGAGGCGAAGAAAAATAAAACGCTTTTACCAGCAAAATTGTTCAGAGAAAATTGTGCGTCAGCTAATTTTTCTTAATAATCGAATAATGCGACGACGACAGGAGTATACGAAGAAAAAAAAGACTTTTTATGTATCGTAAGTGAAGGATAATTACAGCAGCGATCATGGCAACTCATCGATCCTCGATCGTTGATCGTCGTTAGCGTGGCTCTTGAGTACGTATATATACGGCCGTGTGAAAGATAAGAGGCTCGCTCTCCCCTCTCTCTCTCTCTCTCTCTCTCGACCTCTCGACCTCTCACTGCGATACGCTCACTAATAAGACATCATCAGTGCTATTACGTTGGATCTTGACTCCACTCGAGTGATGTAGGTACTCGTCTATATATACACATATTTGTGCACGCATGATAGAAGTGGGATAATATACTCATATTATATGCCATATAGCGCTTTGAGTATTTATGTATAATTATAATTAACTTGTGGAAGAGCTGTCGATACATCGTTGCAAGTACACTTATGTTGTATTTAGTATATATATATATATATATATATATATATATATATATATATATATATATATGTGTGTGGTGTATACATGTAGTTTCCGTGGACACGGTAAGTTCACTGTCAATTATCCTTGCGGAATATAAGAGGCCAACTATTATTATTCCAAGTGTTGCTCATTTGGAAGTCCCATGGGGGACGACTCGAGATACTAAATCGAGTTTGATCGCACTCGTTGGCACGTGACGACACGTGTCCGGGTGTGTGCTTCGTACAATTTGGATATATACTGTAGATATACATATCCATGTGTAATAAAGTGTGTGTGTGTGTGTGTGTGTTACTGTATACATGGAGGTATACATAACATAACTGTATACATAACAGGTATAGTTATGTACAATTATACATAACACGTATAGTTATGTACAACTTTTTTTCCATTAGGTATCCCATTTTACCCCGGTGTCCCTTATGGCAGATAATCGGAGCTGTAGCCTGTTGTTGCGTATCCGGAATTCGTCGAACATGGTAAAAGAATTCGTGTTAGTCGAACGTCCGCTATATAATACACCAAAAGGCACCAAACGAACGTATGACTGTACAGTATATAAGTGTATATAACGGGGGCATTACAAATCGAGATTTACGGATGGGGGAATATAATGGCGATCACATATATGGGCTTTGAGGTTCAAATACATTGAAGAAGATTGCGATCACTCGTTTCGCAGGAACGCGGAAACTCACGATCGTGTGTTGTATTATAACCGTGACGGTTTGAGAACTATGATACGTGGCTTGGAGTAATGAAATATATAATAGTTATTTTAATTGTTTCTCTTGCCAATTTAATATTTTTTATAAATAATAATTTGGTTGCCATTTAATTTATTTAATTTGTCAACCGACTGTCCACATATCGTGAGATCAACCAACTTAAAGGATCGAATCTACCTTGCGTTAAAAAGAGTTACACTCGGAATGGTCGTGTGAGGACGGTGTGATTTTCTCAGACCACTTTTGGCTCCACCAGACGCTGCTGATCGATGATGAAAAGTTACACACTCGTAATAAAAACATAGTCAAAAGAGGGCCTGGCAATTTTTTCGAGCCACAGTCAAGTTTCATTCGCATGGTCCTTCATTCCAGGATCCTGATCGGCAACAAAAAAATCAACGCGAGTACTCGAGAATGCGACTAAATCGTGCGTTACTCTCTCTCTATATATATATATATAGATATATATGTACCGATTGCATTTTTAAGTGCTGGAGAAAAAAAACTACCCCGAATATCCTCGAAAAGAAACAATGAAAAAGTTGCCTTCGATAGTGTATTTAAGCGGCAAAGTACATGGGTGAAGGGAGTCACCCTTTGAGCCCCTATTTTTTTATGTGATCGCGCGGTACACTACATAACCCCAGAACTCATATATACATCGTATATAATATAATATATAAACCTATAAGCGATATAGTTAGCGAGTACGGCGTGCCTAAATAACCAGAGCAATCTACGAATTCTTCGGTTTACACACACACACACACATATATGCATAAACATATATATATTTACACTCGTGTTTCGTCAGGGTCCACCCCTTGGGCATTATTTTTCACGTGAAATACGGTTTAGGGTGCCACTTGACAGAACGCACACACGGCGTCACGGGGTAATCAAAGTGCCATTATCCATGGGAAATTGTAACCACTATCCCTCTCTCTATTCCTCCTTCACATATATTCGCCTCGTCTCTCACTTCTACCTCTATATATTCATGCGAGCGAGTGCTCACGATCTGTGTGCGGTGCGAGGGTCATTACGCAACCCCGCAACCCCTCACCATCGGCAAATCCCCAGGTTTCATACATACATAGCTGTCTATATACTATATATACATATATACTACCCCTCTGTAGTCTTTATAGCCTAAGTCGTATTGCCTCGACTATACGCGTTACGTATCCAGAGATCCAGAGGGTCTCGTTGATTGTTTCGTGTCAAACTGAAGTCAACCACTGAAAAATGGCTATCGTAGTCGTTGTACCTATATATACATATAGTTATATCACAAGCAGGTTATCGTAATTTGGGCTTGTCGAGGCCTCGAATTTTTCTCAAAATCCAAACCTTTTTCTATTTTCTTCTCATTTTCACTCGGATTTTTTGATTTTTTTTTGGATCATACGCTGGCTTTTATCGCAAATAATTTCAAAAATTAAGGAAAATAACGAAAAGTTACCTCTCTATCGGCCAAAAGTGCCGAATTCACCAGTATAAATGCAATGGGACATTGCAGATGGAAACGGTGAGATTTCGACAAGAATTTCACGGATTGAGTCTGTCATCTTGTCATCCTGTTCATATATAGCTCTACTTATATCTATATATATATATATATACATCGCATGCTTTATCAACCCTCTGCGGCTCTCTTCGAGTGAACTATTTGGTTTGCTGTTGGAAGCATCAACGATGCTGGGTGTTGATGCGATGGCGGAGGTGAGAGAATACGATGTCTCTCCCCCCCCCACCCCTCTCTCTCTCTCCTCTCTCTCTCTCTCTCCCTCTCTCTCTCTCTCTCTCTCTCTCTCTCTCTCTCTCTCTCTCTCTCTCTCTCTCTCTCTCTCTCTCTCTCTCTCTCTCTCTCTCTCTCTCTCTCTCTCTCTCTCTCTCTCTCTCCCCCTTCCTCCCTCCCTCTTCCTCTCACTCCCTGGTCCCTGCGCTCGAATCCCAGCCCATGCATACCAATCGGGGACAACCTAACAACGGTTAACCGCAACCAGTCGACCCACTGCTAATCAGAAAATCACGGTCCGCGGAAACCCCTACGGATAGCTCGAGCTCGCGCATCAGAACGTATATATTTTATATATATATATATATATATATATATATATATATACATATATATATATATAAGCCGAGTTATATCTGCTACTCCGTTCTGCCAGGAAGCTTCGTCGGTGCACAGAGTTCGATGAACGTACGTCCCAATGGTGTTGACACGCGTCGCGTTAGATAACTGCGAGTCTAGTGGCAATATATAGACGTTACACATGCGCTCAAAACATTTTCCGGTAATTACGAGGTTAAATATCAAAGGGTTTTGGTATGACCCTTGGAACCAATGAACTCTCGCAAAATGGATAATGACACTTTTATGTGCTCTCTTGCGAATACGAACACGTTCAATGCGGATAATTCGCATGATCTTATACGCAGCCATGATATACATATCTGATAACCCAACATAATTGATCACTGATATCAACATAATTGATCACTGATATCAACATAATTGTCAATTCAATTAAAATATTTTTCACAAAAGTTATTGATTTTTTTTCCATGAAAAAATAATTATCATGCATTAAAATTAACGATGATGTTGTAAATAAGTATAAAATTATGATAATTTGGAATTTATAAAATTTAGAAAACATGAAGAACCTGAAGATATTTAAAACTCTCGAAAAATTAAAAAAAAAAATAATCCATGACATATGCCAAGTTTTAATACTTCAAATTTTGAGAAACAAAAAATTGTACATAATGAAATATAATGAAGGGTTACTGTTTCAACCATCAGATCCTCCATGTATGAACTTTGGTAGAAATTTGGCATTGCCTTGTTGAACCTTTTATTCGATCATGACTCGCGATGGGGGAGCCAACAGCGAAATGAACATTTTTAAGGGGCACGCCCATACTACGTATATGTATATATGTGTATACATGGAGGCACTCGAGATTTCACCCTCGACAGATGAGAAGTCCTTCTCGCGCCTCAAAGTCGAGACTCTCTCACGCACGTTAATATACCCATCGTGATTGTGAGCAGTGCCAGTCTGTGAGGGGTGGAGAGATCTCGTCGAATCACGAGTACCACTCGTGATTCGAGTGTGTAAGATTTAAACACTAAAGGGGAGAGGGGTCAAAGGTCCCCCAATTCCTCAGACCACACTGGATAAATTCACAACTAGTTTAATACATTTACAACCGCTTGGCAATTGTTTTCGATCGCGATCAAGAGTCACCGACATATATGTACTTCTACATGCATGTTATGTACGATATTATACGTATATACTGGATGCCCCGACCGTTGAATCGGGCGAAAGCTAGTTTGTATTCGTTTCGAGTGAGTACAGTAAGAGAGAATTATATATATATATATATGTACATTGAACGTGTAACTGCTCGCGTGTGGGTGGATCGTAAAATAAAAATGGGACAGAACGTTAAGTACTCTCGATAATAAGGTTACATGATTCTCTATATGGACATGACCTTTTTGTTATCCTCAGAAAGCGATGAAAGTGCTCACAGTTGCACAATTATAATTCTAATTGCTGGGACGGCTGGGCCCTGAACAGAGATCTAAAATTTAAAATTGGAGCTGGTAGATTTAGTACGATGCTAAAATCAATTAAAGCAATGAAATTATTGGAACAAATTATAAATAAAAGTCGGAGAAGAAAATACATAAATGGATAATTTCCGTAAGGAGACCTAAAAAGATACGAACAGTTCAATTTAAATTGAATAAATTTAATTTATACGATTATTGGACGATCGATGGTACGTGTCTTGTGCGTATGGACCTTTGATTTTTTTTTCATGGCAATAGAAGCTTTTCGCAGTGTTTATATCCATTCGGACAAAAAAGTTATTTTCACGGGCGGAAAGTTTTTCGTATATATATAACGATATATATTGTATAATGGTACATATGGTCCTAGAAGTAAGGATGAGGAGAAGAGAGAACCGCTAAATAAGCAAAGCTCGAAGTCTTTCGCTGAGAGCGACTCGGTTCACGGGGCACTGAAGGGAAAAAAAAAACTGGCGAAAGTCTGCAGGAATAGCAAAAGCAACCCCTCGAGTCGTACGGAAAGCGAATCAGAGAAGGACCGGGACGTTTGTCCGCGCTTACCCCCTCTTTTAGGGTCCTTGTAGCCACCCAGAAGTCTGAAATCTAATTTACCCCGCAGTACCAGCCGTGGAGTAGAGTACACACTATAGTAGCCCCCAAGACGCTCAGAGATCCTCTCTCGCATCTACGCTGCTTCCAGAATTCTATATCTCTGCTGGAGCTCTCCGGGAAAATGATATTTATATATCTATATACTGCATATAAAATGACAAACTGGTGGCGAGAGTTTGGTGGACCGAAAGAAACTGAGGAGATGCGAGAACTTTTGTGAGAAATTCATTCACATCCTTAAATCACGAACGATCTCATTTTCAGACTGTCCAAAGACCCTTCGCGTATTAAAAAAAACGCTGCTCGTGTTGGTTTGTAACGAAAATTAATTTTTTTCATTATTTTTAACATCGCGGTGCTACGAAAAAGAATATTTACAGTCAAGGATTTTTAAGTCAAATATTAGATAAGTTAAAATATTTACAGTCAAAAATCAAGGACGATGTCCTCGAGCAAGGTTATCCCTTTGTTACAAAAAAGTATCACGAAAATTTAGCAATTTCTACGGCAGCAGCGGTAAAGGGGAGTGTGATAGAGCGAGGAAGAAAAAAAAAACCAAGCTCCGGGCGTTGAATGGCCGAGAAAAGTTTCCGCCAAACCGGAAGTCGAGAAGTTTTACCGTATTTGCGCATCCGGATGGTGCAATAAATCTCGCTGGCAAACGGGCAACCACCAAACCGCCTCCTTGTGCTTTTGGCGCATGTATATATCACACACACACATATATATATATATATTTATATGTGCGTACATGGGTGTGTAAGCTAGCCAGGGCGTAAGACGTCGCCAAGTCACAGATCTTCAACGTGGAATAAATTTGTAAATTCGAGGAGGCTGCCTCTTTTTTACCATCTACACATTCTCCTCCCTTCGGAATTTCTAGGAAGCTCACCGTATTTTCACGTTCTTCATTTTTGTACCTCACCTCACACCCGCAATATTTTGCAAGGAAAGAAAGTCAGAGATAAAATGTTGCGAGACATATTTTATCGATAGCTGTACAACATTTCATGGTTTTTACGCCATTGCTGTACGTGAATACTCAATGCGCGGTAGAGTTGGATAAAAGTGACAATGCCAAAAGAAAAGCGCATAATTTTTACTTCCTCGTCCTCGTAAGTCACACTGGATCTAAAAAACTGACCAATATTTTCAACGTAAGAAAAAAAGGTATGTGAAATATTTTTTAAATGATTCAAAATATCCTAATGTACAAATATATCCAGAGCGAATATACAAAATTGATCTTATAGGAGATAATAAATTACAGAAAAATCGTCTGTTGAGAGGGCACGCCATACAGCTGCAAATCAGTATATCTCCTCTACGACAATACCCCATACTATATATTATATTGTACAATAGAAGTGGGTGGGATGATATAAATCCGATAAAAGTACGCTTTTTGGCGTTTTCCTCGATGTTGGTAAAAAAAAAAAAAAAGAAAAGAAACACGTCACCTCTACAATATAGTTTGAAAACCTTGCGATAGAAATTTCCTCTATATGAATATATAGTTATTCATCGATGAGAGCCACAACACTCGATTATGAGCCACTATTAGGTACGCGATGTCATGAAATTATAATCTGCTCGAAAAGCGCACGCATAGTATATATATATGGTATGCCATGTATATGGTATAACCTATATATGTATATATGTAATATCTTAACGCGCTCTCTCGTTTCGCCACGGTGCGAGCGCGGTGGAGCTTGCAGCTTGCTTTGTCGATGTCCGTTTTTATGGATTATTGATGGTTGAGGCGTCTCTCGCCACTTCAACATCCAATGCTCGACCCCCAGCCTATTTTCTTTTCTCCTTGAATTTTCGTGCCCAACATCTCTCGAATGTCCGTCCAGCATAATAACATAATTACGCGCGTGTTGACAAATTGAATCGATTCCAATTTATTCTTTTCATTGGTTGTATATAATATATATATAAGCATCGAACCCATTGGGCGAGATAGCAAGAGGGTTGTGCTCTTTTACCGATGCGGGAGCGTCGCACTCGCCACTGCTTGCGTTATAAATATTTCATGACCTTGGAGTGCTCCCTCTCGGCGTGTCCGTAGAAAATCGGTCGAGGCAGAGAATAAGGATCATCGCTTCCCTCCTCTATTATATCCCCCCATCTTTCTTATATACGATGAGTATATCCTCGAAGACCCTCTATAGTTGAATGTGTAAACTTACGTTCCTCACAATTTTTCACCCCTGACCAAAAAATTGCTCACAAAACCAATAGAAATTCGATAATCTTTCATCAATCAGAATCAGAACTGCTTATTCGCCGACGAGCTTTTGAAGAGACGCCCGCTCGAGCATTATGGAAAAACTGAACTGGGTGTATATCCGTGGGCAGAGACATGTACGAATGTCCTTTACGTGTAAATTGATGGGAGATACGCCCTTTTGACTTTTGGCAGATGATACGTAGAGCAGTGACAATATTGAGGGAATGCTTTTGGACGAAGGTATGTGATCGAAGGTGTTAAATTCACTGTGGATATTACATAATATATATAACGTTGCGCGTCCACCCAGTTCTCGCAGATTGTCGAGAGAAGGCAGATCCATATATATATACATCAATGTATGTATATATAATAGAGGAAGGGATAGAAGCGAGAAAACGGTGCGGTCGGCCGCGTTCCCGCGACAAATACGATCGTATTTTCATCGACGCCAAATTGGCAATATCCTCGCCGGTGACGATTCTTGAATTATGCAACAGCCCATGGGACAGTCGCTTCAAAGTTTATCCATCCCGCTCATTTCCATCAAGCGAGAGTGACCTCTACCAGTGAGCGCGAAGAGGGCGTTCAGGGGACGCGAGCATCAAGCTCTGCGTGTTGTGACACACACAAATATTGTACATGTATATAGATCTCTACTCATATGTCGAAGAACGAGTGTATTTTGGACAAGCGGCAATACACCCGACATAGAGCACGTAAAATTTATAAAAATTCTACCAATATATAGTACTGCGGAATCAAGTGAATTTTTATTCTCAAAAAATTCATATCTCAAGCTTGAAGTTTACACGAACTCTTTTTCAAACGAATGAAGCGGTAAGAATTAAAAAAATTTAACGTTATCAGTTTGAGGATTGAGATTGTAAAAACGTCAACATTGAGTATTAAAAATAATCGGACAAGGTCGAGTAAAAAGGTCTCAAGTGTGACAAAAACATATCGTCACATATACGAAGAATACAAACCGAAGGATTTCGCGATAAATGAATTTTTAATAAACCCAAAAATGGCTGTTTCTCGCATTTCTTTTTGGAAAATCTTCACATAACGCGACAATACTACGAGGTAAAAGTGTTTTTTGGATATAGCTCTACATATACGTATATACCAATAGAAAACGAGGAAAGAGGGAATATTCGCATCGGCGCAATAATAAAATGGTAACAGCCATTATTCCCATCCCGTTAGCCAGCGGCGCGCGGCGCGTTTTCTCTACTTTCTCGTGCCCCTTCCATTCACCCTCTTCGCGGCAACCCCTGAATGCTATGCCGTATATAAATGTCTGTATTATTGTAACGAAGCGCTTCTCGATGCCAATTTCATGAGCAACCGCCCATCTCTTTCCCATTCCATTGGCCCACGGACTATCTGCACGTAACGATATATATATATATATATATATATATATATATATAGGCATTGATAAAAATGTATATAGATATCGAAATACTATATAGATATAACATTGATATATTTGTATAGTACTGCAACATGGTAGTATCCAAGCTGAGGGGAATTTGCGTGTCGTGTAATTACACCGAGAACGGAACTGGTGATAGGATGGACGGTATGAGGTTTACGCACACACACACACACACACATATATATATATACACGCAGATCGATGCGATGTGAAATCGAATCGAATGATGGGAACGATCTCCGGTGGTAGAGATCGATTTCCTATTCGCGACTACGCATCGTCGTTCACCACCGCCCTCGGTTTCCTGTCCAGACTGCCGCGTGACACGTTCCACCAATGCCACGCTATATCGTTCACGACAGAAGCTATGCCCTCGTAAAATTGCTCTCAATGCTGCCCATCCTCAATATATATATATATATATATGTCGCTGCCATGCCGCCCAGTTCACCATCCGCATGCTCCCCATTAAAACTACTGTGAGAGTACTACTGGACAATTGTTGTTCCCCCTTTTTGTTATTCGAATGACATCGAGCTTTGTCGAAATATCGATTATTGCTCAAAAAATTTCAGACGGTTTTCCAATATGTTATTTATTACTTTTCTTTGGCAATGGCAAATAGTTATTTTTTTATGCCCAAAAAAAAATTTAGACTAAATGATATTTCCTATGGAGAAACTTTCCATGCTTTTTTTTACACCGTTTCAGTTTCTTGAGATAATTTGGAAAAAAATATATCACGCAAGCCCTGTTACTCAATTTATTCAATATATGAGACAGCAATTTTGCAATAACACCAAACAAGCTTCGATTTGATAAATAAATTTTGTTTGTTTTTTTTTCCAGACAATATGTGACTTTTTCTCCGAAACGTCGTTATCTTTTCACTCGTACACGCATTAGCGTTGCACCATTCGATTATATTTTTCAAGCTTTCGTTTTCTTTTTCTTCCCATGAAAATTTTTCTTTTGGCAGTCGTCATTTTTTGGCGGACAGTAATCAATCCGAATTTCAGGACAGGAATACTTGACCTTTGCCAGACACGATTCCGTTCGTGGGTTGAGCTGTGAATCCTCCATTTTGACGTAACGTGGACACGATCCTGGATGTAACTTTGGAGGTGGTGGACAAGGGCAAAAAACGACTGGTGCTGATGGTGGTTTTGGCAATGACGTTGATGATTCTTTGCTCTCATCGACTCGATCATGCTTCTGATCTTTCATTTTGTCAAAACTCTTTCGTGGTCTCGGACACGGTCCGAGTTTAATCAATTTAGGCGGTTCGCACTTTGTCTTTGTATAATCATTTTTTTCCACAGTTTTGACAATAACAGTTGCTCTGCAATCATCCATTTTGTCATCGTAAAAGCTCGACTTTTTCATCGATGTAGAAAATTTACCAGCCGCCATTTTCTTCTCCACTGGCTTTCTGACTTCGGCGCAGCGAGGCTTATCCGGATAGCAACGAGTATTTGGATCTTGTGTACAATCCATTGATTTGCATTCCAATGCTTTGAGCTTTTGATCGACTTTTTCGCCGCAAACTTCCTCAATCGTCTTGCATTTGCTTGGTTTCCATGGTGGCAATGGCGGTGGAGAATCAGAGTTTGACGAGAAATACGCCATGAACATGTAGGAAGTGCGTAAATCCCTGGTCTGAATTTTCATCAACGAGACATTCGTCGTGTCAAGAAGCTGTGACGATCGAACGTAAGTAGACATTTTACGTTTCTTGCATTCGCTCAATCTTTTCCAGATACTCTTGGTCTTATTATTATTATTATTGTCATTGTCATCGGCTTTCTTCGACGTACAAACTTTGGCACCTGATGACGAAGGCTGATCGGCTTTGGTACACGGAGAAGTGGAAGAAATCTTTTTCGTTGACTTGCAAGGCTGCGAAGGACCCTCGGGGCTCTTTGGCAACGTACGTGAAGATGGACATTTTGGTGCATCGGTTTTACCGCAAGATTTCTGTGCTTTGGTTTCCGGTGGCTTCGGACATTTTGGAAGTGCCGGTAACTTCGGTAGTGGAGGACACTTTCGATACAAGATTTTTGGTTCTACCGGAAGTTCTGAACTCTTTGACGTCTTACATCTGCGAGCAGGTGGAGGTAATGGTGGTTCAGGGGGTTTTGGCTTCGCGGCACACTTTATTTCTCGGGTTTCGGGTGTTTTCGGATCGTTATTACAATCGACCAAAGCTTTGGATGGTTTTGGAGGTGATTCTTTGCACTCGGCCTCACGCGAAGAGATTGATTCAGTTGATGACGTCTTCGGGCAGGTCTCGGACGGTGGAGTCCTTTTTCCGCACGTCGAAGGCTTCTTGGGTGGTTCCCCCGAACCGCTGCACTGTGAAAAGAATCTCCTTGGCACTTGGCAGTGAAGCTGGTCCTGCTGATGACCACGATTTCCATTCCAAACGGACCCCTCGTGATTTCTTGCAGCGTGACTCGTTTTCACAGCTCTAACGATCACAGCCTGCGAGTCAGAATTTAATTTCAATAGATCGCCATCTTGACCTTTGGCTTTTCCGCACGTACCGTCGGTATCGGGTGGACATTTGTTCAAACTGCAAGGTCTCTTCGGTGGACATTTGAAGCAAAAGTCTTTCCTCGATGATTTTGGCCTCGCCGGATAACCAGGCTTTTTCATGGGTATGCAAGGACAATCGGGTGGAGGACAGGGCCCTTTTCCGCAACGATCCGGTAAATCCTCACCGCAATCGGAATCACCCAGCCACATTATGTTCGTTCTTTTTGCCTGTCGTTTACGAGATTAAATAATTATTCAGTCTCCGTGATATTGGAATTTTTTCACACTTGAATCGTCCACCTCCCTTCGTAAATGGCAATATCAATAAAACCGAATGATCTCTTCCAAAAATTATGGATCAATTATGACAATGTCAGACGAACGATTCACACACTCGAAACTATTCGATCTTCTCCCGAACTTGCCGACTGGCTAATCTTCGAATTTTCATTTTTCTTCTCACTCGTACCTTCGATCTTCGACTCTGTTTTTTCTTCAATCTCAGACGAACCGAATATTCTTCTCTTAAATTCGGCGACTTTCTCCACCAAAGCTTGCAGACTCTCAAGGGTATCTCTCTCGGATATTTTTTTTCCTAAAACGATTTTTCCTGAATCGTGAATATCGTGCTCGTAAATTATTGAATTGGAGGGTTCTTTCCCAGAGACGAGAAGATGTGTGGAAAAATTGTCGTAATCCTCGTCGATCTTGGGAACATTTTTTTTACTTCGATGTTTCGGCGATTTTTTTATCTCGGGCATTGACTGGCCGGACTCGCCAGAACCGATATCATCCTCGTATTCTTCGCCCTGAGGAAAGTAATCGTCGTTCGTGTTTCGGTTGGAAGTTTCGGACGACAATCTTCTGATCGCTGTTTGGCGTTCCTGCTATAGAGGGTAAGAGCGTGGTTTTGACCGTACATAAGAATAATAACGCCCTCTTTAGGATTTACGGATAATAAACATCGAAGAAAATTGTCGCGGAAGGGAGGTGGAGCAATGACGACATGCTTTTTGTTTTCCTTGTTAATTACCAACAATGTTTAAACTTACTCTGCTCATGATTTTCGGTTTCATATAGTCGGATATCCGCATGTACTTCGGCTGTAATCAATAAATGGATAAACAATATCCGTAGATTTTTTTTTTTTTTTGTAGAAAACTGGAAAAAGTGGTTTTAATTTTTAACAAACACATTTTTTTTTTATTCACAACTACAATAACAATTATAATAATAATTGTGATGTGTTGAGATCAATTATCTGATCAATTGACAATTATAATATTAATAATAACCGCTCGATGTATATAATCGTGACAAAGCGTATACAGTTTGAATGGATGTTTTTTTTTTTTTTTTTACTAGGCTGGAGTTTCGGTCGTCCGTGGACCAACTATATTGTCGTTTTAGCTCGAGCACTTCAACTTGTCGATCATCGAACGAAAGCTTTCTTTTTTAACGCGAAGAGTCTCGAGATTTAATGATTTTACGGAATGGAAAAAAAAAATCGTATGGATCCTCAAAGTTGGCCACGGATAAAATGGGATCAGCTTTTGTTTTTTTTTCGCTCGTTATGGAGTCTGAAACTGTGTCGTTCGATCCTTTTTTTTATGATAGCGAATCATTATTTGCCCCGTTTGCAGGGATCCTCATTTTTGCAGGGTTTTTGTTTCTTGCAAGTATCTTTTTTCGGCTCGTCACAAGCATCCTTCTTCGGTTTTTTGCAAGGATTTTCTCTCTCCTTCTTTTTACAAGGATCTTTGGCCGGTTTGCCGCAAGGACTTTTGCAAGGATTCTCTGGTTTCTCGCACGGCGGCGGGTCATTACCGCAGTCACTGCAGTTCATCTGTGTAGCGTCACACGCCTGAGAAAAGACACACACACACTACTCAGGCTTTTTATTATACAAAACTCAAGGACGAACATTTTTTTTGTTTAGTTGTTTTTACGAACGTGCACGATTTAAAAACAAAAAAGTAACGAATTTTTTCATTATTTTGTAAATTCATCGTTCGCGCAATTCGTGTTCAAGTTTATGTTCGATCGTCTCAATTTTATTTTTGAACAAACGAACGTGTCGCAAAACGGTACCGAGAAATTCATTAAAAAACGAATTTTCACTTTTCCCGATTGATTTATGCTGAAAATCAACGAGTTTCGCGAACCAATCGCGTTTTCTTGAACAAGCTGGATTTTCGTATGATTTCAGTGACGAAACGACGAAATTATCAATTTTCTTCCAAACTCGTAGAGCATCAGATACATCAAGTATTTTAATAAAAAAATTATTTGCAACTAATGAACGTGTAGCTCCGAGAAACGAGGATACGGAGCCTGTGACATATTTCCACCAGAAGCCCATCATCCGAATTACCAAAGATTTTAAGCTTTGTTCATGAGAATATTGGCATGGAATCCGGAGAGTTTGAATTTCTTCCTTGCCGACTGGGATTGAAATGATTCGTCCCATTGGCGTAACATCACCGGAGCCATTGCGTGCATTGTATTCTTCGATTTCGGGTACAAATAATCGTTCGAGCGATTTTTCACTCTTATTAGTTTCCAAAATATTTTCCACCCTCCATTTGTCTTCTCGAGTTGCTTCAAGATACGAAAGATCTGACTCAATGTCTACTGAATTTTTCACGGTCTGACAAACGATGATTTTTTCTGTTAATGCAACGTCTTGTCCCTCAGGACGTATAATTGACTCTCCATTGATTCTTCGTTCTGGCAAAATATCTTCGACCTCATGTGCAGCTAATTTCCAATCTTTCCCAACGACGACGACGACGAGGTCATTTAATGGCGGAGTGACACTAAGATTCGAGCAGGCTGAACAACGACCGAAGACAATAGATGGTTTGCAAGACCATTTCAATTGACCAAAACTTCCGGGTGCATCGCGAGAGTTAAGCAGAATTCGCCCGCATATTGGCCAGCATCCCTGCGGACAGGGTTCATCGTAATCTCAGTATCACTCCACCATGTCAGGTGACAACTCGCCTCCACGTCAATGTTTCAATTATGAAAGAATTTTTATTATTTTCAGCTCGCAAAAAACTTCACGATCACCGAACGAAGGAGAATACAATTCAGTTCATAAAGTAGATAATTTTACACACTATGATTATTAATATTAATTAAGTGCTTGAATTGTTTACAGCTAACAATTTTTCATTATTATTATGACAATTGGGATATTACTCGTTATTATAAATTATTATTTTCAATTGTATAATAGAGAAAGGGACAATACCTGTACGGTAAGTGACGTGTAAGAAGGCAGTCTCTCAGATCGCGTCTGTCCCAGCTGTCTACTCTGTGATGCTGCTGTCCTGTCTGTTCCAATCGCTGGTCGTCGACTGAAAACTCCCATTAGTCCGGTGTTTCTCGCCTGTAAACAGGTTATTTGCGTTTTTTTTTCCCCCCAAAAAATTAATTAAGCTCGAAAGGAAAAGTAAAAGAATCTTCGTCTAAATCATCGGGAAACAAAGTGTCATTTCCTAGCTGTAACACTTTGTAACGGATATGAGAGATTAATTAACGTACTTCGGAAAGAGGAAAACTCATTATGGATTCTTCGCCCAAAGTTTGCGTGTTGTTTCTCGTGGCATTTTGCATTGAATGTTCGATCAGCTCCTTCTCCCTCAACTCGATTAACGTCTGTGAATGCGATTTCTCATTTTGATTGTCGTAAAGATTTTATTCACCGCGACGACTTTCGGCGAATGAGTTTATAATCGAAATGAAAGATCGCTAACAAAAACTTTTTAAATATATTCTCAAAGTTTGAGGTAATTTTAATTTTACCCTTTCTATATCTAATTCACGATTTGGAAAGTGAGATACGACGGGACTTTTCCTGGATTGTGACTTTCCGGCAAAATTGTCGATTCGGGAATTCGGTAAGTTTCCCGACTCCGATGTTTTCGCTGATCGTGAATTTTCCGCTGTGAGCATCAGCAATCGCGATGATTTTGGTTTTGAGTTATTAATCAAGGTCTCGATTTTCGTCCCATTTTCCACGAAATCTGACAGAGTCTTGCCAGCCTCTCTCGTAGCTCCGATCATAGCTCCCTGAATATCGAAATGATTTGGTTTTTATTGATTAGTTCCCAACGTCCGATACGGGCCATTGCATTTTTTCTTCGCCTTTCGTGTGGCAAATTAATCGAAATTCGGGGTGAAAATATACCTTAAGATTGTCCTCGCTAGCGTAGTATTTTCGCTGTCCGAGATTTTTCACGACGGATTTTGCTAGCCTGGAAAACATGATGATTTTATTATCGATTATTTTACTAGAGATTTTTTTTAAACGTCTTCATCAGACGTGTGACTTTTCGAAACTGAGGGATAAACAGAGCCTGTCGCTCGGCGACGAAAACATTGCGTTGCGTGCAATTGTTATTAGCGAGTTGGCGCAAGCTTTTGTTTTTTTCATGGAAGAATATAGCTATAGAGAAGTGATTAATTCTCATTAAACTGTTTTACCGAGAGCGAACGACATTCCGTTTGGATTTTCATGCTTACGCGTGTATTCTGTGCCGATTGCATAAACATAGAAGGTTGCAGCAGGTATTACGGCACACGTAACGTGTGGTGACTGATGGACGCGTCAAATAAGTTTTGTATTTTATCACTTATCAGTATACAAGTCAATCGGTCTGGATTGTGCAATAAATTTATTTTATCACTTATCAATATGGTAAAAATTATCATCATCGGATTATGGTCAAACAAGTTTTCTACTTTACCACGTGCCAGTAAGTGATCTCTGCTTTATCGGCCCTCGGTAACTTATCAACCGACAGTAACATTTGTGGTTTTTTTTACCATCGGTAAAGGTGTCAGGCAGAGGATACGACGAGGCTGACCCGATGACCATACGTTGCTATTGTAATTAGAATAGAAATCTACGACCCTCGATGAAGGAAAATGAAATGAAAAAAATAATAGTAGATGATTTCCATTCGGTACATGATCTGTCGGTAAAAATTCCGCGTCCCTATTTTCTCTAAAACTATTGATATTTCGGGCAAACGCGGAATGTCGTTCTCCAACTAGTAATCTAAAAGATGACGCTCTTCTCACGCTCGACATATGAACCTTTTCAGAGGAAATACAGAAACCAAAAACAGCTATCTCTCTCGCATTTATATCTGCGATCTGATAAATCTACTGCTTTACTTTAAAAACACCGATGACCATAACGATTCATTATATGAATGGCACAAATTGATAAGCTTTTTCAATTATAATTCTAGATTAGTTGTTATTAGACGTCGAGAGTCAGGCTAAATACTAATAGAAATAAAAATGCTATCGTTTGTATTTATATTCAACAATCCCATTTTATTACACAAATTAACAATAATTTTTGTCGGTGATGGTCATTCGATTGATCACTCATTATAAAATACATTTATATTATACATTGAATACGATGCTATTGCTGGAGAATTATATAGAATAATTAAAATTTATTTTTGAACGCAGACAAATTAGCAATAGATCGTTTAAGAAAAAAAAATGTTGTTTTGAAGAATTGTATTATTTTACATTCGGAGTACAAGACATGAAAATAAAGTTATGTAATTATTACGCTGAGTATAATTTATTTGCTTTTAGTAGCCCTCGTTTGACCAAGTAACGACGTAATCAGGATATTTCTTTTTCAGCAAATTGACGGAGACCTGATGATCAGCTTGTCCAAATCCCTGTAAAAAAAAAATATTTAAAAAATCGTCATTTTTCGTATATTTATTTTTGAAACAATCTTGGTTCCATTTTAAAAGTACGTTCGGCCAACTTTTCTCCCGCTGTTAAATAAGTTTCGCGCTATAGCCGCTGTAGAGCAACACGACTTCCTCTCGGTTCTCGAACAATTCATGGCAATGAAAAAAAAAGTGTCTTGGACGAACGGAGCTTGGCACGAGTTCTACATTAAACAATGCTATTTTCAGATGTAAACGAACGAAGGGGCTCTGGCATTAGATGCATGAAAAACAAGAATGAGTTGCGGTCCAGTACCCCGTTCAGCCGCTGATTAAATTTAGGCCACATCAACGAGCTCGATGACGTGAGTGACGAGATACGGCTAGTCCAACGAAAATATGTATAAACAAATATTGAATAAATTTCCGTTTTCCAACCAATTGACTTTCGGTTTAAAACCTTTAAAACAAGTCATTTTCGTCGAAATCTAAAGTTTTAAGGGATAAGAACCACCCTCACGGCAAAAATACAATTTTTTGTTGTTGAAAATTTGGACTTATTAACGTAGTGGCCGGTAGAGCCGAAAAAAAAATTGGGCATTCCGCATTTTGCTATGGATGCAAATATAGAATTAAAAGGCTGAAACTTGTCACAAGATATCTTATCATCTAGAATAAGATGTAAAAACGGCAAACGAATTAAAAAAATTGGTGCCGGAAGCGTTCGATGGTAAAACTTTGGTAAGTACGCAGTTTTTGTGAGCGACCGAGATTGATACCAAAGTATGTTAAATCGTGAAATGGGTTATGATTCAATACCATTTTCTACTTGTTGAAAAATGATGCATTCTTTCTATATTTTTACGATTTTAACGTTATAAAAATCTCATTAACGAGAAAAGAATAGTCATTTATCGCTATATGATCTTCAAATAATTTCCATGTTTTCATCATTATACCGTAACATATTATAAATTACCCTATATATGTATATTTCTACTGTTTTAATGTTTCATACATTTACTATTCGTTGTCCCTTGATATATTATTATTATTAATGATCCTTTTTTCATTTATATCAACCTCGTACACTACACGTTTGTTGCACATTTTATTGTAATGTATTGTTCATTGTATATTGTTCAATTTACGACATTTTTATAAAGAACGACATGCAAAATAATTTAAAAAAAAAAATGTACTCGATCCCCATTACTCTGTCGTGGTCACAACGCACGCTCGGCGCGCAGCTCCCACTCTTGTCATTGTCACTAACGTTGAGTGGGGAGCGAACCGGCTGCGCCGCACGAGAAACTCGCCAAGCGTATCATTCGCGTTCCGACTCAAACAGAGAGACAGACGAGACCACAGACCAGATCAGACCAGACTAGACCAGACCACAGACCAGATCAGACCAGACTAGACCAGACCACAGACCAGAACACAGACCCCAGATCAGACCACAGACCAGACCAGACTACAGACCATAGACCGGACCAAACCAGACCACAGACCAGACCAGACCACAGACCAGACCACAGACCCCAGATCAGACCAGACCAGACCACAGACCAGACCAGACCACAGACCAGACCAGACCACAGACCAGACCAGACCACAGACCAGACCAGACCACAGACCAGACCAGACCACAGACCAGACCAGACCACAGACCAGACCAGACCACAGACCAGACCAGACCAGACCAGACCAGACCACAGACCAGACCAGACCACAGACCAGACCAGACCAGACCCGACCACAGACCACAGACCAGACCAGACCACAGACCAGACCAGACCAGACCACAGACCAGACCAGACCACAGACCAGACCAGACCACAGACCAGACCACAGACCAGACCAGACCAGACCACAGACCAGACCAGACCAGACCAGACCACAGACCAGACCAGACCACAGACCAGACCAGACCACAGACCAGACCAGACCAGACCACAGACCAGACCAGACCACAGACCACAGACCAGACCAGACCAGACCACGGACCACAGACCAGACCAGACCACAGACCGCAGACCAGACCAGACCACACCAGACCAGACCAGACCATGTTACTGACTGGCAACAAGGTCGACTAGTTTTCAATATCAACTATGTTCTACATTACCGACTGCCAGTAAAACAGTTTGAGTCAAGCATGTTGCCGGCAAAGCAGATCCCTAGCTTACCAACTGCCAGTAAATCGGTTCTTGGCTCATACATTTCCATCGTGTTTGTTACCAACAGTTGGCAATGTTACCAACTACTTTTCAATATTCAGTATGTTCTACATTACCGACTGCCAGTAAAACAGTTTGAGTCAAGCATGTTGCCGGCAAAGCAGATTTCTAGCTTACCAACTGCCAGTAAATCGGTTCTTGGCTCATACATTTCCATCGTGTTTGTTACCAACAGTTGGCAATGTTACCAACTACTTTTCAATATTCAGTATGTTCTACATTACCGACTGCCAGTAAAACAGTTTGAGTCAAGCATGTTGCCGGCAAAGCAGATTTCTAGCTTACCAACTGCCAGTAAATCGGTTCTTGGCTCATACATTTCCATCGAGTTTGTTACCAACTGTTGGTAACATTCTACATTACCGACTGCCAGTAAAACAGGCAAACCCAAGTATGTTGCCGGCAAAGCAGATCCCTGGCTTACCATCTGCCAGTAAAGCAGTTTATGAGCTATGACTCACCCGTTTCTATCATATTTGTTACCAACTGATGGTAACATTACCAACAGTTGGTAACATTACTAACAGTTGGTAACATTCTACATTACCGACTGCCAGTAAAACAGGCAAAACCTAAGTATGTTGCCGGCAAAGCAGATCCCTGGCTTACCATCTGCCAGTAAAGCAGTTTATGAGTCATGGCTCATCCGTTTCTATCATATTTGTTACCAACTGATGGTAACATTACCAACAGTTGGTAACATTACTAACAGTTGGTAACATTCTACATTACCGACTGCCAGTAAAACAGGCAAAACCTAAGTATGTTGCCGGCAAAGCAGATCCCTGGCTTACCATCTGCCAGTAAAGCAGTTTATGAGTCATGGCTCATCCGTTTCTATCATATTTGTTACCAACTGATGGTAACATTACCAACTGATGGTAACATTACCAACAGTTGGTAACATTACCAACTGATGGTAACATTACCAACTGATGGTAATGTTACCAACTGTTGGTAATGTTACCATCAGTTGGTAATGTTACCATCAGTTGGTAACAAATATGATAGAAACGGATAAGCCATGACTCATAAACTGCTTTACTGGCAGATGGTAAGCCAGGGATCTGCTTTGCCGGCAACATACTTAGGTTTTGCCTGTTTTACTGGCAGTCGGTAATGTAGAATGTTACCAACTGTTAGTAATGTTACCAACTGTTGGTAATGTTACCATCAGTTGGTAACAAATATGATAGAAACGGGTGAGTCATAGCTCATAAACTGCTTTACTGGCAGATGGTAAGCCAGGGATCTGCTTTGCCGGCAACATACTTGGGTTTGCCTGTTTTACTGGCAGTCGGTAATGTAGAATGTTACCAACTGTTAGTAATGTTACCAACTGTTGGTAATGTTACCATCAGTTGGTAACAAATATGATAGAAACGGGTGAGTCATAGCTCATAAACTGCTTTACTGGCAGATGGTAAGCCAGGGATCTGCTTTGCCGGCAACATACTTGGGTTTGCCTGTTTTACTGGCAGTCGGTAATGTAGAATGTTACCAACAGTTGGTAACAAACTCGATGGAAATGTATGAGCCAAGAACCGATTTACTGGCAGTTGGTAAGCTAGAAATCTGCTTTGCCGGCAACATGCTTGACTCAAACTGTTTTACTGGCAGTCGGTAATGTAGAACATACTGAATATTGAAAAGTAGTTGGTGACATTACCAACTGTTGGTAACAAACACGATGGAAATGTATGAGCCAAGAACCGATTTACTGGCAGTTGGTAAGCTAGAAATCTGCTTTGCCGGCAACATGCTTGACTCAAACTGTTTTACTGGCAGTCGGTAATGTAGAACATACTGAATATTGAAAAGTAGTTGGTAACATTGCCAACTGTTGGTAACAAACACGATGGAAATGTATGAGCCAAGAACCGATTTACTGGCAGTTGGTAAGCTAGGGATCTGCTTTGCCGGCAACATGCTTGACTCAAACTGTTTTACTGGCAGTCGGTAATGTAGAACATAGTTGATATTGAAAACTAGTCGACCTTGTTGCCAGTCAGTAACATGGTCTGGTCTGGTCTGGTGTGGTCTGGTCTGGTCTGCGGTCTGTGGTCTGGTCTGGTCTGTGGTCCGTGGTCTGGTCTGGTCTGGTCTGTGGTCTGTGGTCTGGTCTGGTCTGTGGTCTGGTCTGGTCTGGTCTGTGGTCTGGTCTGGTCTGTGGTCTGGTCTGGTCTGGTCTGTAGTCTGTGGTCTGGTCTGGTCTGGTCTGGTCTGTGGTCTGTGGTCTGTGGTCTGGCCTGGTCTGGTCTGGTCTGGTCTGGTCTGGTCTGGTCTGTGGTCTGGTCTGGTCTGTGGTCTGGTCTGGTCTGTTCTGTGGTCTGTGGTCTGTGGTCTGGTCTGGTCTGGTCTGTGGTCTGGTCTGGTCTGGTCTGTGGTCTGGTCTGGTCTGGTCTGTGGTCTGGTCTGGTCTGTGGTCTGGTCTGGTCTGTGGTCTGGTCTGGTCTGTGGTCTGGTCTGGTCTGTGGTCTGGTCTGGTCTGTGGTCTGTTCTGGTCTGTGGTCTGGTCTGGTCTGTGGTCTGGTCTGGTCTGTGGTCTGGTCTGGTCTGTGGTCTGGTCTGGTCTGGTCTGTGGTCTGGTCTGGTCTGGTCTGTGGTCTGTGGTCTGGTCTGGTCTGTGGTCTGGTCTGGTCTGTGGTCTGGTCTGGTCTGGTCTGGTATGGTCTGTGGTCTGGTCTGGTCTGTGGTCTGGTCTGGTCTGTGGTCTGTAGTCTGGTCTGGTCTGGTATGGTCTGCGGTCTGGTCTGGTCTGGTCTGTGGTCTGGTCTGGTCGGTGGTCTGGTCTGGTCTGGTCTGTGGTCTGGTCTGGTCTGGTCTGTCGTCTGGTCTGGTCTAGTCTGGTCTGTTCTGTGGTCTGGTCTGGTCTGGTATGTTCTGTGGTCTGGTCTGTGGTCTGGTCTGATCTGTGGTCTGATCTGTGGTCTGGTCTGTGGTCTGGTCTGGTCTGGTCTGGTCTGGTCTGGTCTGGTCTGGTCTGTGGTCTGTGGTCTGGTCTGGTCTGTGGTCTGTGGTCTGGTCTGGTCTGGTCTGTTCTGTGGTCTGGTCTGGTCTGTGGTCTGGTCTGGTCTGTGGTCTGGTCTGGTCTGGTATGGTTTGTGGTCTGGTCTGGTCTGTGGTCTGGTCTGGTCTGTGGTCTGGTCTGGTCTGGTCTGTGGTCTGGTCTGTGGTCTGGTCTGGTCTGTTCTGTGGTCTGGTCTGGTCTGTGGTCTGGTCTGGTCTGGTATGTTCTGTGGACTGGTCTGGTCTGTGGTCTGGTCTGTGGTCTGGTCTGTGGTCTGGTCTGTGGTCTGGTCTGTGGTCTGGTCTGTGATCTGGTCTGGTCTGTGGTCTGGTCTGTGGTCTGGTCTGTGGTCTGGTCTGGTCTGTTCTGTGGTCTGGTCTGTTCTGTGGTCTGTGGTCTGGTCTGTGGTCTGGTCTGGTCTGTGGTCTGGTCTGGTCTGTGGTCTGGTCTGGTCTGGTCTGTGGTCTGGTCTGGTCTGGTCTGGTCTGGTCTGGTCTGGTATGTTCTGTGGACTGGTCTGTTCTGTGGTCTGGTCTGTTCTGTGGTCTGGTCTGGTCTGGTCTGGTCTGTGGTCTGGTCTGTGGTCTGGTCTGATCTGTGGTCTGGTCTGATCTGTGGTCTGGTCTGGTCTGGTCTGTGGTCTGGTCTGTGGTCTGGTATGTGGTCTGTGGTCTGTGGTCTGGTCTGGTCTGTGGTCTGGTCTGGTCTGGTCTGTTCTGTGGTCTGGTCTGGTCTGGTCTGGTATGGTCTGTGGTCTGGTCTGGTCTGTGGTCTGGTCTGGTCTGTGGTCTGTAGTCTGGTCTGGTCTGGTATGGTCTGCGGTCTGGTCTGGTCTGGTCTGTGGTCTGGTCTGGTCGGTGGTCTGGTCTGGTCTGGTCTGTGGTCTGGTCTGGTCTGGTCTGTCGTCTGGTCTGGTCTAGTCTGGTCTGTTCTGTGGTCTGGTCTGGTCTGGTATGTTCTGTGGTCTGGTCTGTGGTCTGGTCTGATCTGTGGTCTGATCTGTGGTCTGGTCTGGTCTGTGGTCTGGTCTGGTCTGGTCTGGTCTGGTCTGGTCTGGTCTGGTCTGTGGTCTGTGGTCTGGTCTGGTCTGTGGTCTGTGGTCTGGTCTGGTCTGGTCTGTTCTGTGGTCTGGTCTGGTCTGTGGTCTGGTCTGGTCTGGTATGGTTTGTGGTCTGGTCTGGTCTGTGGTCTGGTCTGGTCTGTGGTCTGGTCTGGTCTGTGGTCTGGTCTGGTCTGGTCTGTGGTCTGGTCTGTGGTCTGGTCTGGTCTGTTCTGTGGTCTGGTCTGGTCTGGTCTGTGGTCTGGTCTGGTCTGGTATGTTCTGTGGACTGGTCTGGTCTGTGGTCTGGTCTGTGGTCTGGTCTGTGGTCTGGTCTGTGATCTGGTCTGGTCTGTGGTCTGGTCTGGTCTGTTCTGTGGTCTGGTCTGTTCTGTGGTCTGGTCTGGTCTGGTCTGTGGTCTGGTCTGTGGTCTGGTCTGTGGTCTGGTCTGGTCTGTGGTCTGGTCTGGTCTGGTCTGTGGTCTGGTCTGGTCTGGTCTGGTCTGGTATGTTCTGTGGACTGGTCTGGTCTGTGGTCTGGTCTGTGGTCTGGTCTGTGGTCTGGTCTGTGATCTGGTCTGGTCTGTGGTCTGGTCTGTGGTCTGGTCTGTGGTCTGGTCTGGTCTGTTCTGTGGTCTGGTCTGTTCTGTGGTCTGGTCTGGTCTGGTCTGGTCTGTGGTCTGGTCTGTGGTCTGGTCTGTGGTCTGGTCTGATCTGTGGTCTGGTCTGATCTGTGGTCTGGTCTGATCTGTGGTCTGGTCTGGTCTGGCCTGTGGTCTGGTCTGTGGTCTGGTATGTGGTCTGTGGTCTGTGGTCTGGTCTGGTCTGTGGTCTGGTCTGGTCTGGTCTGTTCTGTGGTCTGGTCTGGTCTGTGGTCTGGTCTGGTCTGGTCTGTGGTCTGGTCTGGTCTGGTCTGTGGTCTGGTCTGGTCTGGTCTGTGGTCTGGTCTGTGGTCTGGTCTGGTCTGTGGTCTGGTCTGGTCTGGTCTGTTCTGTGGTCTGGTCTGTTCTGTGGTCTGGTCTGGTCTGGTCTGGTCTGTGGTCTGGTCTGTGGTCTGGTCTGTGGTCTGGTCTGATCTGTGGTCTGGTCTGATCTGTGGTCTGGTCTGGTCTGGTCTGTGGTCTGGTCTGTGGTCTGGTATGTGGTCTGTGGTCTGTGGTCTGGTCTGGTCTGTGGTCTGGTCTGGTCTGTTCTGTGGTCTGGTCTGGTCTGTGGTCTGGTCTGGTCTGGTCTGTGGTCTGGTCTGGTCTGGTCTGTGGTCTGGTCTGGTCTGGTCTGTGGTCTGGTCTGGTCTGGTCTGTGGTCTGGTCTGGTCTGTGGTCTGGTCTGGTCTGTGGTCTGGTCTGGTCTGTGGTCTGGTCTGGTCTGGTCTGTGGTCTGGTATGGTCTGGTCTGTGGTCTGGTCTGGTCTGGTCTGTGGTCTGGTCTGGTCTGGTCTGTGGTCTGGTCTGGTCTGTGGTCTGGTCTGGTCTGGTCTGTGGTCTGGTCTGGTCTGTGGTCTGGTCTGGTCTGGTCTGGTCTGGTCTGTGGTCTGGTCTGGTCTAGTCTGGTCTGTTCTGTGGTCTGGTCTGGTCTGGTATGTTCTGTGGTCTGGTCTGTGGTCTGGTCTGATCTGTGGTCTGATCTGTGGTCTGGTCTGGTCTGTGGTCTGGTCTGGTCTGGTCTGGTCTGGTCTGGTCTGGTCTGGTCTGGTCTGGTCTGTGGTCTGTGGTCTGGTCTGGTCTGTGGTCTGTGGTCTGGTCTGGTCTGGTCTGTTCTGTGGTCTGGTCTGGTCTGTGGTCTGGTCTGGTCTGTGGTCTGGTCTGGTCTGGTATGGTTTGTGGTCTGGTCTGGTCTGTGGTCTGGTCTGGTCTGTGGTCTGGTCTGGTCTGGTCTGTGGTCTGGTCTGTGGTCTGGTCTGGTCTGTTCTGTGGTCTGGTCTGGTCTGGTCTGTGGTCTGGTCTGGTCTGGTATGTTCTGTGGACTGGTCTGGTCTGTGGTCTGGTCTGTGGTCTGGTCTGTGGTCTGGTCTGTGATCTGGTCTGGTCTGTGGTCTGGTCTGTGGTCTGGTCTGGTCTGTTCTGTGGTCTGGTCTGGTCTGGTCTGTGGTCTGGTCTGTGGTCTGGTCTGGTCTGTGGTCTGGTCTGGTCTGTGGTCTGGTCTGGTCTGGTCTGTGGTCTGGTCTGGTCTGGTCTGGTCTGTGGTCTGGTCTGGTCTGGTATGTTCTGTGGACTGGTCTGGTCTGTGGTCTGGTCTGTGGTCTGGTCTGTGGTCTGGTCTGTGGTCTGGTCTGTGATCTGGTCTGGTCTGTGGTCTGGTCTGGTCTGTTCTGTGGTCTGGTCTGTTCTGTGGTCTGGTCTGGTCTGGTCTGGTCTGTGGTCTGGTCTGATCTGTGGTCTGGTCTGGTCTGGTCTGTGGTCTGGTCTGTGGTCTGGTATGTGGTCTGTGGTCTGTGGTCTGGTCTGGTCTGTGGTCTGGTCTGGTCTGGTCTGTTCTGTGGTCTGGTCTGGTCTGGTCTGTGGTCTGGTCTGGTCTGGTCTGTGGTCTGGTCTGGTCTGGTCTGTGGTCTGGTCTGGTCTGTGGTCTGGTCTGGTCTGTGGTCTGGTCTGGTCTGTGGTCTGGTCTGGTCTGTGGTCTGGTCTGGTCTGTGGTCTGGTCTGGTCTGGTCTGTGGTCTGGTATGGTCTGGTCTGTGGTCTGGTCTGGTCTGGTCTGTGGTCTGGTCTGGTCTGGTCTGTGGTCTGGTCTGGTCTGTGGTCTGGTCTGGTCTGTGGTCTGGTCTGGTCTGTGGTCTGGTCTGGTCTGTGGTCTGGTCTGGTCTGTGGTCTGGTCTGGTCTGGTCTGTGGTCTGGTCTGGTCTGTGGTCTGGTCTGGTCTGTGGTCTGGTCTGGTCTGTGGTCTGGTCTGGTCTGTGGTCTGGTCTGGTCTGTGGTCTGGTCTGGTCTGGTCTGTGGTGTGGTCTGGTCTGTGGTCTGGTCTGGTCTGTGGTCTGGCCTGGTCTGTGGTCTGGTCTGGTCTGGTCTGGTCTGTGGTCTGTGGTCTGTGGTCTGGTCTGGTCTGTGGTCTGTGGTCTGTGGTCTGGTCTGGTCTGGTCTGTTCTGTGGTCTGGTCTGGTCTGTGGTCTGGTCTGGTCTGGTATGGTTTGTGGTCTGGTCTGGTCTGTGGTCTGGTCTAGTCTGTGGTCTGGTCTGGTCTGGTCGGTGGTCTGGTCTGGTCTGTTCTGTGGTCTGGTCTGGTCTGGTCTGGTCTGGTATGTTCTGTGGTCTGGTCTGGTCTGTGGTCTGGTCTGTGATCTGGTCTGGTCTGTGGTCTGGTCTGGTCTGTTCTGTGGTCTGGTCTGTGGTCTGGTCTGGTCTGGTCTGGTCTGTGGTCTGGTCTGGTCTGGTCTGTGGTCTGGTCTGTGGTCTGGTCTGGTCTGTGGTCTGGTCTGGTCTGTGGTCTGGTCTGGTCTGGTCTGTGGTCTGGTCTGGTCTGTGGTCTGGTCTGGTCTGTGGTCTGGTCTGGTCTGGTCTGGTCTGTGGTCTGTGGTCTAGTCTGGTCTGGTCTGGTCTGTGGTCTGAGGTCTGGTCTGTGGTCTGTGGTCTGGTCTGGTCTGGTCTGTGGTCTGGTCTGGTCTGTGGTCTGGTCTGGTCTGTGGTCTAGTCTGGTCTGTGGTCTAGTCTGGTCTGTGGTCTGGTCTGGTCTGGTCTGGTCTGTGGTCTGTGGTCTGTGGTCTGGTCTGGTCTGTGGTCTGGTCTGGTCTGTGGTCTGGTCTGGTCTGTGGTCTGGTCTGGTCTGTGGTCTAGTCTGGTCTGTGGTCTGGTCTGGTCTGTGGTCTGGTCTGGTCTGTGGTCTGGTCTGGTCTGTGGTCTGGTCTGGTCTGGTCTGTGTTCTGGTCTGGTCTGTGGTCTGGTCTGGTCTGTGGTCTGGTCTGGTCTGTGGTCTGGTCTGGTCTGTGGTCTGGTCTGGTCTGGTCTGTGGTCTGGTCTGTGGTCTGGTCTGGTCTGTGGTCTGGTCTGGTCTGGTCTGTGGTCTGGTCTGGTCTGTGGTCTGGTCTGTCTGTGGTCTGGTCTGGTCTGGTCTGTGGTCTGGTCTGGTCTGGTCTGGTCTGGTCTGTGGTCTGGTCTGGTCTGTGGTCTGGTCTGGTCTGGTCTGTGGTCTGGTCTGGTCTGTCTGTGGTCTGGTCTGTTCTGTGGTCTGGTCTGGTCTGTGGTCTGGTCTGGTCTGGTCTGGTCTGTGGTCTGGTCTGGTCTGTGGTCTGTGGTCTGGTCTCGTCTGGTCTGTGGTCTGGTCTGGTCTGTCCTGTGGTCTGGTCTGGTCTGGTCTGTTCTGTGGTCTGGTCTGGTCTGTCCTGTGGTCTGGTCTGGTCTGTGGTCTGGTCTGGTCTGTGGTCTGGTCTGGTCTGGTCTGTGGTCTGCTCTGGTCTGGTCTGTGGTCTGGTCTGGTTTGTGGTCTGGTCTGGTCTGTGGTCTGGTCTGGTCTGGTCTGTGGTCTGGTCTGGTCTGGTCTGTGGTCTGGTCTGGTCTGTGGTCTGGTCTGTGGTCTGGTCTGTGGTCTGGTCTGGTCTGGTCTGGTCTGTGGTCTGTGGTCTGGTCTGGTCTGGTCTGTGGTCTGGTCTGGTCTGTGGTCTGCGGTCTGGTCTGTGGTCTGTGGTCTGGTCTGGTCTGGTCTGTGGTCTGCGGTCTGGTCTGTGGTCTGTGGTCTGGTCTGGTCTGGTCTGGTCTGGTCTGTGGTCTGGTCTGGTCTGTGGTCTGGTCTGGTCTGGTCTGTGGTCTGTGGTCTGGTCTGGTCTGGTCTGTTCTGTGGTCTGTTCTGGTCTGTGGTCTGGTCTGGTCTGTGGTCTGGTCTGGTCTGTGGTCTGGTCTGGTCTGTGGTCTGGTCTGGTCTGTGGTCTGGTCTGGTCTGTGGTCTGGTCTGGTCTGTGGTCTAGTCTGGTCTGTGGTCTGGTCTGGTCTGTGGTCTGGTCTGGTCTGTGGTCTGGTCTGGTCTGTGGTCTGGTCTGGTCTGTGGTCTGGTCTGGTCTGGTCTGTGGTCTGGTCTGGTCTGTTCTGTGGTCTGGTCTGGTCTGTGGTCTGGTCTGGTCTGTGGTCTGGTCTGGTCTGTGGTCTGGTCTGGTCTGTGGTCTGGTCTGGTCTGTGGTCTGGTCTGGTCTGTGGTCTGGTCTGGTCTGTGGTCTGGTCTGGTCTGTGGTCTGGTCTGTCTGTGGTCTGGTCTGGTCTGTGGTCTGGTCTGGTCTGTGGTCTGGTCTGGTCTGGTCTGTGGTCTGGTCTGGTCTGGTCTGTGGTCTGGTCTGGTCTGTGGTCTGGTCTGGTCTGTGGTCTGGTCTGTCTGTGGTCTGGTCTGGTCTGGTCTGTGGTCTGGTCTGGTCTGGTCTGGTCTGGTCTGTGGTCTGGTCTGGTCTGGTCTGTGGTCTGGTCTGGTCTGTGGTCTGGTCTGGTCTGTGGTCTGGTCTGGTCTGTGGTCTGGTCTGTGGTCTGTGGTCTGGTCTGGTCTGTGGTCTGGTCTGTCTGTGGTCTGGTCTGGTCTGTGGTCTGGTCTGGTCTGTGGTCTGGTCTGGTCTGTGGTCTGGTCTGGTCTGGTCTGTGGTCTGGTCTGGTCTGTGGTCTGGTCTGTCTGTGGTCTGGTCTGGTCTGGTCTGTGGTCTGGTCTGGTCTGGTCTGGTCTGGTCTGTGGTCTGGTCTGGTCTGTGGTCTGGTCTGGTCTGGTCTGTGGTCTGGTCTGGTCTGTCTGTGGTCTGGTCTGTTCTGTGGTCTGGTCTGGTCTGTGGTCTGGTCTGGTCTGGTCTGGTCTGTGGTCTGGTCTGGTCTGTGGTCTGGTCTGGTCTGTGGTCTGTGGTCTGGTCTCGTCTGGTCTGTGGTCTGGTCTGGTCTGTCCTGTGGTCTGGTCTGGTCTGGTCTGTTCTGTGGTCTGGTCTGGTCTGTCCTGTGGTCTGGTCTGGTCTGTGGTCTGGTCTGGTCTGTGGTCTGGTCTGGTCTGGTCTGTGGTCTGCTCTGGTCTGGTCTGTGGTCTGGTCTGGTTTGTGGTCTGGTCTGGTCTGTGGTCTGGTCTGGTCTGGTCTGTGGTCTGGTCTGGTCTGGTCTGTGGTCTGGTCTGGTCTGTGGTCTGGTCTGTGGTCTGGTCTGTGGTCTGTGGTCTGGTCTGGTCTGGTCTGTGGTCTGGTCTGTGGTCTGGTCTGGTCTGTGGTCTGCGGTCTGGTCTGTGGTCTGTGGTCTGGTCTGGTCTGGTCTGTGGTCTGCGGTCTGGTCTGTGGTCTGTGGTCTGGTCTGGTCTGGTCTGGTCTGGTCTGTGGTCTGGTCTGGTCTGTGGTCTGGTCTGGTCTGGTCTGTGGTCTGTGGTCTGGTCTGGTCTGGTCTGTTCTGTGGTCTGTTCTGGTCTGTGGTCTGGTCTGGTCTGTGGTCTGGTCTGGTCTGTGGTCTGGTCTGGTCTGTGGTCTGGTCTGGTCTGTGGTCTGGTCTGGTCTGTGGTCTGGTCTGGTCTGTGGTCTAGTCTGGTCTGTGGTCTGGTCTGGTCTGTGGTCTGGTCTGGTCTGTGGTCTGGTCTGGTCTGTGGTCTGGTCTGGTCTGTGGTCTGGTCTGGTCTGGTCTGTGGTCTGGTCTGGTCTGTTCTGTGGTCTGGTCTGGTCTGTGGTCTGGTCTGGTCTGTGGTCTGGTCTGGTCTGTGGTCTGGTCTGGTCTGTGGTCTGGTCTGGTCTGTGGTCTGGTCTGGTCTGTGGTCTGGTCTGGTCTGTGGTCTGGTCTGGTCTGTGGTCTGGTCTGTCTGTGGTCTGGTCTGGTCTGTGGTCTGGTCTGGTCTGTGGTCTGGTCTGGTCTGGTCTGTGGTCTGGTCTGGTCTGGTCTGTGGTCTGGTCTGGTCTGTGGTCTGGTCTGTCTGTGGTCTGGTCTGGTCTGGTCTGTGGTCTGGTCTGGTCTGGTCTGGTCTGGTCTGTGGTCTGGTCTGGTCTGTGGTCTGGTCTGGTCTGGTCTGTGGTCTGGTCTGGTCTGTCTGTGGTCTGGTCTGTTCTGTGGTCTGGTCTGGTCTGTGGTCTGGTCTGGTCTGGTCTGGTCTGTGGTCTGGTCTGGTCTGTGGTCTGGTCTGGTCTGTGGTCTGTGGTCTGGTCTCGTCTGGTCTGTGGTCTGGTCTGGTCTGTCCTGTGGTCTGGTCTGGTCTGGTCTGTTCTGTGGTCTGGTCTGGTCTGTCCTGTGGTCTGGTCTGGTCTGTGGTCTGGTCTGGTCTGTGGTCTGGTCTGGTCTGGTCTGTGGTCTGCTCTGGTCTGGTCTGTGGTCTGGTCTGGTTTGTGGTCTGGTCTGGTCTGTGGTCTGGTCTGGTCTGTGGTCTGGTCTGATCTGGTCTGTGGTCTCGTCTGTCTCTCTGCCTGAGTCGGAACGCGAATGATACGCTTGGCGAGTTGCTAGTGCGGCGCAGCCGGTTCGCTCCCCACTCGACGTTAGTGACAATGACAAGAGTGGGAGCTGCGCGCCGAGCGTGCGTTGTGACCACGACAGGGTAATGGGGATCGAGTACATTATTATTATTTTTTTTAATTATTTTGCATGTTGTCCTTTATAAAAATGACGTAAATTGAACAATATAAAATGAACAATACATTACAATAAAATGTGCAACAAACGTGTAGTGTACGAGGTTGTTATAAATGAAAAAAGGATGATTAATAATAATAATAATAATAATATATCAAGGGACAAAGAATAGTAAATTTATGAAACATTAAAACAGTAGAAATATAAATAAATAGGGTAATTTATAATATGTTATGGTATAATGATGAAAACATGGAAATTATTTGAAGATCATATAGCGATAAACGACTATTCGTTTCTCGTTAATGAGATTTTTATAACGTTAAAATCGTAAAAATATAGAAAGAATGCATCATTTTTCAACAAGTAGAAAATGGTATTGAATCAACCCATTTCACGATATAACATACTTTGGTATCACTCTCGGTCGCTCACAAAAACTGCGTACGTACCAAAATTTTATTCTATTTATTCTTTTTTAATAACTTTTGAAGTATTAGTTCCGTGGAAAAAAGTTATATGGGAAATTTATAGCAAATTTAATAATAAATCAAAAAGAATAAAAAGGAATTTTCTCAGTACATCGATTTTTAAGGGAGTTCCAGAGGAAAATAGAAGATTTGCGACACTAAACCCTCCCCCCCATCACCATACTCTCTTTTTTCCACAGCTACGTGACTTAGTACGCATTGAATCGAATTATAAACGAAAACATGATTTTTGATCATACGAACTTTTGCGTGTCAACCATTTCTGGTGGGTTCACGATTCACTTTACGAGATATATTGATCTAAAAATATTTCATGATAAATATAAATTCTACATGACTAAATATAAATTCTACATTCTACATAACACAAATGTAAATAATGTGCCAACCGAGTTTCGTAGCCACTAGGCAAACAATGAATACTCATTATAATTGGCGATCTACTCTGGCTTCTCACGGGAAATATTTCACACGTCATTGCTCGGCTCCGTTTTATCATAGATTAATTTTTCAAACACCTAAACGTTCCTCGAAAAACGCTCTATAGAAGAGTAAAAATCGCAATAAAATCCGTTCAGTGGTTCTCGAGATTAACCCGAACAGACAGACGCCTACTGAGGACTTTATTTCATACTATGTAGAGATATACATCAGTTGTTTTCTGAGCCTGGATAACAGGTAACATTCCAAGGCACACAATACCTCAGATGCTCTTGGGAATATTGAATATAAACGTGGCATACCCAGTGCTTGCAAAGTTATACAGCGTACTTCTATGTTATACGATATAAGAAATCTTCCACGACGTTTACACGTTTCACAGTGTCAGGTATCCAACATTTTGCAAAGTTAGTAGAGGGTCCGATTAGCGAGATGAAAATATTTCGCATGAACTCAAAATGGACGCGAACTTTTATGACAATGTGTTCAACTTTCTTGGGCCTGAGTTAAGAAATTAATAATTTAGAAAAAAGATATTTTTTTTTTACCTGGGAGTATCCATAGACGTTGATATTTTTTCCAGCTGCGTCATGATTTATTCTACCACCACCCACGCACTCAGTGTCCAATCCAGATCCGTATGGCTTTAATTCGTTACCAATTTCTTCGTAAATATCCGCTGCAACGAAGAAACAATTATAAAACAGATATATATATATATATAAACTAAAATTAAAATTAAAATTATATATATATATTTTATTTCCACTCAACACGACATTGCCTGAAATAAGTGCTTTATAAAAACGGTGAAAGTTATTCGGAAAAGAAATGACAAAAAACTTTTCTGTGACAACAAAATCTCATTCTAATTTATTGTTCTGAAGCTGAAGCGATAATACGTTCTCGCATTCTTCATTATTTCATTCGTAGCTTGGACAAATTGGTGCACCGTTGAAATAAAAATGATTAAAATATGAAGAAAAAAAAAAGAATGTCGATAAATTCATCGTGGAACTGACATGAATCATTTTGCTTTGATTCTCGGTCGTTCAAATACAATCAGGGGCGAGCGAACGGTGAAAATTATGCGGCGATCGACGTTATGCTACGAGGGTGCTCTCGCGCATAATTACACCGTGTTAAATGCTCGACAATCAATTACGGAAATATTCCACGTTATTGAGAGAATTTTATATGAAAGAAAGTGAGAGGAACAGTAAAGGCGACGAGGAGATGACGAGGGCAAGGGGAACATTTATAAGAATGCTCTCAATCCGTTAGCACTCCAATAGCCAAGAATTAATGAGAAATTGATCGAATCCTCCTCAAATTTATATATTTATGACCTTTACCTTTATTGACTGCCTGATAATTTTTCGTAAACTATTTGAATAATTTTCAATATGACAATTTTTCAGAATTCAATGAAATGATTTATTTCGAAAACAATAATTCAGTTGATATTAATTTTAAATAAATATTCTTTTACAATATTCTTCATAATCATTTGCGAATAAAGATTGATTTAAATTTTATCAAATATTAATTTTGTTTATACATGGACATATTTCGAGTTCTTTCTTTCATGCATGCAAGACAAATTTTCGAGCATGCATGCACACAGAGTGCTTTGAGTGCATATATATATATTAGATCCGCTTCGAATTTCACAAACTCGCGTATTTAAACACGATAATACCTCGCTCGCTTCTGTTTACTATGATATACGCTAAATAAACATGTATACCGGTTGCTATGGATTAGCGTTGGCGGAGGTACGCTGTGAAGCCATTCGATCATCACGGAACGTGAGCAAATGCTGGGAATATGTCATCTGGAAATTTTCTAACAACGTGTAGCAGTCACTATAATTTACAAACACTTCAAGCGACGTGAGTTAATATACGTTTAAACGAGTTTACTGAGTTCTTGTGATCGAAACTAACTTTCCAAATCGAGAAATATAACCCGTCACTCGAGCATTCGCGTTTTGCATACACCGAGAAAGAGTTTAGTAACTGTTAACACATTTTTTATTGGATATATCGAAATAGATATTTTTTCATTATTAACATATTTTTGTTAACCTAAATAAAATTCAATTGGGTCAAATAAAGTAATAAAACTATTTGGTAATAATTAGGAAATTTCATTTGGCCAAATCAAAGCTCGGAAAAAATGACTAAACATTTATTTCGTCACATTTAACGAAAGATTTGTTAACCGTTAACAAACTCTTTTTTCAGCGTATGTTTGTACGCTGTTGACTCACGTCGGGAAAAGGAAATGGACACGTTAGATTTTATACGTATAGATTCATCTTGCATCGTAACTTTATGTACTTTGCAACAGCACGACTTTGTTTAAGATTCTGTTCTCTCAGTGGATGAAGCCTCTTCGCGTAATGTGAGTTGTATTTGCTTGTGTCGCATTAGTTTCATTGATACAAGTTTCTAGTTTACAGCAAAAACATATAAATACTTCAGACTAGGTATACGAATCAACACTATGTATATGCAGTATTCCATCGTAACATCAAGACAAATTTCGGTCTTCTTTACAAACTTTTTTGCAAACGGTTATTTAGTACTAAATTTCTGAGACATATTTTTAGTCAGACGAAAATTTAAATTAATTTTTTTAATCTGAATAAAAAATGCACAAAAATCGTGGAGCAAAAAAAATGTCGAAGAACAGGAATAGAAAGATTATGCCCGGTTTAAAAATGTTTTTTGTTGATTCGAAAATTGGTATTCCGTAAAATCGTTCTTAAGTAATGGCTTGCGAAACAAATCTAAAAAAAGCCTTGTATACAGCTGAAAAAATAGCTTAAAAAATTATCGGTGAGAGCCTAGAAGCTGAAGTTTAGGCGTGAGTTATTTTGGGGTAGAATGGTTCATATATATGTGCAGATGTATTTTCAAACTCTCAACCAGTTTGAAAAATCACGCTCAAGCTGATAGAAGATATTTGCGAATTATTTTTCCGCGTGTTAAATAAGAGAAATCGACGTCTCGACCATTTCTTAAAATATAGTGGTTTGACGGCACACTCTGTCTCGTCTCGATATTTCAAAGAGTAGACATGAATTTTTTGGAGCATTGGAGGGATCATGTCGATAAAAAAGCTTGAAAAGAGATTCCAGAGCGTGTTGAAGGTACAAAGAGAGTGAGACAGCTCAGAAGTATCCACAGCCCTGGAAAAATATCGGAAGTTTCTCTCTTTCTCTTTCTCTCTCTCTCAATCTTTCTCGTTTGTCGAAGTTCGTCGGAAAAATAACCGAGACGTTGGCACATCAGGCTACATCAAGCTTTTTTGTTTGCTTCTTATACATATTTCATATTCATGACTATTCGGAAAAATAGAGTAGAAAGAAGGAGAGAAAGGAATCGAAGGTAGTCGGTGAGCCCCTTTACTTTTCCATCGTGAATGTCTGCGATAAAAGCGTCAATTGAGGACAAAGTTCAAGAGAAATTTATTTTGAAAACGAGACAGCAACTTTTACGACATATAATAAACAACAAAAAGCCAAATAATGCACATACACATGTCTGTGTACGCATATCTTGAAAGAGAACTCAGTCACATATATATATATATATATATATTTGTTCCGTGACGGTGACAACGGTTCTCCGTACAGCGAGAGATTCCTCTCAATAATTTATGGACCCTTCATCGTCTTCACGAGGGGCTCTCACATTGATGTGGTCGCAAATAAGGAATAAAAAATAAACAAGCATAAAATAAAGCCATGTGAGAGGCTCGAAGCAGGGATGATGTGAGATTGTGAACAGGCAAGACTGATCGAAGATTATTTGATGACATTTTGTTATCGATAAAACAGCTCCAATCCGTCCATACATGTCAAATCATATTTCTCGTTCTTTAAGAATACTACAGTTGTTCGATTTTTTTTTCCAGTTATGGAAAAAAAATTGAACAGAAGAAAATTTGATAAAACGATGATCAAAAAATATAACGATGAGCAAAAATAATGATTAAGAACGCTTTGCTACAAAAATATAGCAATAACAGAGAGTACATAATTATTAAATTTTGTTAATAAAATAAACAAAAGTTCAGACTTTTTTAGAATGAAGTTATCCTTCAATTTTAAAGACGCAAAATTGGAACAAGAATTTCGGGCACTTTTCGGTATGTCTTGCTCTAGTATGTTACATCAAGGTCCAGCTTGTGGCCTCTTGGATGACGATAACGGCTGAAAGGAAACCACCAGCCGCAGTGCGGTCAAGCAGAGAGATCGAGAGAGAACCGAGAGAGGAAAAATTCATGTACATACATTTATCCACCCACCCACATATATATATATATATATATATATATATATATATATATATATATATGTGTGTGTGCATAGTCACGAGTGTTCAAGATGTAGTTGCGTGGTACAGAGTTCGTCGGTGAACGCGGGACCACAGAGAAATATGACGTCGTGTGTATTATGCTTGGGGCAAAACCCACAGGAACACGTTAGAAATTACCAGAAATCGATTATGCCTGCCGCGATCTTACTCTCAGTGGGTACTAAAAGCAGCTCCGAGTATCGCCATAAGTGCGAAACCTCGTCCGAGATACGAAGGTTTCCCGAACGACCCTTTCCTCCTTGTTGCACGATCTCGTCCTTTTGGAAAAAAGGACGAGAAACTTAATGAAATAATGAACAAAGTTTGTCCCAGTGTTATTTAGCACATGAAATAAGGTAAACGTTGCAGTAGCCTGACACAAACCAGTAACCGGCCGTTCTATGATTAAGCGTTGGCAGACTAACATACGTACAATTTTGCTGAAAATAATAAACACAACAAAATCTTCTTGGAGAAGGATAAAGTTTGTTTAAGTAAAAGAATAAAAAATTTTAACGATATATGTATAAATTTAACTGTAACAGATTCATTCCATAGTTGAGCCTACATTCATAAAAAAACATTTAGGATGAGAAGTAATAAGGAAAATAGAGAACTACAGAGAGCCCACGGGAGTCAAACTTAAGTTTTTGCAATATTTATGAAAGGCGAAAAATACGTATAAATTCTATGGATAGATATATATATATCCATAGAAATTTCCTGGGAATTTCTCATCCCCTAATGCACGGAAGCTCGTACAGGTAAGAGAAAATTTTTCCCTGAGGTCACTTCGATCCTTCAATTTCTTGTGAGTGGAAAGTTATTTTTTTCACTTTTCTTTTCCATTTTGTTATCTCATCGAGTGCTTCGGATATGTTTCGTTTCATTATCGCTACGTAGAAATGGGAGCTTTTTATCGTATTCTCGTGATCTCCTTCATTGCTACAATTTTCGTGAAAATATTTCAAGGATTTACAATTATTTTTGGAAAAAATTCTATATTCGCTCCAGCTTGAACTTACTTGCACGTCGCTGTCACGTGACATTACGATATTTACTTCATCCTCCACCACGATTACAAAAATGGAAAAATAGCTTCGCGATAAAAAAAATCAGAAGAGAATAAATAACAAAGTGACAATTTTCCAGTTAAACGGTATTTCGTTTTGATTGTCACACGCCAATGTACGTGGTGTGTCTGCACATGCTGTTTATCATTTATTGTCATTTTCGAGCAGTGATAAGAGCTAGCTGTGCAAATAAAAAAAAAATGGGTCACCAGCTAGACAAATGTTCTTCGTGTTATTTGAGATCGAGGAGTTTCTATATATAATGTGGCAGCCAGAAGTCATATCCTCATCGAAGTATTCCACGGCTCAACGTTTATTTTGCTGCCAAGGTAAGACTCATCAGCAAGTTGTTAATTATATTTCGTACTTGTCACTTTCCATTCAGATGAAAATACACTCACTAGAACCTCGTTTCTGGCAATATATATATATATATGTGTGTGAAATTGGAATGATCGAGATCGACATATTTGTAAGTTTTGCAGTGTGAAATTGTTAATTTATTTCTCAACGTACCTCAATCCAAACAACTCAGTAATGAGCACGCGAGCAAACCAAAGAAATTGGTTTTATCTGAAAAATTGATAGATGAATGCCAACTATCAAACCAAAAATTAAAAATAACTTTATCGATTTTTTAAATATGAATCTTGAATATATGAATATTGAATATGAATATTGATTATCATCGAATTGTTTAAAAAAAGAATTTCCAATATGCCCCAAATTTTCTATAGGTATCGTTGCAGTCAAGATGTCGCGAGCAGCGTTTTTCGTCACTGCGTGCTCGGTTCTATTAGCCATTACGCAGGCCCGAGAGACGATTACTTACAAAGGTGCCAGTGCGGATTATTACAGTGGAAATAAGGTGCTCAACATAGCTTCGCAATGTTTTAAAATCGGGCACTTTGGGGCCTGTAAACGTCAACCAAACGTATGTAAGAACTTATTATGCGGTGACAGACATTCCGTTGTGGACGGCCAGAGAATGGAGATGTCCACGGGTAAGGCTGACGATGGTACCCATTGTGACGATTTTAACGATTCTACCGAGTACAGCGTAAGTATTTTGTCCAACATAAAAAAAAAAACCCACCCAAAAAAACCGAAAAAGAGGTGAAATTTGTATGTTTTTACCGAACATTATTTGTTTTGTTCAAGATGTGTCGTGACGGAATTTGTGTTGCGGTAAAGCCAGAAGAGTTTAAGCAGGAACATGTCGACATCGATACGAAATGCGATTGTTTAAATAAATTTTCCATAAAATGGCTGCGTGGGTTTGATGAGGCAAACTAGCCTTCGTATTGGAAGCCATGGGTGAGTGGATAAAAAAATATTCACCCTGGCAAGCAGAGGCAGCAGGACCTTACGTGACCCCGATTAACCTTCGCTCCTAATCGAGCCTGTTCTTGCGTTACTTTACGTTTTTCCTTGTCTCTTTATCTCCCAATGATATATTTGACTCCCAATGATGTATTTTGATGAATTTACAATATTGAGAAAAATATTTAAATGAAATCTGTGTAACAAATTTCTTGTAATTCTTTTATGTCAATCTCTCCAAATATATGTATGTAAGAAATAATATTTAAGATGACCCTTAAGGTCAATAAACTCTCACATTTTCATCCCAACTTTCTTTGACGATAATTTTATGAAGAATTAGGAGAATACCAGCAGCTCTGTCTCACATTTATCTCCATTTTAGTCTCTCCTTTAATTATTCTATATCCATGGAGATTTAAATGGCTAATTCTTCGGTGATGCCCAGGCCAGCTTGGAAATCGATCAAATATTTCGGTTTTACGAGGAAAACAAAATTTACGATTATAGTCTAGACACTCAATGGCAGATAATAAGACTAATGAGTTGGTTATTTTAGTCCGGGGTAATAATATATATATATATATATATGTATATGTATATAAGTTCCATGCGACGTCGAATCATTTGTAACTCTTGTTCGTACGCTAGTCATCATTATTGAGCAAAGCTGCTCCATTACACAGTGTGAAACCAGACACACTGAGCTTTGCATAGAGCTTCGCTCTGTACATTCCCGCACTCTAGACATGAAGTGGGCTTTCCCTTGTTCGCATCGCAATTCTGAATAATTGGTTGTTTGCGAACGCAGACGTTACATACTCGAACTAGAAACTTCTCGTTTCGACCGTAGCAATAATCCTGCATGCTGACGGACTACTCGTATCCAAGCTGGTACCAGCGGAGAATTCATCAGCGGGCATGAAAAATTTAGAAGATCCGTAGAGGTGGAAATTTGCTGTGAAATTGATTTATTTAAATGCTCGGGAAAATATGAGGATTTATTTGATATCAATTCGTATGAAATTTTATATGGGAAAATTAATCTCTCAGTAATTATTTATCTTGTGATAAATAATACAGATTATAATTATAATAATTATAATAATTATAATAATTATAATAATTATAATAATTATAATAATTATAATAATTATAATAATTATAATAATTATAATAATTATAATGTTTATAATAATTATAAATGCTCCAGATGTGTTGCCAAGGATATTGTGTCGCTATTCAGCTATATAGCGACTGGCACGTCCACGAGTGTTTTCTTATCGCCGAAAAACGGAAGCGTTCTGAAAAAATCATACGAAGGGCTGTATGAGATCCAATGAGCGTAGGGTGCGATCGAGCTTCAGTCCATCCTTTATTTAATGATCGCTTATAGGATTATGACGATACGAACATGTACAAGCGCCAATGACAACGGGTCATCGTAATGATGGAACACGAACGACCTATAACCTCAATGACGGACGCAGCGAGCGATTGGGAAACTTTTCAGTTGAATTTCCGCAGAAAGTTGTAAAACTCGAAAAGCTAAAGCCTGGAACGAGATTGAATAGAAATGATCGAGCGTGATCATTCGGATAGGATAAAAACGAGCGAGCCACGAGTTTTCTTACACAGCAAAAAAAGGGAATGAATCGATCGACCCGTTCGGGCTTGGAAATAGTTAATCGGGATAAAAGTACGTGATGGAAGCTCACTGATGCTTGTCCGGATGCCTGGCCGGAGGCCCCTCCAAGAGCCCGGATCACGAACCAGCTTCGGTGAACGAAGTAGCGTTAATCTAAAGCTCCTCGCGTTGATGTTGTCTCGAGAGATTTGCGAGAAACTCGCTGCTATCCCAGAACCTCTCAAAAAAATATTCCTCAAGGTAGAAATTCTTGTAGGAATCATAACTCCAAGTGGAGATGGGAAAAAAAAATGTTTTCAAGAAATATTGAGCTATAAATATTATATAATTATAATTATTTATTTATATATATATGTATATATATATATGAATTACAAAATTTCGATTTATTCTACGGTCTTCTTTTTTCTATTTATTTTATATTTCGCGTCCAAACTTCAGCTAATGACTCAGGTCACATTATTATTTACCTGTCCACTTTCACTCGTTATAAACTGGATAGAAAATATTCTATTTTAATTAATCTGATTTCTTCGTCGTCGGTTTGATTAATATTTTAATTAAAAGATCTCTCCAATTAACTTTGAATTAAAGAGAATTTAAATTTCATAGCGCGAGACCATTGAAAAGTTTTAGGATCCTTTCTAATGTATAATTCTGTCGGGTAAGTACACGAGGAACCCGAGATTCTTATGTTTGACTTTTCCTGTTTCTCAAAGACTTCTCACAGACACCAGAAGGCATCATAGAAAACGAGTGAGCTCGGGCGGATTTAACGATTCTTAATTAAATTCGTACACGCTGCGCTGAGGCAATGGAGTCTCCCGTTAATTGTTCTTTAAAGACATAACATATATATATATATATATATATATATATATATATATATATATATATATAACCACATAAACCAGCCGAAGGTTATTGATAAAAAGTGGAGGCTACACAAGCTTTATAATTATATGTAAAACAAAATATATTAAAATGGAAAAAAATATTTTTCAGAAAAATTCATTATCATTTTTGGTTTTATCGACCCAATTTTTAAAAATGATTATTTTTATCGCGCACATGTCTTTATTCTTTTTCCAAATCATAATGCCCTGAGAGAATATTTGTATGCAACGATCGTAATAACGAACTGTGGTAAAAAAAAAATGTTAAAAAATAAAACAAGCAACATTAAATTTCCTTCTGCATCTCTCACGTTTCAATTAAAACCATCTTTCATTACCCTCGCTTCCATAATACGAACCTCGAGAAGTTCTTTTTCTTCCAACTGTACAATTTTCGTTCATCCTCTCGAATCTTTATTCATTTTTCTACAGTCCAAAACGAAAGTGAGGCGACGATTAATCAAGAGTCTTATTTACCATAAGCATAAGAAATTGAGTTGCTAAATACAACAAAAGGAAATCTTGAAATAAATTAAAGGGAGATAATCCCGTCGCTTTATCGAAACTTTGCTCGCTGGTAAATGTACACTCGTTGTTGTACATCATTCGAATTAGACAAAGAGAATTTTAATCCCCAATAAACAAATAATCACTTGCCATCTATTCTCCTAACTACTTCGTCTGCAGAAAAAAATGAATCAATTGAGTAATTTCCTTCGAGTCCTCCAATAATTTAATAATTTATGAAAAAATTTCATAGACACGTTCCATTCGTTGATGAAATTTTTTTTCTCGATAAAAATAGATGAAATTTATTTTAGGCGAGGTCTACCCTAATGAGTCTTATCTCGTGGTGAGTTAAACCAGAATGGAGTCGAGTTAAACCGTAAAAAGCACAAGAAGTATTTCATATAGTCATAAATTCATTTTTCTCAAACAAATAATCACTTGCCATCTATTCTCCTACCTACTTCGTCTGCAGAAAAAAATGAATCAATTGAGTAATTTCCTTCGAGTCCTCCAATAATTAAATAATTTATGAAAAAAATTCATAGATACGTTCCATTCGTTGATGAACATTTTTTTCTCGACAAAAATAGATGAAATTTATTTTAGGCGAGGTCTACCCTAATGAGTCTTATCTCGTGATGAGTTAAACCAGAATGGAGCCGAGTTAAACCGTAAAAAGCACAAGAAGTATTTCATATAGTCATAAATTCATTTTTCTCCCAACGTAATTCACACAGTTTCACTTCTCTGTGTACAATTTATCTTTACTTGCTATTCATGTGATGTGCGTCCACGTGTCGCTCATCTTTGTGGCGAAAAGTGCAATATATATGTATATTTATTATAAACATCCCGTAGATAATGAATAAAGTTCAATAAGAGTAAATATTTGGAGGGAACAGACACGCTTCGATGTTGCCAGCCAATGCGAGAGTAAATCCAGAAATATTTGCCTTCTGGAATTTTATCGAAAAACGAGACTATGAAGGAAGAGGATCACGGTAGCTTTACAAATATTTACACAACTGTAAATTTTCAGAAATAGCCTAACACTGCTCAAACTGAACTGCAGCCCAATTTTTAATAACGAAGAAAAAGTAATTTTTTTCAATTTTATTTTTTTCCGATTTATAAATAAAAACCTACAATTTTTCGTTTTCAAAATTTCCGGTAGAAAATTTGGGAAATTGGTGCGATATTAAATTTCCCGTACAAAAAATTAAAAAGAGCGATACGAGAATTAAAAAAAAAAATTATATATCAATTAGCTCGAATTGGAGAATATTTATTGTACGTTGTACTGAGATTTTTGAATTACATGAAATTTTCTCGAGGATGAAATACTCCACGAGATTTTCGTACAAAGTTAAATGTCGATCCGTACGCGCTGTCTTATTCTTTGAGTTTGTCGACAGTTCTACTTATTCTCGAAGTGGTGAATATGTCGAAGAGGAAACCGTCGAGTTTCCTCTACCGGAATCGCAGATTCATAGAGTTTCTGTCCTGGTTTCAACGTTTCGACGAACGAAACTAGTTTTCACCTAGCGTGACGTCATTTTGAACCAAGAACGGTGATCAGAGTAATGTGTATATTACGAATCTAGACGAGACCAGGCAAAAGAGTCATTCTCATAGCTGCGCAGCCATTTTCAGTTTCACACGAACGATGGCTTTTTGCAAAAAGTGACTTTAAAATACATTCGAGTATGATGTAGGTAAATTACACCTAAATAATGGACGTAAAAACGAGAATTAACATATCAAGAGACTTCTCTCCATGCAAATTGAATAAAGAGAGCTGTGAAATTAGACATAGAAGAGATGTACAATTTATATATATTTAATTTCTTATCTTTATCCCTTATAGATTTTTCACACCATTTTCAAAGACTCCTCAAGTTAAATTACGAGAAATATTATGCTTCTAAATGCAATCAATAACTCGCTTTAAAAATCATTAAGTCACCTATATAGACATTTTTTGTAGTTATACTTTCAAGACTATTTTTTTACGAAAAATTGGTAATAATCGATACAAATCAAATTGCTTTTCATGAAAAATAAAAGCTATGATACGTTTAAATTTTAAAAAAACATTGTGATTGGAGGTTAGAAAAACAGTGCCGAAATGTATCGTTTAGATTGAGTTTAAAGTAGAATATCATTTAATGAATTCATCTCTCTCAATTTTTTTAAATATTCAGAACAAATTATCTGTGAGCAAAAGACAACGTCAATAAACGTCAGGGCAGTTCTGAACGTCCTGCTGAACCAACGCCAATGTTAAAAAAATCACTTGTTATCGTGGAAAAAGTTTTATGAGTAAAAAAAAAAATCCAAACATTCCACGAGCACTGTGGTTTGCACCCTGACCCCTCCCCCATCCCTCCATAAATACTGATCTTATCACATTTTATCATTATTGTTATTATCATTAATCTTATTTGTATCTTTTTTTAAATCGTCTTCTGGCGTTTCAGATAGATCGATAAAAGTTACCCCACGCAAGGGTAAGCACAAGGTAATGGCCCCGAGTGGATATATACATCGTCTAACCAAGTCCTTGAGAGAAAGAGAGAAAAGCTCGCAGTGTCGAGGGCGATATCACGATACGGGGGTGCATATAAAATCGGCCGAGCAGGAAAATCCTGCTGGTATTATATGCTCCCTGCGTGTTAGCCTCTGCCAAGTCGTCACGACCTTCCACCAGTTACCTCATTCTCATATTTTTTCCTGTTTCCAATTTTCTCTCGTGTCTCATCTCTCGCCACACTTTTTGTTACGCTATTCTTCTCGCTGTCCCCTCCAACATTCCATTATTTCGTATATATATATATATATACATATATATATTTTGCTCTCTCTCTTCAATGAGCATTTATTCTATCTCGCTCGTACACTAGCCATTGTATGTATATACCAAGATAAACGGATTTATTTTTGCCATAAAAATTGGTTTGAATGAAGGAAGTTTATTTAATGAATTAAAATCTGTTTAGCTGTTTATGCGATATTTTACTATTTTCATCCTGATGAATTTTATTCAATTTACATAATTATTCTGTTATAACAATATAATTGATTGATATACATTAACCAATTTTTATCTTTTATATAGCTGGATACTAGGCTTATTATCAGAATTGTACTTGTGGAATTCCAAAATCTCGATCTCAAAAACAATGCCCTGCATATACATCGATACAATCTTGTCAGGCGAGAAGCAATAATACCATCGAAACCGGCAGACAGTATTGCTTTGCCAATTGAAATGAATCGAATTTTCCTCCGGCAAGATATTTTCAATTTGCCACCGCGAAATGCTTTCGTCGCTCAGACCAGTTCCAGCGAACGCCAAGACATTCCTAGTATTTTTTTTCTATGAAAAAAAAAAAAAAACTAAAACGAAAAAAAGAAAGCTCAACGTGAATGCCCGAAACCCAAAAGACTGAGAAAAAAAATAGCTGATAATTTTCGGGTATCTTCAACAGTTCAATAGTTTGACGTTGCTTTAATGGGTGTTTGGTAGGCGTGTGCGAATAATTCGAAATGTTGAATAATTCGATGCGAATCCCGCATCGAATAATTCGAATTTTTTCGAATAGTTCGATGATTTTGTCAAATAATCCTAATATTGTATAAAAATCTTATCTTGTTAGATAATAACGTCGTAACCTAGCAAAAATAGCTACTTAGCTATAGCTATTCGATTCGATTCGAAGTTCGAATCGAATAATTCGAATTTTTTCGAATAATTCGATGATTTTGTCAAATAATTCTAATATTGTATAAAAATCTTATCTTGTTAGATAATAACGTCGTAACCTAGCAAAAATAGCTACTTAGCTGTAGCAAAAATAGCTACTTAGTTATAGCAAAAATAGCTACTTATTGTTAGTCCTGATCGCATGAGGCTGGGTTAGATTAGTTGGATTGGATACTTTGACCAACTTTGACCAAAAACGAAATTATATTAGGATAATTAAAATTTATTTGAATTACTTTATAAAGAACTTTGGCTAAGAGAGGGCGCAAATAGCGCTCGAGCCACAATAATCTTCTATAGTAGGTATATATATATATATATATATGTAATATAATGTATCGAAGTAGCGATCATGGCCCTCTGGCCGAGTTCCGCTCTATTTCGCCTAAAAGCTTCTCAAGGGCTCTTCGGTAAATATATTTCGCGCTCCCGGAGGTCCACTGATCGATATATATACATGATGTGAGTTATACTCCCCCCCCCTCTCCTTCTGCAAATGGGCAAAGCGTCTGTTTTATAGATATATATATTTTTTTGCATCCCTCGATATCCTACGACGCAAAGGATTTCGCGCGAGCGATGACGATAAAATTATATTAAATTTATTGAAACGCTCAGCGCATTAATTATATCTTATCACCGCGATATCTCGATGATTGTTATATCCCTTCTCATATTGATTTTACGATTTTTTCCACTTACGTTTTTTTTTTTCTCTTTCTTTGTGACTTTTCTTATCGCGTAATTGTCAATATGGCGGATATGCCTTGTGTGCATGGGAGAGGGCGAAGGGCGGATCTTTTCTTTTCTTTTTCCAATAAATGCGCATCAAACTTTGTCCGGGTATGGGTATCGCGCGTGATTGCATGTAGTGCTAATCTCTCTTCGGCAGACACTCGCTTAGGTCGCCAGGAAGCCTCGATTACATTTACATCGTTGTCATCTGACAACACGCATGTATTTGTCAGATGACCGGGGTCATCTGACAAATACATAGATCGCGGAGTGTGAGAACAAATAATTTGTTTTGATTCATTGATATAGTTTGTCTAATGGACAAGTTCTCTTTTTAATTTGTCCATATCAAATTAAACATGATCGTATTTTATTGTACTTTTTTTTAAGATTTTACGTTTCTGCATACCAAAAAAAGGATGATAAAATTGTTTGAATGAAAGTTGTCACAGTTCACCACCAGGTATGTACATTGAGTATATATATACATATTTCGAGGGTCTCTACACCTCATACGCCCTTATGGCTTTAAGCCATCGATATGTATCGGATTAGTTCGATCACGGACTATTTTTCAGGATCCAGATTTTAAAAAGGTTGTGGAGAGATCAACAGTTATATGTATATATGTGTATATACAGGTGGTATCGGTTTACGAAATGAGAACGGTGGATCCGGAGATTATTATGCCATAACTCGAATTTATAGGCGCCATAATTGAAGGGCGGGAAGGAAAACGAGAAGAGAGAAAAAAAAACGCTTGCGTGTCAGTGAACTCTCAGCATGGAATATTCACCAAAGGTGGAAATATGCTCGCTGAGATATAGGTACCAATTTTCTGACGTTGATTCATGAATCGAATGAATCTCGTGTACGTTTATCCACCAAAATGTTACGGAAAAAATTGTGACGGAGCTTTTTTTTTTTTGTGATTTACGATCGAGTCTCCTCATCATTGCCAAACTTCCATCAACTTTCTCCATTTTATTTGCCGAGTGAAAACAGATCAATTTTTTTTTTTTAGGTTCTCGTACTCTCGCTTCTAATGAAGGAAAAAAAATTAAAACACACACCAGGAAAGAAGACGTGATCGCTAAAAGGACCCAAATTAATTAAGCCCCTGGTCGTTGTGGAATGACGTTTTGGGATGATATTCGAATTTGGAGTCGTGAATCACAGATTAATGTTTCCTTTTGACGAAGGTCTGACTTTTTTTAGCATGGATTTCGTCTTTCTGAATTTTATTGCAACATCCCTTACGCCCCCAAAATGTGGGAGTGACCACTGTCAGTGAACTATGTGACCCAACGGAGACCTCGGATGTCAACGTAATATTTTTACAATATTTCGTACGTACAGTGTGGGCTGTCGTTGCATAATGTGTATGTCTAAATTATGCTATGTCATGTATAGACAGTCTTACACCCTTTGGACATTGAGACGTTTAGGTTTTCGATGCTCGGAAATATATTTCGATTGATTCATTTTTTCGAAATTATATTTCCATATTATTCGTACTAAACGATTATGACCTCGTGACCTGAGTACTAATTTTGGTACTTTAACAAGATTCCTTGATTTTTTTCCCTTACAAAAATTTCCTGGAAAAAGAAAAGCCTCGAAAGAATTGCCTAACTGTTGCTGATGGTTTTCCATACGCGCAGCAGCCATGAATTTTGTAATTTTTCATCGGAGATACTGAGATCGGTCTCTCGAGCTTGAGTTATTCTTTGTTTCAAAATCTAGCTGCATAGCTCCCGTGTCAGCATGGGAGGGTATCGTGAAAACTTCTCGATCATAACCAAAGGAGCGAACGTGTGCGCGTCGTCGGAGCTTCGCGGCTCGAGAGAAAATCGCACACGCCTGCGTCGACCTAACGGGAGAACATCTCCGACAGTACTCGGTAAGCCGTCCGATACGACGGATCGGTCTGACACGACGCTGAGCTCTTTCACTGTTTTGGCCAAACACGTCCCGAAGACTTTAATTGTCGTCCAAACAGACCATATAAAATAGAATTGTGAATATTAATGGAAGATTAAATAATTGTGAAGATTAATCGGTAATTGATTAATTGCAAACATTAATCGAAAATTTATTAAATATATGAGAATGGATTGATAGAAAATTAATGAATATATTTTCTTCGTATTCAGATAAATGTCAAAAATTGTGCTTAAGATTCAAATGATTGAGTTGATCAAATATCCTTATAATGTGGAAATGATATCAATTTAAATTCATCGGGTTATCATATATCTATATATTGGAATACCAGAGAACAGTTTTACTTTAGGCTCAATTAACCATGTGGAATTTTGGTAAACTCGCGATGGACGAATCGAGATGATCGAGATCGATGTGAATCCATTGCACTAGGCTGTGCCACCTAAAGTTCGCGAAGACATTCGCCAAGCGGACGCAGACTCGAGAGGAATTTGTTTGCCAAAGTGAATGTTGGCAAACTGTCGAGTGCTGCGATACTTTAGAAGCAACGGTAATAATTCACTCGCGTAAGTAAAATAAACTTTGAAAATCGTTTGACGTTCACTAAATCCGAAAATTCACATCCATGTGAAAATAAATTGTTCAAAGCAGCTAATTATCATAAATTTTCGTATTATAGCCACTGATTGATTTCTCTACCTTGTTTTTCGTGAAAGAAAAAAAAAGTTTCATCTCAATTTATCCCCGAAACTTTGCCTGATACTTTAGAAGCAACGGTCATAATTCACTCGCGTAAGTAAAATAAACTTTGAAAATCGTTTGACGTTTACTAAATCCGAAAATTCACATCCATGTGAAAATAAATTGTTCAAAGCAGCTCATTATCATAAATTTTCGTGTAATTTTATAGCCACTGATTGATTTCTATTCCTTGTTTTTCGTGAAAGAAAAAAAAAGTTTCATCTCAATTTATCCCCCAAAACTTTGCGTCTCGGAATTTCTTGTACCAAAGGAAGACTCAATTGATCTCAAACTTTCACTTCGAACTGAAATTTTCATTCAATAATCAATATTGAGTTTGGAAAATATTTCATTTGCTTGCTTCCAAATGGCGGAAGCTTTTTTTCATGAAAAAAAAAATGCAATCGGAGAGTTCGTAAAATGTTTCAAAAAGTTAGAAAATCCTTTGGGGAAAATTCAAAATTATTTAGACAAAATAACTGTGTGTTTGTGTGTCTACGAACGGTGCAGTTAGATGACAAAACTCACGTCATTACGATCGACCGGCATGAGTATTACTTATGTGGGGTTTTTGGAAAAATATTATAACTTGGCCACCAACAGCTTAGCGCTCATGTCAGTACTACAGTTTTGCAGACGAGCATTATATTACGAATTCGATAGACGATGTTCAGGGCGTTTCATTCTGTGAATTGAATCGGTATAGGATTGAAGGGTCCCTCAAAATTGAAAGGGTTACTCAAAATGATAGAGGAAAATTTTTAAATGCTCGAAAATTATAACGAATCAATGCGGAAAATTTTAATTGACACATTTTTAAAAATTCTATTTTGAATGTACTTTTTTATGCTAAAATTTTCACCCTCCCATGAGTACACGCATAATTGTTAATTACTCTTCCGAATTCGGTCGCACGGTAATAATTTTCAATCAGGGGGCAAAGTGCAAACTTGTGTTTCCTTCGTGATCGCGAGGGCACAAGTTTTACAACGTCGAAATACATATAGAATCGAGAAACTTTGTGCTGTGTGTGAAATGGCGACTCGATAATGAAGATCAGAGACTGTTGCTGCATTTATATTTCAATGAGACAAATATGGAGATTTATTAACTTGAATGAAATTTTATCAAGCTAAATTCAAAGTAATAAATTCATTTATTGAACGATTTAGAAGTTAATTTAACTGAAACTTAAAATTTCAATATTTTTATTATGGACTGGATTTTTTTTTTCCAAATTATTGTCTCATGACACAATTTGCAAAACGAAAATTTAAAATCCTATGTAATTTCCAGCAAAAAAAAAGTACACTGAAAATCATACTTAATCTCTTAAAAAAATCATTCGAAGGATACAAGAAAAAAAATCCGTGCATAAAAGAAAAGCTAAAAGGCGAGTGTGAGGATGAATGCTGTGGCAGGTGGTAAATCGAGGAAGTCTCGCGACTCTTTCCAATGGTCCGTGAGATCTCTCCGAAGGCCATCGCAATGGAGGAGGAGGGAATGCTGGATGGGAAAAAAGTGAGAATCCGGGCTTACTGGTGGAGAGCCATGAAAAATGAATAAAGTTACACGGTATATAGCATAGTTTGGTCCATGTATATACAGTCAATGGTTTATGATCCTGGTTGCTTCTGGACTTGTTACGCAGTCGACTCTCACAAGTTCCCGAACATTTTCAAATTTTCCTCTAATATAAATTATATTAATAATATATTATTATATATATATAAATTATATATATATATATATATATATATATATATATATATATATATGGTGTTGTAATATCCAATTCAACCACTAAATTCATAATACGTGGGATCTTTATTGTGCTTTCATTCATCACATTTCCGACCATCGTTTTGTTCGAACGATAATATACTGACGAGTTACAGATGTAACTCGAATAAATCTTAATTATTCGAAAAAATATATTTTAATTTTTCACTGTAATTGCTGTGTCATTGTAAATAATTATTCACAATTATTTTATCATCGAATAATCTTTGTTGGTTTTTTGTTCGAATTGATGCTCCTCCCTGGACAGATGAGTTTCAGAGTTTCTTTGGGCCATTCAGTGTTCGGAAGATTATTTAACTTTTATCGAACGACAGGATACTTAATACTTTTCCTTTTCCACCACAAATTCTCTGCGCACTTCGACAAGTTTTACTGATACTGTTAAAGAAACGAAGCCAATACGCGAGATTATGTTGAATAGTTTTGTGGCGCCAAGCTGGTTCAAATATCGAATATCAAAACTCCTACAATGGTCTTGTACTATATTTCTTCACGAAATTAAGCTGACCTTTCAGAAAATTCAGTCAGCTTCTATTCCAGCCAATGTCTTCGAGAAAAAGGGATCCGTGCGAAGAAGTACGAGTGAAGAGAGAGCGAGAGAGAGAGAGAGAGAGAGAGAGAGAGAGTTTGTAAGGGTCAAGGAAGCGAGAGTTGATGAACCTTTTGAAGAAATAAACTTTTTTCCCACTTCCAAGTTCCCACTGCCAAGCTTTGCCTCAAAAAAGATCCTTCGTCAGTTTGATTATCGCAAGCTCTGACAGACTAACCGCTTACAAGCTTGCAGCAAACGTGACGACATTACGAAACTTTTCAATTTATTTTTGCAGAAGCGACTGAGGAATGCAACGATCTACATTCTACTCAACAACCGTCGTCGGGTCCGTTATTAGAATTTCTTACTGGTCTGACGACCAAGATCGGATGACATGACTGTAACGAAAATTCGCTTAACCCACTTCAAAGGTTCAAAGGTTACGGCAAACCCTCCAAGTGTCGTGACACCATCATGAATTTAATGTCCTCGTTGAAAGATCTTCACGGTCAACTATTTGCATAATGGTGATCAGAGAGGTCGACCAGAGCCAGAGAAATCCATGATAAAGCTAAACAAACGACTGGTGACCCAAAAAGTGTCGTTATCGGATCAAAGTGTTGGCGATCATAACAGAGAGGAAGAACTAGACCGAATGATAAAAATGTTCAGTTTAATTCACAAAGTCGTTTATGATCAGCCACTTGACGAAGGAGCCTTGAACTACTTGCACTAATTAAAACCATCAGCTCGAACATCAAGCGTTGGACGAATGCTCCACGAGTTAGTTAGTGATTGGATTTGACCGAGAGTACGAAAAATAACTCAAAAGTTCTGTGCGTGATAGTGTTTTGCATGTTGGGGCTGTGTGGCCGGGGTGCTGGCGAAGGAAACGTTGAAATGGCCGAGAACAGCGAGATCGAAAGATCAAACGATGCCAGGGAACAACAGAACAGAGATTCGATAACGACGACAACGACGACGACAACGACAACGACGACGACCACCGATTGCCAGGAGGAAAAAGAGCCCCATAATCACCAGACCCAGCAACTGGTTCCTCAACCAACGCAGGCCCAACTCCAACCTATTTCGCCAGACACGCAAGCCGACAGGTGAGCTACTTGAGTTATCATTACATCGATGGTCTAACTTAAAGAAGACCGAAGCTACGCTTAGATACACACTCGTTACGCTGTTTTTACATTAAGCTACCGTTGGACCATCATTAGGCATATTACATTTATATCGTAACAGGATCAGACACCCTAACAAGTTATGACGCAAACCAAAGATGGCTGTCGATCGTTGCTCTGAATTTACACGAGAATTCATTACCTTACGTATGTGATATTTATTCTTCGGTAAATTCCAGTTAGCGACGTACTTGATATTAAATAAATTGTAGAATTGATAAGAGAGAGGGTTGGAATGTAACGAAAGGTGTTCATGTCAGTAGCCACTTGTGGCTAGCCTTTGGTTACGATATGATGTACAATTTCCTTTCTTAAAGCACGATTTATCACTATAATTATGAGGTTAAATTAAGCAGCTGATGATTAGACACAACTGAAGTAATTGATTCCCTAGCAGAGACAATTTACGAGGATGCCATGGCAAATTGATCGATGGTGATCCGCCCTCGGTAGAACGATGAGGCGTAGACTTGGGATCACAAAGAGAGAGCGAGACAATGAAAAAATATGTTCGGAGGATCCAACCGAGATTCCTGTTCTGGCTTTAGGCCTACTCTCGTCTACACCGCGATAGATACCCTCGTTAGATGAGGCAGGTCATTCCCTTTTCTCATTTCTGTTTTGCCAGAGCCAACAACTACTCATGCGACCTGTCATGATCACTCGATCATTTCTAATTACCGGTGACAGAATGCCAAGAGGATAATGATGACTGAAGAGCAGGTTTTCCTTTTAAATTACATCGAAACAAATTGTTTTTTTTTTTCCTAAATTCTAATATGGAATTTAGAGATAATGTGACATGGGAATTGAATAAATGGAAAGTGGAGCTATTAAGAATACGCGACAGCAGGGGCAACGCATTAGAACGATAAATTGATAGATTTATGATATCTCGGTTAGTCTCCTGTTAAATCCCCTCAGATGGTGGATAAGAGTCAGTGGTACGGAAAATTACACCGCTATTTCTACAACCATTGGAATTGTCCTCCAACTACAGCCAAGGGAATGACAGTAGAAACGTTTCCAGATCACTTGGCATTTAAATTTACATACTGAATAGGCTCGAAACTTTTCCTCCTGCCTAATAGTGTCTGATAGTTTTTTCTTCCATCTTTTTCGAATATTGTTAAAACGATGCGAAAATTGACCCATTGGTGTAACCTTCATGGAATTTATCACAAATAGCCCTGAAAGTTTTTTTATAGCCAGCTGACACCTGTCACTAATGTTTTTCCGACAAAATTTGTCGGGTTAAACGTCATGAACCTGCGCAAGATCTGGCTGTGATGCACTGATCAAAACTCACGATAGACTTGATAGATTTAGAGTAGACTTTTAGTTGCGTTTCATAGGGTCTACTAGATTGGGCTTGTTAGCCTGGCAAAAACTGGCTCAACGGGTACGAGATTTAGGCTCTTTGGAGAAACGAGAAGCTCGAGCCAGTATCGGAACTATTAATAGCACCACGTCAATGTAAAATTGTATGGCAGTGTGGCACTGATAGAATCCCCGATGTGGCACCCGCTGTGACATTTCTGGACCATGTGACAGAGGTCAATCAGCACCTTTAACGGCCATGAGCTTCGCGAATATAACGCAATTCACTGTCATACGATCATAGAGTTATAAAAGATTGAAGATTGATATGTTCGTATCAAAGCTCTCCTAAAGACCACCAGCCTCCATCAAAACTATCGATAGACTTGATAGATTTACAGCAGACTTTTAGTTGCGTTTCATAGGGTCTACTAGATTGGGCTTGTTAGCCTGGCAAAAACTGGCTCGACGGGTACGAGATTTAGGCTCTTTCGAGAAACGAGAAGCTCGAGCCAGTATCGGAACTATTAATAGCACCACGTCAATGTAAAATTGTATGGCAGTATGGCACTGATAGAATCCCCGATGAGGCACCCGCTGTGACATTTCTGGACCATGTGACAGAGGGCAATCAGCACCTTTAACGGCCATGAGCTTCGCGAATATAACGCTGTTATCGAGTATGAGCGTCGTGACTACATTGATTGTAGAGGTACATGCGCATTCATACGTGAATTTCATCCACATCATTCGACTGCAAGGTGTGATGGTGCTGATGCGGGATCGCCGTACCCGATGATATTGAGAGCAATTCGGGTCGCCCACACTGTCTCACGTTTCCTCACCAGGGGTTGTGCCTGTCCTACCCAAACGCGGAATACGCTACTGATTAATTGGTCCAGTCCAATGGATCCGTACATATATGTATATGTTTGTATGTGTTCGTGTGCGTATGCGCTCGCTGTATCGTACTTCTCGTAAACCTGCATATATAGATCGTCGAGCGTCAACTCAGGCACGTTGACAGTACAAGCAGTACAATAATTGGAGAGCAAACAATTGTGAGCCACTCGACAAGTTAAGGATTTCGATTGTGATATTCAGCGAATGTTATTATTAATTTTCATAAATATTTTACTCAATCAAGCATGATTTATTTAATTTATACATTCGCATTATGCAAAGGTCGAATGGTGAATCTGCCAATTTCGGTTTTGACGAGTAATAATTCGAATCAAAATTGTTCGAATTAAACAAACGGCCAATTTATTCCCCACAATTGTACGAAGTAAAAGTGAACAATGTTCGTTTACTCAATTCACGGGTAATAAATGGCTCCAGTATAGGTTCAAAGGTAATGTACACGACACTGAACTTAGCTCTATGGCTGATGACCTTTCGAATATTTCGAGATAGGTCTGCGGCTCTTTGGTATCCGTTAAGAAAATCATTTATAAATTCTTTGACTCCCTCTCGAATAAACTAAAGCGAAGCTTAAAGTGATCGATCTTGCGATGTGGGCGGGACGTATATAAAGAGAGTGAAACTTGGGCCTTGAAATTGAAGTGGCAGATGTAGCGAGATTGTTTCTGATTAAACTCCAAATCTGCGCATACAGATGATTCTTTTCCATTTTGACCTTTCCACTATATAATTCATCTCATACGTCAGGAAATATTGTAAGATTTTCATCGGGGAAATTCTTTTGGGATAAACTTGCGTTTTTCAAGTGGAAGCGCTTATGAAAGTTTCAACGAAACTTAAGTTTTCTTGCACGTGGAATCGTATATATTTTTTTTTTAATCGACAAGGGCTGACTCAAATGACTATTTTCTCGGTCTCCTCAAGCTATAATAATTCTGCGGGAAAAGTATGAAATTTGTTTGCCAATTTGAGTGAGTGCCCTAGAAATTTTAACAGCAACTTCGCCTACGAAAAAAAAATTCCAGTCGTGCCCTAAATTTGTAAACAGTGTAACGAACCTTTTTCTTCATACCCACGCGATAATTTTCGACATAATCGCGCATGGAAAGATTAAAATTAGACTACCCCTGTGCATAAATATGAGGGTGAAACCAAGAGGGAAGGTTTGCTCTGTTCATGGTTACCTTGGGAAATTCTGGAAGGCACACCCCCGACCCGTGGGACTTGGGCGGTGATATTCAACTGAGAGCTCTGGCACGTCTACCCCCTTATATATAGCATTACGCTCCCTCGCGGAAGCGTCATCTTTGCAAAGCGCAAAGTCTCAACACTTCCGACTGTATCTTCTCTGCTCCGTGCTAACCCCCGTAGGAGAATCCCTCAGTGCCGACGAATCTCATGACTGATTAATCAACCGGTTAATTAATTAACATTTCATTCGCCTTGTGGTCAAAGTATGGTCAAATGCGGTCAAAAGGGATATGAGGCATTTTGGGCTAATTTGACAAGTCGATGACCCTCGACCCCTGGGATTTGGTCACGAGATTTTTTCGGTTTTATGCTCTGGGAGAGTTTTATTTTTTTTTATAGAGACTTGTAAATGGAAAAGCTGCAAATGTCCCTTTTTATCCGCCCTTTGTTGAAGGGCTTTTCATACACTGACACTATAATATTCAACTTATCGAAAGCAAACAAACAATTCCCAAGTTTCATAACATTTTAATAAAAACTTTTATCATTATTTTCTTTTGAAAAAATACTAAAAGCCTCTACTTGGCAGGTAATTGAACGATCGAGTCATCCCTTATTTGCTTACCCCCACCCACAAGTTACACGTTCCTTCTACAGGAGGGAGAAGGGTTCGATGCGAAAGGGTGCGTAATTAGGACACCAAAGCACAAAATAATAATTAATCCCTAATACCACGAAATATCGATAGACCATATGAGATGTAAAACAACTCTGGAAATTCAAAATGGAGAGTCGTTGCTGAGAGAGAAAAGCTCTCGTTGGGGAGAGAGAATCTCTCAGATCACTTCAACTCCCGACGAAAGGTCAAATGTTGACGACATGCCAAAGACAGGACAGGTGAAGAGAAGGATTAAGCACGCAAATTCACTGTCGTAATTTTTGCCGATGATTATGATTACGATAATCGCGATCAGAAGAGTCAAACGCGGTCAAAAGAGATATGAGGCATTTTGGGCTAATTTGACAAGTCGATGACCCTCGACCCCTGGGATTTAGTCACGAGATTTTTTCGGTTTTATGCTCTGGGAGAGTTTTTTTTTTTTTTATAGAGACTTGTAAATGGAAAAGCTGCAAATGTCCCTTTTTATCCGCCCTTTGTTGAAGGGCTTTTCATACACTGACACTATAATATTCAACTTATCGAAAGCAAACAAACAATTCCCAAGTTTCATAACATTTTAATAAAAACTTTTATCATTATTTTCTTTTGAAAAAATGCTAAAAGCTTCTACTCGGCTGGTAATTGAACGATCGAGTCATCCCTTATTTGCTTACCCCCCACCCACAAGTTACACGTTCCTTCTACAGGAGGGAGAAGTGTGTTTAGCATCCAATCAATGAAGCGAGTTTCAATGTTTTGCTGAATGTTTAAAAATGCAAATGTAGAAATCTTGAGCTTCCGGTGATTTAAAATCATACGGATTTTTTGTTGATAAATAATTAATTTTTAATCACGTGGTTCGTTTCGCAAATATGCAGAGGCACCAGTCGTCTGACCTACAATAAAATTCACCACCAATATATACGTGTATATGTACGGATATCTTTAAGTTTGCTCACAAACGCTCGTGCTTGCACCCTCGATCGTAAAACGGAACTCTAGGAATTTCGCAATGAATTCGAAGCGTGAGACTATTGTACTTGGTAGACTTTAACATTCCGTAGCATTGATGGGTTCACATAGCTTTGATGCAACGATCGTTTCTTACGAAATGATCTCTGTCAGTTGAAAAATAATATTATGGGCGATACGTAAAAATTAAGGACGATGAATAAATATTTTCATATATCTCATAGAATTTCAGTATCCTTTTCATTAGAAATATTTTCTATTCCAATTTACCAAATTACCAAAATTACCAAATTACCAAAATTACCAAATGGACTTAATTATAATATTTACCATGTACCTAAATTGGGCATATTCTCTGTATAAAAAGGTGCGGCACTGTCACGACACTGACTCATTTAAAAATAAAGTTTTCAATTCCTGACCCTCATCCTCAGGTCAACCATGGCGACCCCACACTTATACAGACCAAAATGGTTTAATAATTATATTTAAATACAGTGGCTGGTGATACGAAATTAAGTTAGATCCTCGTGCAAATACAGCTGAAGCTAATTATCCGATCATCCTGTAAATAGTTAACAAATTCGGGGTTCTGGCTGGCTGGCGGAAAGCCGAGAGAATAATAAGAGTAATGATGACAGATCGGAATAATAATCGCTGGAATTCACTATGTAGAGCAAAATGATATTAAAATTTTTATTTCTCGTTTATGATTTTTTTTACAATTTTTCATGTCGTAAACGAGATTCATTTTTGGACGAGTACAAGGACGATCATTTGGCTCGTAGAAATATTCGCGAGAACTTGCCCGATATAATTTCACCGTCAAAGATCATAAAATTCTACTATGTTCTCAATATTCTTCACGATTCCTTCCACGATCATAATTTCCTTGTAAATTCTTCATCGCGATAGATGCAATTTCTTTATATTTCATTCAATTCTTCTCCGTCGGTGTCTTTACACGCTTTCGTTGAATTTTATGTACACGTAATATCTGCTATTCTGGCTGAGAATAAATTTTTATCGCTTCCACACGTGACATGCCTGATAAAAAAAACTTAACTGATCAAAAAACGTCAACTTATCGAAATGTGTAATAAAAAATTCTATCCCACACTAAAAAATCCTATTTCAGGATCATATGTGATGGGCGACTGTATACGAGAATGTTTTTCTCTTCGCTCTGAGCTTTCGTTCTTCCAGTCCCTTATTCTCTCTGACGTAGTCATCCCCCTCACTGACTTCAAAATCTCCTCATCCCGGTTATTCGATTTACCATCGTTGGAGCCCTGGCGGCTTTTTCCCGGGCTCACTTTTCTTATCCCCCCCCCCCGCCGAAGATCTCAGCGAAACGCTGCCACGGATTATTTCTCGCGGAAATAAAAGGAAAGGCTGTGTACGTATTTGTACACATGATACCGAAAAAGCTCAAAGGAAAGCTCGGGCAACAGGCAGACATAAAAATGGTGGAGCACCAGAGAAGAAAAGATCAACTCGGAGATCAACGAGACAGCCAATAAAAATACAATCGTGTAGAATTCTTACGAAATCCCAAAAACTTCTATTCTATTTTTAATTATACATATCGGGATAATTGATAATGCGAATCATTAAAAACGTCACCAATTTCATTTCCATAACTCTCTGAAAAACATTCAGCAACCACTTTTACCACCATATACCAGCATCCTTGATAAGTACAAGCGACGAGACGAAAATTCTTATTAAAATTCGAGACGCGTCAAAAGCGGTCAAAAGAGATATGAGGCATTCCGGCCTAATTTGACAAGTCGATGACCCTTGACCCCTGGGATTTGGTCACGAGATTTTTTCGGTTTTATGCTCTGGGAGAGTTTTATTTTTTTTTATAGAGACTTGTAAATGGAAAAGCTGCAAATGTCCCTTTTTATCAGCCCTTTGTTGAAGGGCTTTTCATACACTGACACTATAATATTCAACTTATCGAAAGCAAACAAACAATTCCCAAGTTTCATAACATTTTAATAAAAACTTTTATCATTATTTTCTTTTGACAAAAACGCTAAAAGCCTTTCCACAGGCGTAATAACTATCGCTCTGAGAATTTCAAAAGTAAATATTCGATCATACTTTGTGCAATATATATATGTATATCTTAACATTTGTACGGATATCCTCGTAGTTTTTTCTTGTCCGTTGGAGCCTCTTTATTCGATTCAATGGACCAGCTGTTGCTACTCTCGAGAAACCATTTCCATTTCTCAACAAGATGAGGAAGGAACGGGCGAAGGGGAGAAAAATAGAGTGCGTGTCTCTAATATCGGATCGTGCCCTCGTTTTTCAACGAGGCAGCTTGCTCGTCGATTATTTTCGCGCCCATTGGGAATTAAAGGCGAAAACATGTCAAGTCATCAACCGTTCCTCCGAGCTTTTCTCATCTATATCGAGCCGTCGAACAAAATTTAGAAATCCATTTGGACAAAAAATATTTCTTGCTGAAATAACATTCAACCGTTATCCTTTCCTACACAACGAGAGCTCGAATATTATCGTTGATAATATGAAAATTATGATATATATATATATGCGTGTAGCAATTCACGAATATATTTGTGCTCGTTAGACAATTTTAGAGGTTACTCGAAAATTATTCGTTCCCTCAATAAATATGAGTCTTCATATCCATGCACATAATACCTCTTGGAAAATATGCTCAAAATAAGGTATGATTTCCGGTTAAATTTGCTCGTTACATATAGGAGAAAGCGCGAGCTTTAGGATTATAAATCGAATCGGGCCAAAAATAGAACGAGACACAATAAAGAGCTCACGGTCAGGTTTTCTCTCCCGGATCAACCGAGAGAACAAAAATTAATTAAAATCAGAAGTAGCTGCATTCTATTTCTATATATAGAAATTCAAGTAGAGAAAAAAAATGAGAAACGCTCGCGATATGATTTTTCTTCATACAATTGCCATGTTTTATTTACCGATATAAAATTTACTTCGTATCGTGAAAAGATGGAGGAAATGAGAGAGGACATTCCCAGTGTGTACGACAAAATTTAGAATATCCTATGGAAAAAAAAAAAAACTGCAAGCGATGAGAGCAAGAGAAAGGGGGTCGTGACAGAGTGGAGATACAGATGGCAGTAATATTTGCCACAGCATCATCTTTCATTACCTCTTCCCGTCTCAATTTGCTCGAGTAACTTGTCTAATGTTTTATTCTGCCACTTTTCGTCGCGAGAGCTTTCTCGAGTCACAGAAACAGCAATTTTAATAATAGGGCAGAATTTAAATGGCACATTCAATAAGATTTTACGATGATATTATTATTGTTTAATTTATAATTATTTAGTCATGAATATAATTTTCTTCTAATCCTGTGTGTGGAGAACACCACAAATGAGCTTTTTAGACTCAGATGATATATCCTATTTTTAACCTTTTCGACACTATCTTCGTTGCTGACCTCATTTATAAAGTTCACAACTTTTTACATAATTATTCAATTCCCTTTTAATTAATTTCAACGTTTTGCTTTAAGTTTCCCGCTTTGATTTCACTATTGATATGAAAAAAAAATACTGATAAGAGACGGAAGATTCCTTAGCTGGAATAAGCAGACCTTCTGATCTACACCTGGGTCACCTGGGTCAATCGGCAGCACTGCGTATTTCAACGTGGCGACAGAAAATTGTGTAGACCAGCGGGTTGATAGCGTTCAAAAATATATGCTCGACTTAACCCACGTCTAACGCTTAGATTAAGAATGATTATTCGTATTTTGATTCTTTTTTAATTAGATTCTATTTTTAGAATTAAATCGTAGGTAGGAAAAAATTACAAGTATCCTATTTTCCCTGTGCTTTGTATACGGTAATTTTTTTCAGGCGAGTATAAATGATAAAATATTTTCAAAAGCATACAAATCTACGATAAGAAAATACGTATTTTATCGCTACGAAAATCTTTTATTTTCTATAGCATGGGGTCAATAGGGCAATAGCAATATCAATAGTAGACCAGCGGATTGATAGCGTTCAAAAATATATGCTCGACTTAACCCACGTCTAACGCTTAGATTAAGAATGATTATTCGTATTTTGATTCTTTTTTAATTAGATTCTATTTTTAGAATTAAATCGTAGGTAGGAAAAAATTACAAGTATCCTATTTTCCCTGTGCTATGTATACGGTAATTTTTTTCAGGCGAGTATAAATGATAAAATATTTTCAAAAGCATACAAATCTACGATAAGAAAATACGTATTTTATCGCTACGAAAATCTTTTATTTTCTATAGCATGGGGTCAATAGGGCAACAGCAATATCAATAGTAGACCAGCGGGTTGATAGCGTTCAAAAATATATGCTCGACTTAACCCACGTCTAACGCTTAGATTAAGAATGATTATTCGTATTTTGATTCTTTTTTAATTAGATTCTATTTTTAGAATTAAATCGTAGGTAGGAAAAAATTACAAGTATCCTATTTTCCCTGTGCTATGTATACGGTAATTTTTTTCAGGCGAGTATAAATGATAAAATATTTTCAAAAGCATATAAATCTACGATAAGAAAATACGTATTTTATCGCTACGAAAATCTTTTATTTTCTATAGCATGGGGTCAATAGGGCAATAGCAATATCAATAGTAGACCAGCGGATTGATAGCGGTCAAAAATATATGCAGGACTTAACCCACGTGTAGCGCTTAAATTAAGAATGATTATTCGTATTTAAATTCTTTTTAATTAGATTCTATTTTTAGAATTAAATCGTAGGTAGGAAAAAATTACAAGTATCCTATTTTCCCTGTGCTTTGTATACGGTAATTTTTTTCAGGCGAGTATAAATGATAAAATATTTTCAAAAGCATATAAATCTACGATAAGAAAACACGTATTTTATCGCTACGAAAATCTTTTATTTTCTATAGCATAGGGTCGATCCTCTTGGGCACGGAGATATATGGGCGAAGTGAGAACATGAATAAATAATACACGCTCGGTGCGCGTATTAGTACCATTGTGAATATATAGCTATACCAAGATCTGGAAATAAACACTAAACTATATGCTCTACGTCGAATCTATCGATCTTTCGTTAAAGTAACTTGAACGATTCAGCAACATACGACGTCGAGACGTTGAAAAACGAGACATTTCGAGAGATTTGTTTGGGGAATTTGGGGGCTTTTATTGAGCATGAAAATCAATCCTTGCTAACCTAGAATAATTCTCGTTTTATTGTAATTAGTTATTAGCTATATATGTTGTCTACATAATATAATTTATTTATTACTGTCCTTGGCTAATTACGAGAAGCTAATTATATTATAAACGATAAAAATAGCCTGTATACATTATGTACATATATATATATGTAAATATACATATATGTATATACAATATACATTAGTCACGGTCCTTTAGGCAACCCTCTGTTATATAATTCCAAGCTGATGCAACCCTCAACAGAGAACGAAGATGTCTTTATCTGTGATCCAGTGGGAAAGCCCAACAGACTTATGTACTTTTATACTCGCGTTTCAAGCTGCTCGGTTAGATTTTATATACTATATTTCTGGAACACGAGAGCCCACAATTTTCCGAAGTGGTGGCTATCTGACATCGCACATGTAAGTTCGACTCTCCTCGCAGAATAAGCTATTTTTTTTTTTTTTTTCAACATATTTATAAGAAAGTAGCAATTTATTGAATCCTCATAAAAAATTCTGAGGTATCTACAAGGCAATCTATAGACGATACAAAAAAGTCCCCGTCAACGAATTTAATCAACGAAAGTATATCGTGTTTGTCGTGAAGATTGCGCCCTATCGTGGACCTCAATCTCTCTCTCTCTCTCTCTCTCTCTCTCTCTCTCTCTCTCCTTCTCTCTCTCTCTCTCTACGCATTTTCTTGTTTCAAGCCATTAGTTGTCTCGAAAGTGCTCCCTGTAAAATATACACTCGTCAAATTCAATTTTTCCACGTTGCAGTATCGCTCCCATTATTTCCTAGACATCTCCATCCTTTTTTCAATGCTGCTAGGATTCCTACATCTCCGAGCGTCGACAGCTACTCGTACGAAATGAAAAAAAAAAAAAAAAACCCTCGTTCACGTAAGCCAGATCTACGTGTATAAAACGATTGGCGCCTAGATGCATCTCTTGGATTTACATTCACTACAAATCGAGCAAGCGAAGAGATTGATCAGATATTTTTCAATTCTGCAGAGACTGATGATATTCAGAGTGGAACTCGAGATAAAAGAAAAAAATAATAATCTATTAGTTTTATATAAATTCTATAATAAGATAAAATCTCATGTAATATTAATTTCGATTTTAATTCGAATCTTTATATATTTCTAGATTCATGATTTGAAAAAAATATATTTTCAAGCATCCTTGACTCACATTCTTTTTTTTTTCTTTGTTTTTACATACAAGCTGCTAATAATTTTTTTGTTTCTACCTTCAACCTTCATTCTCATTCGCTTTTTTGCACGCGATTTTTCTTTCTCTCGCCCTATGACAGTCGGGTAATTGGCTATGTGTACAATTGATACTGAACAGTGGAGAGATATGGACCACTGTCATCCCCTGGAGAATTGCTTTTTCCCTCTTCTCGAGAGTTTCGTAGTCAAAGCCCAGGTTTTCCAACACATGGAAAAACGAAATCTTCTTAGAATGGGAAAAAACTCGAAATTGCTGGCTGTAACATAATTCTTCTCTCTCCGAAAAAAAAATGTTTTTCGTACCTTTTTTCTGTCTCTCAAAACATTATAATATTCAATATGGCATAACTCTTTTGTTTATATCTATCTTCGAGGGAAAACATTTTGCGAAAATTGTCAAGAGGTCAATATATTTATCTCGTTTTATTCTCGATTTGCAGAAAGCCAGAGAGCTCACCCAGCAGCATATCTGATTCAGCGTTCAACAATCAAAGGTAACTACTGCCCTTTGTACATTGACCCTGTGTTGACCTATTTCTTAACCCACTCAAGACCGATTGCACACCGTGGGTTCAATTGATTTCCGAGGCTATAAGACCGGTTGTACCCCGTGTGTGCAATAATTAAAAATTAACAGTATAAAGAAGAAAAAAAAATTGCTCCTGGGGGACCGCGTTCGAAAAAAATCGCTGTCTCGAATGGGTCAAAGCGGTCAAAGCGGGTCAAATTTAAAAAAAACTAATTCGATGTAATTTAGGGACGAAATAACCACGAATAATTATTCTAAAATAAATATTGAGATTTCTTTAAAGTTATAAAAAATAATTTGGAATTATTGCTTTTTTGCGAAGAACATTATTATTATTTTTTTGGATAATTATTATTCATTGTGTTAAATACAAATTTATGGTTTTCCAGCCTAATAATTATTGCGACAGCAACATTTTCTCTCACCAATGGTATTTAGACAGTCCAGTTATTTTTATCCAGACAAATTTAGCAATTATCGCTATCCGTGTGTCACTCTTTTTGTATATTTTTAATCCTCTTGCCTTTCTATAAATGTCCCAGAAATCAATGCGCCGTATACAGCAGCAAGAGTGATTAGCCATTAGTATCGTTGAAAGGGTTATAATGCTGTCTGAGTGGGAATTACGAATATATGAATGCAGAGCTTGATGGGTTATGACGAGGCCATGTTCAATTTTGAGGTCTCGATGAATGAGGTTTCGATCTAATTGCCCGATGGGTGCCCCATGATTGCATTTCACTCGAGAAAGCACACACACGCATGCAAAACGATTTTACCATTAATAAGCAAATTTCACTCTGTTGTTTTACATCCGGTCCACGATGACGATGATGCTGGTCATTGCTCGATTTTTCCAGGGCCAATAAAAGTAATGAAAATTTCGCCAAAATTCTCGTTCATTCATTCATTACTCCGCTGAGAGCTCAATGATTTTCATGCCAGGAGCACTGGTGTGCGTGAAAATAAAATAACTTTGATATACCGATCACTCTGCTGTCACAAAAATACTCATACAATGGAAATTAATAATAAAAAAAAGAGAATCAGAATTGTTTTATTTTCATTTGAAAATTTTTACTCAACATTCGAAATTTGTACGAGACGATTTTTTAACGAAAATTTGAACGTGAATGAAATGAGTCAAAGTTTACACGAGGCACAAAAGAGAGATGAGAACAATGTCAGAGAATAAATTCGATACCGCAAAAACAGTGGCTAGAATAATACAAAGCAATGGGGGTAGGCTCTGCTATGGCAAAAATACTCATACAATGGAAATTAATAATAAAAAAAAAGAGAATCAGAATTGTTTTATTTTCATTTGAAAATTTTTACTCAACATTCGAAATTTGTACGGGACGATTTTTTAACAAAAAATTGACTACAGTGCGCAGATAAATAGGTTGAAAAATCAGTTTATGCGGTCAATAGAGGGAGCATAAAATATATGTTTTATATGGTGTGAAGAGAGATATTCCACGGGAGAGCAGGAAAAAGAGAGGGAGAGAACGTGAATGAAATGAGTGAAAGTTTACACGAGGCACAAAAGAGACCACGACGAGAACAATGTCAGAGAATAAATTCGATACCGTAAAAACAGTTGCTAGAATAATTCAAAGCAATGGGGGTAGGCTCTGCTATGGCAAAAATACTCATACAATGGAAATTAATAATAAAAAAAAAGAGAATCAGAATTGTTTTATTTTCATTTGAAAATTTTTACTCAACATACGAAATTTGTACGGGATGATTTTTTAACAAAAAATTAACTTTTGCTTCCGTGTAGAGGAAGTTTCATTTTTATTTAAAAAAAAAAATGAGATTTTAATGCCAGAGTGTTTAAAACATCCTAAAACGTCGGGAAATGTATCAAGAAAAAATATCTGTGCGTATGCATGTGTGTAATGAGCTTGAAGAATTCACATGGCTATATCTCAATAACGGATTGGCCGATTTTGTTTAAACTTTTTCCAAAAAAATGAGTTTTTAATGCCAGAGTGTTTAAAATATCCTAAAACGTCGGGAAATGTATTAAGAAAAAATATCTGTGCGTATGTATGTGTGTAATGAGCTTGAAGAATTCACATGGCTAATCTCAATAACGGATTGGCCGATTTTGTTTAAACTTTTTCCAAAGCTTATTCCAGCTTTCTATTCTAACCCATCCAGCTTTCTATTCTAACCCATCCAGCTTTCTATTCTAACCCAAACCATCTTAGTTTCCCGCAATTTTTATTCGAATCCCTAATGGGTATTTTATTTTATGAAATTTTGAAATTTACAACATTAACAATCTCAAGCAAACTTCGAGCCCTGCTATCTCTTATGTAATGAAACAATAACTTAAAGTCTTTTAATAAAATTCAATAGTTGAGAAATACAATTGTATGATTGGAGAAAGAAAATAATTGCGATCGTTATCTGTACGGGAAACTTCGAGAACACAATTACGAGCTGGAGACTTGAAGTTAGATACAAAGGGAAGAAAAAAGTACAAATTAAAAATTGCAGAAATGTTCTGTCCTAATTTTTTGAGCATGAACAAAAATTTCTCCATGAGGAAGCTGAAATAAAAATACTTTTTTCATAGATAGAAGAGGCGAATGTTTAAATGCTCGAAAATTATAAGCAAACAATGTAAAAAATTTCATTTTACACAATTATTTATTTTCTGTTAAAATTCTTTGAATTATAATAAAATAAATGATAATTCAAAAGATTTTGGGATAATGAACGCAATTAATTAATTTTTATGTGATAATGACAATTTTAATGATAATAATAATTGGATGGATACGGTTTGTCGTCAATGTACGCGCGGGCGAGTTAATTCCTTCACGTTCGATTACGCAATAACCGGATAATTCTGATAATATACGAACGTAATAGGCTTTGAGCGTTAGTAAAAATGATTCAAGTGCTTTATCGCAGAGGCATTTTATTCAACGTTTTAATTAAACGAGCTAAAAAAATACGCTTGATGGGATAAAAATTCGTGGCTCGCTGCGAACGCAAAAAAAAATATGACATCCATCGACCCATTGATGCCTATATGGGCATTTATGGGTTTGCTGGTAAAAATTTGTTTAAAAAGAAACTTTTAAAAAATTTGAAAATGCTTTTCAGGGTGTTCAAAAAATCGTTGCCGAATAACAAACTAACGCTCTATCTGGTGAGCAGAGATTTGGTGGTAAACGATGGAAAAATCGACATGCTTCAGGGTGTCCTACTGGTCGACCCAGAGCACGTACATGACAAAAAGGTAAGAGAGTTAGTTATACGATAAAGCAAAAAAAATCGCTAATCGAAATTAGGTCGATGGAAGTGTGAGTGTGAGAAAAAGGGATCGGAAAAAACTGCCGGCTAACTTCCAACCTTCTCATTCATTGTGCTAACAACTTGATATCGAATCTTCGCCAGTTCTAGGCGAACATTATGACGTTGGCAAAACTTTCTTAATGACGTTTCAATGAAAAAGTTTCAAGAGAATAAAAAAAAAAAAACTTCTCCGCTGTATAAATATGAAAGGTGACATAATTTCAGGTTGAGAGAGAGCACAAAATGGTGGTGTGTGTGTGTGCACGTGAGATTTTTTTTTCCACTCATTTTTGGACAAAGCTTCGCAGCATCCGAGCGACTAAACACGTGGTCAATCAATGAAGAATTTGCTTTTATTGAATTGTAAGCCCGTGTGTCAAAGATCCAAGATGGAGGATCGAGTTTCTATTAAGCGTTACCACGATGGGTAAAAAAAAAAAAAAAAAGCGCAAAGGTGGAACCGTTTCGTGAGCAGGAGAGAAAGTGGCCAATCGAGTAAGATAAAATGAATGAGGGTCCATTATTCTGATCATCAGGTGTACGGTCAGGTGACCTTGACATTTCGGTATGGAAGGGAGGACGAGGAGGTGATGGGATTGAAATTTTGCACAGAGGCAATCGTCTACAGAGCACAGTTGTATCCTCCTTATCCGGGTGCCGATCACCAGGAAGCCACGAGTTCTCTTCAGGTACGTACGCCGAAATCTATCGCAATGGGACACACATATCTCGTATGCGTAATTGATTAAACTATTTGGACTATTTACATGGACATGCAATTACGTTGAAAATTAATAACTTTTGCGAGGGCCAGGGAGCAATTTAATTTTCCAATTATCGTCATGTAAATTGTGTGGTCAGCATCTGATGGGCTTTCAGAGATGGACCGTTGGTACAGTCTCAGTCACAAGGTCAAATTATCGCTCGGTGTAGTAACGACGATGACGTTTCATTGCTAAAGTAATAGGGATTGGCTCTCTGGATAAAATAATTTGTCATTTAAACAAAAAACAATTATATAACAAAATCGTTTTATTTATTGGAAAAAAAAAAGAGTAATTGGAATCTGCTTCTGTATTCCATTAAAAATGTGTTCCTTTGATGTGACTTGTACACCATAAACATTGTAATTTATAGTACATAAATACGATCTGTATGATTAAAAAAAAATGGGAGATCTGACGAGACTTCCGGGTAGTTACGAAATCGCGTCTGGACAAAATGGCGTGCAAACCTTCCCGAATAATCAGGTAATTGCTTTGTTCTGACATCGCATGATATATATATATATATATATACACTGCCGAAATGTGTGTCAGCACAGGCCCGACACAGCCAATCACTTTCACCGACGAGCCCCCTTAATCGACTAACTCTATAACCGACTCGCAAGAGGTGGACGCGTACTCGATCGAATAATCAAGGACGAACGCGGATGATCCAATATCGCTGATGTTTTCTCTCTCGTGATTAGATTCATTAGCCTCGTCAACAGTTATTAAACTACAATCTCAATCAAGCCGATGATTCTTTCTAGCAATGAAAAAGAAAACTCCAAGTCCAGGATAGATGGACATATTTTGGTAAAGAGACTATCGCGATAAATAGAAGTTATGGATTTAAAATTCTTGCACACTATTGCCAGATGCATTATCTCGGTGTGTTAAAAGCTTGAAAAAGATTGACAGTCCCATCTCCGAGCTTCACACAATGATAATAAAAAACGTACATTGCAAGAACTGTTGAAGCAAAAATTAACTCATCACATCCCAACTATTGGCTTAACTCAAAACGTCAGCATTGATACCAATTCACACATTTCATATCAAGTTATGGTATATATGACATTAGCCCTCACGAGTATCGAGTCTGCAAAATTAATTTGATAATATAGAGGTATATTGAAAAGTCTTGAAGAAAATAGGTCTAGGACACTATAACTTCAACTATTATCTCAGCATCGTCTCAATTCTCTTAAAAGTAGTCCAGACTTGGTGGACGGAAATTTATTCCCAACAAAGTTTACCTGTCTATCGATGATAGCAATCTGTTGGGATTCCATTTCACATCCCGAAAAACTTAACGACGGAAGTAAATTTAACTGGCACGAAACGAATAAAAAACGTACATTGCAAGAACTGTTGAAGCAAAAATTAACTCATCACATCCCAACTATTGGCATAACTCAAAACGTCAGCATGGACACCAATTCACACATTTCAATTTACGCGTTTGCAAAATTATTTTGATAATATTTAGGTACATTGAAAAGTCTTGAAAGCTTCAACAACTATCTCAGCATCGACTCAATTTTCTTAAAAGTAGTCCAGACTTGGGGGACGGAAATTTATTCCCAACAAAGTTTACCTGTCTATCGATGATAGCAAACTGGTGGGATTCCATTTCACATCTCGAAAAACTTAAGGACAGAAGTAAAGTTAACTGGCACGAAACGAAGGAAGGAAATGGCACGCTTACCACCACCACCACCCAGTCGTACCGAAGACGTTCACGTATTCGATAAATCACTTGTATGATCTACCGAAGAAAGCAGGTCACGTCCTCGCAATGTCCCCATTGAACCAAGAGGGTCTCGGTAACACATATTGTTCGTTGCTCCTCCACCACATGTATTAATCATTCCAAAACTCAGACATCCATGAAAACGAAGTCGGTAACTCAACTTTCACAAAAACCTTACGACTGTGTGTATAAACGATCCACGAGGACATTGAGAGTTTGTTATGTCTGACACGGAGTCGTTCGACAGATTGGCAAATGTGAAATCGATGATTCCTACAACACGTGTCCAGGTCCGTGACCTTGTACACAGAAACTGAGAGAGATCAAATTCTCTCAACTATTGCGCCACTTTTCTCTTCCCTGCGGATGTGTCAGATCGCATAAAATCCTTTCAACTTTAGTAGACAATTAGAGGGAATACATGGTACATATGGGTGACGGATAATTGGAAAAATGAAAGTACATGGTACTCAAACTTCCGAAGAATTATGTACAGGGTCAATGATATGGACCTTGTATGATGAACTTGTAGCCTTTTCTAGATAGATAAAGGCCACACACAGTTCACCGGCGTTTACAGTGCATCGCCGGAGGAAATCTATTTTCAACCTCCGCATATTATCGTGCATGTTCAGGGTGTTCCATGCGACAATCTACCCAGAATATCTTTCGGTTATTGGATGTGTATTGGCTGCCTGTGGGCATAGTTATGCTATTGAAACTGGACATGACAACGGGCATATGTGTTCGGGCACGAGATAACCCACAATCTTCTTATTACACCAATTGGGAGAGGAAATTTTGCCTGGAGCAAGCATGGAGAGAGAATGGGAGGGTGGGAGGGATTGATATCATGTAGCAAGTGACAGAATGTGTATAATTCCGAGGATATTCCGACCTAAGCCCTTGGATGACACTTGTCTGCTTGTACATTACGATATACATATACGCGAGGCATATAGACACGATATATAGACATATCGATGAGCATATATCCTTTGGGTCGATCCTATTTCACATTGTACCTCCCAGAAAACTCAAAAGGGTACATTCTGTGACATCATTACGAGAGTACATCGTTTGACGATTGTATAACAAGCAACATTTCCGCGGTGACGTCGCGAGCATCCACCAGCTCAGAGACAAAATTCTATACACCCGTATATGCTAAAGTATCACGACCATGAACTTTCCTACTAACCGAGTTCTAGGAGCCGACGAACGGATGGTGGCTGGAACAATGCCAGCCAAAAGCATCGATCGTGTTGGCTGTCTTGGTGTTCTCAACTCGAGGCAAAGTCTCTACTTCGTCATGAGGCTATGAACCCGTGAAATTTTTCTACAGCTCACCAATTCTTTTTAGGATTCATGTGAGAGTATTATATGGCCTTGAGGGGAGAAAAAAAAAGATTACAACGAAGCAATAATCCCTGCTGAGATCCTCAGAGGGTGTCACAGGATTTTTCGTAGAGGTCACAAGCAAGTTATTTGTTTTCTTAATCTTCGGGATAAAATAATAAGAAAATGGTGGTAGGAATTCAATTCCGCGTTGTTGATTGATGAGTGAGGCAAGAGAACAGAAGATCGGAACTAGATATTCGAAAAATATCGATCTCCTTTTATTCCCAACTCAACTGAAGTGTAAATTATAATGGCACTCACGAAGCCATCAAATCGTTTAATCATAAACGTGTATGGTTGGCACTCACATCTCTGTTCAAGAGATCTCGGATACAAGTGGAAATGGGAGAAGAATAAACACTCGCAAGCTTTCACCACAAACTTGTACATCGTGGCTTTTTCCACGAGTGCCTCCCTCTCGATTTATTTACATGTAATCTAAAATACAGATCCAACAAGGAACCAGGAAGAGAATCGATAACGTCGAGAGAGGACGTAGGACAATATAGTGTGAACATGACTTGAAGGGGGATGAAGGGGAAAACGACGAGTTTTGCCTTTATGAAATATGAACAAATGGATTTTTGACCGAACTTGATAACATGTATGCGTGAGACGCACATTTGTACACGCGACTACACATGCTGTTCAATGTATCAGAAGTAGATGATCGATGTACCAGAGGACTAAGCCGCATCAATTACTTTGATCCTGCCATGGACGACTAACATGATATTTTCAAACTTGTAGTATCAGAAGAAGTATGGAGAACCCAAGCATATTTATATCCCATATTCACCATCACTGTTGCTCTATATGACATATCTGAATGGCCAAGTGATGGGATCCATATTTTAGTTGACAGGACAATGAGCCACCGCACTAAGATACAATAATGACACTTTGACAACGAACTCTCAACTCCCATAGGTCTCATAGGTCACAATAAATCCTTGAAAGCCAAATAGCTAATCGTATGCTTCGCCCATATAGATAACAATTTCTACCCTAACTCCACAGTTGACACCGAATAACGAATGAGTTGACTGAAAAACCGTCAAGTATATTGCATAACGAGGTGGAGATGTGGAGTTTCTGTGGCCGTCGATACGTAGAAACTCTGACGTCAGTTCGTTGCGAGGTGCCGACCCTGACCCCTGGCTTGACCCAGACCAGCATCGGTCGGACTTAACCAGCAACTGCAAATGGCGCCCGAGCACCATTAGGGTAAATTTCTCCCCTGCGACCTGCCGCTACACCACAATTTGTACGCCTCCTACGGTGCTCATTGTATACTGTATTCTGATTAAATGTTTCGAAACGAGTATTTAGGGTAAACTGCATCGAAACCCGCATACACATTCGTCGGAAAGTAGAATTTAAACGACAACGGATGAATATAATTACCAAGCAGAGAAAAAAAGGGATAATATGGTTTTAAATTAAAGAAATTTTATAGGAAAATGTCATCATTCGATGTCATTTTTCGATGTGTCCTTTCTGGATACATTCTTGGCCTTGCCGTCCACCAAATATAAATTTCATCCGGTGATGATTAATTAATTTTACTCGCTGGAAGTGGGCACGACAGGTTACTGAAGATGGATCCACTGGGATGAGAATAATGGAGGACTTTGCTGGTATAGATTATGCGAGAGGTGACGCAGTTTCGCTCGTCGAGTCCTTCGCTGGGTCATGAGCTGACCCTGGCCGCGATCACTTCAACTGTCCTGTATCCCCTGAAACTTCCACACGCAGTTCCTTTCTATACTTTTCGTACCACCACCTGGTGCTCGACTTGTCTCGACGGTTCTCGTCATTCCACGCGAATACTCGCATACGCTCTTGCGTAACATTCTAGCTTGTGGACTAAAAACTTCCTCCCTTCTATTTTTGAACTTACGACCTAGCCATAGACGGCCCTATCGAATGTATAACAGAAAATTGTATCAGCTACAAGGGTGCCTATTTTTGTGGATGGAAACAAATGTGCCTGACGATGGGCACTCCTGTTTTCGTCACGTTACACAAGCTCTAACTTATGCACACAATAGATAAACGAAATGGGCGCAGCCAGCGAGGCATGATGGAGTCTGGGGCTTACGAGATTACAGATACAGTTTACAGTTCTGTGCTCTTGAAGTCACAGTCTGTCTGTGGATGTTATTTAATGTCCGCGATGAACAAGCAAGATAAGTTTAGTAAGACGATCACGTTTTGTCCATGAATATAAACGTATTGGACACGACACAGAGCCAAATTTTCTTATTCTGCAAAAGCAGAGAACTCTGCGCAAGACACATCCATGAGGAGCGCGAACTCAGCGATAGTGTCTGGAGCGTTTTGTCTGCTCCCGTGAACCAGAATACATGGAACTCCGTTAGGAACGGACGAGAGAACATTTGTAACAAAATTAGGATTCGTACGTAAAAGCGACCTTCGACCCTATTTGCCACGGTCCAGAAAATCCGGAAGTAACTATGCAGTGCCACACGATATGCATCTGTGGAGCTCAATTTTGAGATCTTCAACTCCTACCGTTCTTCCAAATGCGGCGAACGTTGCGCTTGGAAAAATATCTACCTACGTGTTTGGAAATAAAGTTTTGGCTCGTGTCAACAATAATCGTTTGCAGATCAAAATTTTGTTCCCGTGAACCAGAATACATGGAACTCCGTTAGGAACGGACGAGAGAACATTTGTAACAAAATTAGGATTCGTACGTAAAAGTGACCTTTAACCCTCTTTGCCACGGTCCAGAAAATCCGGAAGTAACTATGCAGGGCCACACGATATGCATCTGTGGAGCTCAATTTTGAGATCTTCAACTCTTACCGTTCTTCCAAATGCGGCGAACGTTGTGCTTGGAAAAATATCTACCTACGTGTTTGGAAATAAAGTTTTGGCTCGGGTCAACAATAATCGTTTGGGTCAAAGTTCGAACGCAGTTTTTAAGGTTGTCTTAAATAGCGACAATATTAACCAAAACAGCCTTTATTTTAAAAACTTTACCATGATAATTTGTACGTATATTCATATACACCTAGACCGTTTGCATGATTTGAAAAAATAATTATCTCAGTATTGAAATCTCATTTCCATACGGGAGATGATTAGATGGACCATTGGTGAATCTGCGGATTAAATTTCTAAGGAAATTCATTTGAGAAAAATATTTATATATTTGCTTCGAATGATCTTTTCTATTCCTCGCAAAATCTGGCAGGCTCTACGCTGCAGAAATTATTTGTGATAGCAGATAACGTTGAGAAGATGCGATTTGAATACCTTTACCATCCCCAAACCCAAACACGGTTTACCTAATGGAAGAATAATCAAACATGTCAAATACGATGGCTTCTCCACCCATATTCACGAAACGGTGGAAACATTGAGACTCCGGTCACGTAACTTCAATGCTCAAAGGAATTCAATCTTGGGGAGTTATACGTCTCACTTTGAAATTTACTGTTCGATGGAGACAAAGGACTCGAGCTCCTGATGGTTTTGCCTCATCTCATCCTTTCCAATTCCCCAACGTCAAGCTGTATAACACCCCGAGCTCACAATTTCACCGGGGGAAAAATCCTATCGAGGCACACGAATTCTGGACCTCTCTAGAGTTAACGGAGCTTGAAAAGTTTTACATAGGGCGAATTTACGATCAGAAACACAAACATGAAAAGTTTGATACCCTGGAAAAACAAGTCCTCTGTGTATATATATATGTACATCGTACTAAACAGAATTCATCAACGTAAATTTATCTCACGACTTTTGGGCGGTATCAAGAATACCAATAAAATTTACTCTTGGCAGTAAAAAATGGCAGTAAAGTATGTGATTGAACGAATTTGTGTGTAATGTAGCGTCGTTAGCTGCCATAGTAATACCATTTTATGAAAAAGGAACCAAAGTCGATCACATGAAGAAATTCACAATTCAGTAAAGAAATTTTTTCCGCCAGTCCCCATTTTGTTGATTGCTTCGCCACACGCCTCGGTTAATTAGATAAAAAGCTAACCAATTGAGTGACTTCATTACAGAGTGCCATTGAGTTTCCGGTAACTTTTTTGGAAATTTCGACTGATGCTCGACAGATTAAATTATATTACTAGACAAAACTATAGCTGGGTTAAAGTGGAACAAAAAAAATAGCCCGAAAAATATGAAAATTTTTACATACAAGAACGAGATTGTTTAACAAATTCCTGTGGAGTCTGGTACATCTCTTTCGGCGTGCTATATATATAGAAAATAAATATAAAAAAATCTCTCTCTCTCTCTGTGTCCTTTTCGTAACGATTTGAGGCTATGGTTAGATGAAAAAGTTAGATGGTAAAAAGATGGTAAAAAGTTAGATGGTTGGATGAAAAAGGAGATATAAAAAAGTAAGAGGATAGAAAAGCAAGTCAGAGAAACTGCAAAAGAGGTGAATACAGAGACGAATAGTAGTTGAACTGGGGTAACGTCTCTTGCCCACTAGCTCTCTCTCGTTAAAATAATTGGACCTTCTCTTTTCTATCACTATCCCCTTCCCCTCTTTCTATCTCACCCTCACTCGTAGCTACGATCCTGAGTGCAGGCTCACGTGTCCTCAAGCCAGGACTTCCTTTACAATTATCACCCCCCTAGGGGGGTTAACTATCTTTTCTGAGAAAGAGAGGGGCCGAGAGAATGTGAGAAATATGAGAAATGGGATCTGCAGTAACGAGGAAATGTGAGAAGAACAGAGAGATAAATGAACATACAAACAGAATGAAAGAAGTTTTTGTTGGGATAATTCATTGAGGATAAACCACTTCGATGCTTCGATCGAGGTTAAATATTCCTAGGGAAAAAAAAATTCTTCTCAAGCTACAAAGCTCAGCTACTCTCTCTCTCGACTCGCACTTCATCTTGCGCGTCAGCTTAACCTTACACTTTTTTTTTTGTCCCAAAAGAAAAACATCCCTGCCCCAGAGTATCTCCGCATTTCTCACACCTCGGTGACTCCCACGTTTTAATATCACTTTATTCGAACCGCCGGTTCACAAATTCACCGCCAGTCTACAACCTACATATATATATATACATATGTATTTTTTTTTTTACTTTCAACCTCGTCTGTATTTTTTTTCTTATTGTATGTGTGACCTCTACATTTTCCGATGCTGAAAAACGAAATGAAAATGGAAAACATCGCATGCCTCGAATAAATTAAAATTCCATCAATATTTATATCAGATTTCATAATATGATATATTTTGAATCGAAGCGTTTAAATTGCAAACTTTTGTATTATTTTTAATGAAATTTTAAGAAATTTTCGGTCCTGAGTTAATATTAAATTTTTTCATTTATCTGAGAGAAATAATAAATATATCACTGTAAAATCTCATATAGCTGCGATGAGATTTTATCCTACAGCTTTGGTTTGTTGGTTCGTTCGTTTTATTCGACGATTTTAGTTTCCGGATGGGAGAATGTTCAGCTCTACAAACGAGCAGGTAGAAAATACGAAATTCAGTTTTCCGTCATAATAACAAAGGAAATTCTACGTGTGGCAAATTTACTTCCATGAGAAATGTTTAATTTCACAAATACTCGCGAAAGCTGTTAGAAGTGAATAAACCCTGATGTGATTTCTCTCTGTACCTGTTGATTATTTCTACGTAAACGTAAATCCAAATTTTAATGATACACCGCGAGCATTCTCTCATGGAAAATACGAGTGTGTATTATCCAACTAAAAAGTAAGATTTAAAAATCATCCATTGAATATTCATATAATTTGAACTTGGCTCTGTTTGCTTTTTGCTTTTTTTGTTTGATTGCTCTCTGTACCTGTTGATTATTTTTACGTAAACGCAACTCCAAATTTTAACGATAAACGCAACTCCAAATTTTAACGATAAACGTAACTCCAAATTTTAACGATAAACGCAACTCCAAATTTTAACGATAAACGCAACTCCAAATTTTAACGATAAACGCAACTCAAAATTTTAACGATAAACGCAACTCCAAATTTTAACGATAAACGCAACTCCAAATTTTAACGATACACCGCGAGCATTCTCTCATGGAAAATACGAGTGTGCATTATAAATGCAAAAGAATGCGGTCAAGTTTTATGTGATAAATTATCCAACTAAAAAGGCACTATACAAAATCCCGATAAACTTATAATAAAAAATGTATTAAAATTGATAAATAAAAATAATGAAAATGATCAAGAGACAGAGAGCGAATGCGAGAGACAGAGAGACAGAGGGACAGAGAGACAGAGAGACAGAGAGACAGAGAGACAGAGGGACAGAGGGACAGAGGGACAGAGAGACAGAGAGACAGCGAGACAGAGAGACAGAGAGACAGACAGACAGAGAGACAGAGAGACAGAGAGACCGAGAAAGACAGATAAAGACAGATAAAGACAGAGAGACAGAGAAACAGAGAGACAGAGAAAGACAGAGAGACAGAAAGAGACAGAGAGACAGAGAGACAGAGATACAGAGATACAGAGAGACAGAGATACAGAGAGAGAGAGACAGAGAGACAGAGAGACAGAGAACGACATACACAGACACGAAACAGACACAGACACAGACACAGACACAGATATAGAGAGAAAGACAGACAGAGACAGACAGAGACAGACAGAGACAGACAGAGGCAGACAGAGATAGACAGAGACAGACGGAGACAGACAGAGACAGACACATAGTTAATCGTTGAACGATTTTTATGAATGAATTATTCATTTATAATAATATAAAATTGTAAATTATTACTTATCAATAAAAATGTTATAATTTAATAAATAAAATGATTAATTTTATTTCAATTTTTTGTCGTTTGGGTTTCTTGTTTTTTCAATTTTTTTTTTTTTGGTTTTTCGGGTTCAGTGGGTTTAGGTTTAGGTTTATGTTCGGTTTGGGTTGAGGTTTGGGTTTGGGTTTGGGTTCGGGTTTGGGTTCGGGTTTGGGTTTGGGTTTGGGTTTGGGTTTGGGTTTGGGTTTGGGTTTGGGTTCGGGGGGCATTCGCGAACTCATCTTAAAATGCCACTAGTATAATTATTAATATCTAGTGAGAAATCATGGAAAATTGTGCGAGAAACGTCATTCAAATACAAATGTATTTTGCCAAATGACACTATTGCTGGACCAATCAATATATTGGTCAAATTCAATAAATGTCCTATAATAAAAAAATTATGTAAATATGTTGATCATATGCTTTTCCATGTGTGTACTTCCTCTCCTGCTTCCATTGTTTTACCATTTCCTGCCATACCCCCCCTCCCCTGATTGGGTCCACAACCAGTTTAGGCCCGATCAGGCCCTATATCGCATTCGCACGAGGGCACAGAAAAATGGCGGAAAACATGTGCCGATGCAGTCGGCTCTTTCAGCAGTGTTTTTTGTTTCTACAAGAAATTACCAGACTCTCGAAAGATTACTTCCCGTTGAGTGATTTGATACGCTAGCGAACGCACAGCTGAGCGGTCACCGATCCAAATACCGACCGCACTCTCTGCTGTTTAGCTTCGGTGACCGCCACAGCCATGTGCCAGACCTATTGCTGCTGATACATACATTTTTTTTTATTTCATTTTTTTATGAACTTTTGGTGCTAAAATTGAGTTAGTCGGGTGACGTTATTTATTTTTCCACACCGGCGAATGGCAAGTCAAACTTTATTGGCGAATGCATTTATCTGGAAAGACTGCTCGTGTTATTGTCGCGCGATATAAAAAAAAAAAATACAATACAAAAACTCGCTCTCGAAATTTCCATATAAAAGTCTCGCGAGGGCAAAGCGAGCTTCGGTTTCCCAAGGGGGATCTCTCGTTCGAAATAAATGTCCCGGAGATTCGAAACTGCACAATACCAAAGTACACACAGGCAATATGCATTCCTCGATTTCATGATGCCCCTTTGTCAAGAGACCCTGGTGAGTTTTGTCGATTCAAGGGGGAAAAAAAAAAAATCGTACATAAATACTCCGCTATTGAAAAATTCGATCAAAAATGTTTTCGTCACTTTTACGCGTGCATAAAAGATCAAAGGAGAACTTGGAATGACGAACACACGCGAAAGAAAAAAATATATATCGAAACAGACAACATTTCTTAAAGGTAAAAAAAGGTCAATTTTACTTCTATATAGAGACAGTAAATCTATAAAAAATTTAAGAGGAACGAGATTCAGTGTGGGATGCCACCCTAGCAACCCACTGACCGTAACTTTCACAGACTCTCATACATACGTGTTAGCTGGTAACATTATTACGTACTGAGAGAAAAAAAATATTTACGTGAGCAATATGATGTATGACGGAAAAATGAAATATCAGTATACTCGCTATTACTATTATTATTTATTACTATTATTATTTATTATTATTATTATTATTATTATTATTATTATTATTATTATTATTATTATTATTATTATTATTATTATTATTATTATTATTATTATTATTGTTGTTGTTGTTGTTGTTGTTGTTGTTATTATTATTATTATTATTATTATTATTATTATTATTATTATTATTATTATTATTGGCGGTGTTGTTTTAGATTGTGTCACGTGTATCAAAATATATAGAGTCGACAGTAAGGACGAAGAGGTATCTTTTTTGGAAAAATAAATCAACCCGGAAGAAACAAAGGGTAGTGCGAAAAGAACTAACCCATTGTGCTGTGGAGAGACAATAAGAGACTCGAGATACCATATTTATCACTATAATAAGAAAAGATGAAGAGAACCGTGGAAATAAAGCCACTAATACGTTACGAGAAGCAGCAGCATCTACCCTGCTCCAAACGTCTTTCCTATTTATCTACTTTTCTTTTCGTTTTTATTTTTTTTACCAGCCTTTCTTGGCGACGAGGAGACACCAGGAAAATATTTTATAAATCAGGCTCATCATTAAGACAGCCGTCTGGTTTAGAGGACTACGATTATCAAAGCGAATGGTCGTGTGGGAGATAGAAGAGAGGGAGCAATTATTACATATCCGTTACTTTAGACGAGGAATTCCAAATAAAATCGACCCTATCTAAAAGTCTATTTTTGAAATATTAAAAACGTGTTACGTGTCGTGGTTAATCCGTATATACTATATTCGCAATTTGTTGTCCGTAGTCGAGAAGCAAGGAGCACATAGCTAACGATAAGAGAGGAGAACCTTTCTAGATAAAGCCGATCGATCCATCAACCTTGTGATTGGACTATGCAATATATAATGGATAAATTATTTATCGTTATGCAATATATAATGGATAAATTATTTATCGTTATGCAATATATAATGGACGAATTATTTATCGTTATGCAATATATAATGGATAAATTATTTATCGTTATGCAATATATAATGGATAAATTATTTATCGTTACAGAATACCCAAACTATTGCTGATAATAAATTGTTTAATGCAATTCTATTAAATTGGTATTAGGAGATAAATATTCTCCGTAGTCGAGAAGCAAGGAGCACATAGCTAACGATAAGAGAGGAGAGCCTTTCTAGATAAAACCGATCGATCCATCAACCTTGTGATTGGACTATGCAATATATAATGGATAAATTATTTATCGTTATGCAATATATAATGGATAAATTATTTATCGTTATGCAATATATAATGGATAAATTATTTATCGTTATGCAATATGTAATGGATAAATTATTTATCGTTATGCAATATGTAATGGATAAATTATTTATCGTTATGCAATATGTAATGGATAAATTATTTATCGTTATGCAATATATAATGGATAAATTATTTATCGTTATGCAATATATAATGGACGAATTATTTATCGTTATGCAATATATAATGGATAAATTATTTATCGTTATGCAATATATAATGGATAAATTATTTATCGTTATGCAATATATAATGGATAAATTATTTATCGTTATGCAATATATAATGGATAAATTATTTATCGTTATGCAATATATAATGGATAAATTATTTATCGTTATGCAATATATAATGGATAAATTATTTATCGTTATGCAATGTATAATGGATAAATTATTTATCGTTATGCAATATATAATGGACGAATTATTTATCGTTATGCAATATATAATGGATAAATTATTTATCGTTATGCAGTATATAATGGACGAATTATTTATCGTTATGCAATATATAATGGATAAATTATTTATCGTTATGCAATATATAATGGATAAATTATTTATCGTTACAGAATACCCAAACTATTGCTGATAATAAATTGTTTAATGGATTCTATTAAATTGGTATTAGGAGATAAATATTCTCCGTAGTCGAGAAGCAAGGAGCACATAGCTAACGATAAGAGAGGAGAGCCTTTCTAGATAAAACCGATCGATCCATCAACCTTGTGATTGGACTATGCAATGTATAATGGATCCATGTATCCGTACTTTTTCACACACTTTTGTGGAAGTCTCTTACAAGTATTTTCTCTGAATGGGCATCTTCGTTCGTTTATATATTCTACATGGAAGAGAGTAGCCTTCGAGATGTGCTTCGTAAACGAAATGAATAAAATGGGCACATGTACGATAAAACGTGAGATAACTCCGGAACGTTGGGTCGAGTCACTTTCTGAAACGATCATGAACAGCGAAGGGTATCGGATTTCCGGTTCCCTCTTTCTCACTCGACGCGTATCAGGTTTCTTTTCTATTGGAGGGCAGCTTCCCATATATCGATAATATATGGGTGGCGAACAAACTTGGAGACCAGGGCGGAAATGCTTGTCTCAGAGGGTTAGAAATAAATGAAAAAAAAAAAAGAACGGCGTCGAGGAAAAAAAGGTAAAAAGGAATTTCTTCGCCAATTGAATATGCCAGTATTTACATTATAAACACTCCAGGCCAGATACGAAAATACCATTTCAAGTTAAGGATCACATCGAGGATCAGAAATAAACGAAATATATCAAAGTATAGAGAAAAAGGTGAAAAGCATTTTTTTTCTAATTAAACATAAAAATATTCGTGTGTAAAAGTAATGCAAGTATGACTGTCTAGCGGCAATACTCTCAACACTATCCGTCCTCTGGTCGGACAGTGTTTAGTTAATGACGCTACCACCAGGGCGCGCGCGCCGTCCGTATTCGTGATCCATCGTGCACGACGACATGGGTCGACGCGTGCGCTGCTCTTTAAAGACCATTTAAAGAGCATTTAAATATTCTGAGCGACCAGTGTACGAATAGCAAGAAGCAAATTTTAAATATGATTTTTATCCTAACGTTAATTATTTCCAGCAAGCTTTGATAAGACGATTAGGACCAAACTCGCACCCATTCTCAATGGAAATTCCGCCTGTTGTCCCACCATCGGTACGACTACTTCCCGCGAAGGAGTACAACGGCGCACCGATCGGCACAAGTTACGATGTTAAAGCTTACGTAGGTGAGTACACAAAAAATTACGAGTCAAGAATGAAATTAATTCAGTCTACATTGTATTGAAAAAAATATATATATATATATTCACCCCCTCGTACAGCTCATACAACTTAAATCATTATCCGCCGATGTGAATTGAAAAATTATCAAGCCTTATCCATGATCAGACAGTCATGGTGGGGAAAAAAAAAGCTCTCGTCGAAATCCATTAGTGAGTTATTGTCAGCGATGACAATCAATCGTCTTGCGAGCTTTTCATTCTCGTAAACAAAAGCGCAAAGAAGAAAATGTCGAAAGGAAAAGGGAGGAGCTCGCGATAAATGACTGGTGTAAAAAAACTAAATTTACTTCTCACACAGTTCAAGCTCTCCTGAATCAATCATACCTCTGCGATCGCAAACGATAAATTTGCTTTTTTTTTCTAAATTCGGAGAACGGTTATTTATTTTTACGAAGAAAGCGCTTCTTGAGCGAAGCGCACCCCGAGTAAAATGATTAAAAGGCATCGAGCTCTACCGACCCTAAAGGTTGGGGCAGGGGGAGGTCGAGTCAGTTGGAAGGATTGGCTGTTAACACGCGAACGAAAGGAGCGAGGCATTAAAGGATAACGAGAAACTTTGAAATTCGTTTTTTGGCGAAGGTCTGCGAGAATATAGCTACTATATATATACTGCTCTATGTGAAGCTACTTTATGTGCTTTTTCCGCAGAGTAAATCCTCCCTGACGCGGTGATGCATAGATCGCGTGTTCTATCCGAAGCAAAAAGTCTTCAATATTTACTCTTTCTCTCTACAATAATATTCATACACGTTGGTTGTGTTATTTTTTTTTTACTCCACATATCCCTAGCGAGAACTCGCAAAGTTCAAGGAGTGAATTTCGGGGATCGATTAAAATGATCAAAGAACAAGGCAATTTGAGATAAAATAAAATTAGTATGAAAATTTGTAATTATTGTGTCTCGTATCGAGAAGAGATCTTGAAAAAACACTTTCTTCATTCGTCTTGAAGGAAAAATCTTGCCATGGAATCGTTAGTAATGATAATAACGTGCCCATAACAGTAATGAATCTTTTGTGACAGTAAAAAATTTCTGCGTATATATAACGAGTTGAAAAAAATAAAAAAAATGTACCAATGAGAAATTTAACGAAGCCCGAATATACTTCGTAGACCAGCAGGTCCTAATCCATTAAGGTCTCTCGTTGGCCACGTGAATCGAAGCTTCGTTAAATTTAAACGTCAGAAGTTTCAGAGGCATCGTAACTTGCGTGAGGGAAAAAAAAAAAGGAGTGGAGAATTTTGCAAGGCAGAATTTACGTCTATACATAATTTGTACAACAGCCTGAAAGTCCAATCATATAGAAAATTTAGACTTGCGAAGAAATATAATTATGGTCATTTGGTCAGTATTACGAGTCACCATAACACCATTAGGGAAAATTGACTAAAAGAAAGGCGCGGTCGAGCACATGACTTTTTGAAGCCCTGAGCAGGTCGCAGTGATCGAACTTCCTTTACTCGTTAATTAAAGAGTTTAATGATTGTTATTTAAAATGCTCGATAACTTTAGCCACGTGAAACTCAACGCTGATACATTCCCTCTTTTGTTCGATCGTATCGCATTATTTAGTTTACCCAAGGCAGTTTACGAACCGAGAACGTGGAATAGAAGCATCTTATCGATCCCTGTAGTGCAATAACGAGAGGTAACAAAAGCAGAGGAGGGCCCCCAGATCAAATATAAATTAATACATTCATTAATAATAATAAAAATTAATTGAGAAAAATTAATATTTTGATTACTGATTAATTTACACATATTTAATATTTATTTAATACGTTTGTAAAACTCGGAGGTTTTATAATATTCAAGGATTAAAAAAAAAAAAAAAAAAAAAGTTTTCAAGAAACCGAAAACTTCGTAGCTTTGAAAGCGAAAAATTGGCTCTTCCCTTAAGGGACGCTCGAGTATTGCCTAAGAATATTTAAAACCGTGGGAGAGTCGGTCGGGAGATTTGGCGATAAGGATCATTTCTGTGTGTTGTAATTTAGCACGTTTCGTCCTTCGTAAGGACGGAACGTGCTAAATTACAACAATTCCAGGCTTTATCGCTGAGCCTTGGCAGACCCTCTAAGTGGCATCTGGGAATAATGCATCTCTTTCCTCGATGGTTGGATGGTATATAACATAAGTGGCCCAGAGATCCTGAAGGCCCTTCATTTTATCAAGAATCTATTGCCCAACCCAAATATGCTGGGAAAAAAAGGTTATTGCGCAATTCAAAGTAATATTTCTCTTCGAATTTAGTCCAATGGAGTTCGCGATTGTTTAAAAGACTTAATAAATATCATCGTAGTTAGTATAACAATTTTTAATGAAATTTAATTAAACGGGCCTAATATAATTTCTCATTCTTTCCCTTTATTCTAACCAAACCTCAGTAATATTTCTCTTCAAATTTAGTCGAATGGAGTTCGCGATTATTTAAAAGACTTAATAAATATCATCGTAGTTACTATAAAAAAATTAATGAAATTTAATTAATCGGGCCTAATATCATTTCTCATTCTTTCCCTTTATTCTACCCAAAGCCAAAGAGTTATTTTCTCAAAATAATACTTTTTAAACTTTTTTTAAATACAATTCAGCGGATCGAGTGGATGAAAAATTGCACAGAAATACAACCGTGAGAATGGGCATAAGAGTGATTCAACGAACGACACCTCCTCCCTTACCGTCTAACACGCTTTACACAGTGCCACCCCAAGTCTCAAATCTCCAAGAATCCAACATTTCCCAACGAGCTCGGATAATGGACGCCGAGAATGAAATCACGGAATACACCGGTGAGTTATTAAAAAAAAAAAAAAATTGTAAATGGAAAAAAATAGAGAAAAAGATAAACTTTTCCTTTGTCCTAGTGTCTTGAATTAAATTCAATATCGAAATTATATCATGGCACATCGATCAGTTTTATATACATCTCGGATTTTTCATGAAATTATGGGTCGTCCATACTTAATGATTGATCCATGAATCGATCGATCGATGAAAAAAAAAGAGGCAAAAACTATGAACACTCAAATTTCTATATTATTGGGGGGAATCGTAATCTCTGCCTGCAGGGATTACGATTTGTCTCTATACCGTATATATATAATATAAATATATAAATAGTAGTATATAAATAATATATATATATATATATATATATATATATATATATATATATTCCGGTTTAGTATAGACTTTTGGTATTAGCTTTTGTGTGTTTCCCGGGAGATGACACGTGAAATCCCATGGGGGATTTGAGCTCTCACATAGAGACAATAATGCGAGCATGCGTAATCCAACCAACGGCGTGTGCAACGTAAGAGGATTTAACTCGACGGTGCTAACGCTTTCAGAACCTGTGCCGCCACACGCAGCGATGGAAAAGCCATTTCTACTTAGCGGTGGAGCGGTCAGACTCGAGGCGTATCTCGATAGAGCTATATACGCACACGGTGATACGATAACCGTTCACGTTAACGTCACCAACGATAGTCACAAATCCGTCAAAAGACTGCAGGTAATTATAGAAAAGAATCTAAAAAAAAAAAAAAAATTATTCAATGCGACCACAAAATTTTTACTCGAAATACAATTAATTTAGCTAATTAAGATAACTCTTCTGGTACAATGAAGTCATGTACCAACTGCAATGCTATAATAACTTAAATATTGTTTAAATACTTTTACATATTTTTTGTGACAAGACTAATGCAATTATTTGCGAAAATATTATATTCGAATGTCAATTTCACTTAATTTTTGCCTCATTTTTGTCTTAATGAATTTATTTTGGAGGTACAGACAGGGACGAAAGTTTGATTCTTGTACAATTTGAGGAGTTTCAAACTTTACAAGTGCGTAATATAAATATGGAATCTCTCTATGGAAACATATCGAAAATTTGCGACGTACCATAAATTTTTCAATTTTTGCTACAACAAATTTCAGTCCATTTCACATGACCATTAAGGTCAACTTAAGAATTTGATCACATAAAATTTAACTTTTTGGTAGAGCCAAGAAAATTTATCGAATGGAAATATTTCCCTCGATTTTGCAAGGGACACAGAAACCCTACGAAGAAAAGTCCTTTCCGCAACACCTCGGCCAACCGTATAACATTCAGCCGAGATACTTGAAAATTTCAGTACATTACTCGCGGTCGTCGAACGAGAGAGAAGCAATTTCTTCAGCAATCTCTGTTGACGTTCCCTTCCCCTCAGCCATGCACACTTTCGACTATTCACGAATATCGGAGTAAATTTCGCTGTAACACAATGGAGGTCAATTCACGCTGTTTCCGGTTGTTAGCATCTCTCAATCTAGCCCCTCTCAATTTTACCACGAACTACTCAATCACACAAGGGAAATAGAGACATGTTAAGCGAGGCACGTCCGTTCAGCACAGCAGACTGAACGTCCAGGAAGTGCCAAAGACCTGCGCTCAACATCGGACACATTCACGAAAAATTCTCTCTGGAATTCCTCAGATGAGGGTCGAGGGATGAAGGACGCGACCTCTCATCAACGGGAAATCGAGCATAAAAAAAAAAGTATTCGAAAAATTCTCTCATCTGCCTATTTCGCTCGACGAGAGAATGGAAAAAACAGCAAAACAATTTAGGGGTCAAATGAGACCCTATAGCGAATCCTCGAGAATTTTGGAAAAGTTACAATTGAATTCTTTGTTCCCAACGTTATTTACGAATCCGTTTAACAGCAAAATAATATTCTGATATATAAGACAAATAAAATATCGAAAAGAGTGGAAGTGCGTTAATTTTTGAGACATCAACGCCATCTGCGAACTTAAAGACAAATTGTAGATGGATTTTGCTCCTGATTCTAGCAGCACGAATTTATTTTCACCAGATTTAGTCAAAATTTTCGATTCTCCATGAGAAGAATCTCATTTGCGACTTCAATGAGTCCGGAGTTGAATTATATAGGAGAAAAAAATTTCTTACTACTGTACAAACACGCAGAGTTAATTAGCGACGCTTGGTGGCGGCGTCATCAACTATCCAGAGTGCCTAAAGTATACCAAGCGCTTGTTCAACCAACTGTAGAACTTTCCTCCAACACTAACGGAAGTTACACCTTAACCGAAACTAGTTTTACAAAGTTGTGTACCACCACCCGGATAGTAAACCCATTGAGCCCCTAAGGCGTATACATATGTCCACGTATATATATATATATACCTAAACATATATATATATATGAGCGCACGCGCGCCTGTGTCTGTGTTTAGCTGTTGAAGAAAGCTTTTCTCATCCGTGGAGCGTGGAAGCACAGAGAATTTATAAGGGATCGAAATCCAACCGGATATTAAAATGCACGGACTCACACGCAATTGTCATCAACCCCAATCATAATTCATCGTAATAACAGACAAAAGTCGTTAGATTCAGTTGGATTTCCAATGCTATACTTTTATTTAAACCTTTGAAAAATGTAATTTCTTTTAATTCCAACGGTGGAGTTAATGGTAAAACGCATTGTATGATAAAAAAAACTGTAGAATATCTAGGGAGCATTAAGGGATTAAGGGATATCTAGTGGTTAAGCTCTAGACGAGCTCTGATGTTCTTTTCTCTTTCTAATTGAAGTTAAACTCTCCCTCTCTCTCTGAAGGCGAAAAAAACATTATACGTGATCGGAATGAAATGGTTGATGGGCAGAAGCGGAGTCGAAAAAGAAATGGTTTTTTTTTTTAATGAACGTGGTGGTTATAATTATGTTTGTCTCAAGGTATTGGTACTTCAACACGTATTTAAACCTTTGAAAAATGTATTTTCTGTTAGTTGCAATAGTGGAGTTAATGGTAATGGTAGGTGGAGTTAATGGTAAAACGCATTGTATGGTCAAAAAGAATTGTAGAATATCTAGGGAGCATTAAGGGATTAAGGGATTTTTAGTGTTTAAGCTCTAGACGAGCTCTGATGTTCTTTTCTCTTTCTGATTAAAGTTAAACTCTCTCTCTCTCTCTCTCTGAAGGCGAAAAAAACATTATACGTGATCGGAATGAAATGGTTGATGGGCAGAAGCGGAGTCGAAAAAGGAATGGTTTTTTTTTTTAATGAACGTGGTGGTTATAATTATGCTTGTCTCAAGGTATTGGTACTTCAACACGTGGATGTGTGCATGTTCACAAGTGGCAAGTTCAAAAACATCGTTGCTGCAGATTCGGAGCATGCATGTTGTCCAATCGGTCCTGGATCGAAATTCACAAAAAATTACACACTCAGGCCTGTTATGGGTTCAACGAAGAATTGGATAGCCCTTGAGGACAATTACACGAAAGCTGGAACGAGTTTGGCTTCGACTGTCATTTGCAGTGGCAACGGTGAGAAGGACAGAGATCCTTTCGCCATCAACGTCTCCTACTACGTGAAGGTATCAAATATTTTACCTGCAATGTTGCAGTTTGAAAAAAAAAATTGGATTTATAGGGCGCCAGAAAAATTGAACGATCTAATTCCAGTTGGCTTTACAGTCAAAAAATAAAAGAAATGTGATATCGATAATTAAAAAATTCTAATTTCTCTATGAAAATAATCTTATATGAAAGCTTCGCAGCTAGAATTACGAGAAATTTCCTGAGCTAACAAATCTGAGAAAGAATCTGACAAATTTGTAATGAAGAAAAAAAAATCTCGAGTTTTCGTAAATTTCTAGCGCCGAAAGTATTCATCGTACGACTAAGCTTCTGAAGACTTTTTAGTAGTGAATTTTGCCATATTTAAGAACTTTTTTTTTCAGACATCATAAAAAATGTTTAATTCCTTAAACCTTTGAGAAGACCCCTCAATATTTCAGAGACAATTTTTCAGTCGAATGAATTTATTTAAAAAAATTGTACAATATCTTGTACAACAAAATTGTACAAAATATTATTAATTTACGAGCACGTGACTGATGTAAAAAAAAAAAATGTGACTGCTTCATTAATAGCATTGAAGCATCACCATCGCTTAAGCTAAAAAATTGATTTACTCCTATTGTGTGTTTAGGTGAAACTCTTGATCTCATTAATGGGCGGAGTCGTGTCTTTGAAACTTCCGTTTACACTGATGCATCGCAACACTGAGCCCGATCTCATTGGTTTTCCATCACCGGTCAGAGATTATCAGAGAAAAAATGATATTGAACTCGATAACACGAAGGAAAAAGTGGGCGAGTCATTCTCGTCAACAGATCACGTCGATCGTATTGAGAGGAAAACACTGATAAGCACAAAGAAGAAATTACTCGATCAAATGGCCGATGTGGATCTAATAGAGCACAGCGAGGAGCCTGAGCGTACCTGAGGGCAGGTCGGGGTTCACGTGGACGTACCCCGGCCTGCGACGAATCAGCGAAACACTGAAAATCTTCGTGTTACGAAGAGCCGAAAAAATTCGAGCAACCGTAACTGCAGGGAGGGTTTTAGCATGCAGAGGGCGTGCTGTTGCTTCAGAAGAGCTTCGTAGTGAAGGTAAAAAAACAAAAAAAAAATAGCAACGAGAACTTTGCCTGAAAATCCAACGAAGCCTCATAATCGCCATTTGAAAATATGATGGGTGGATCTCGATCGAAAATTCATTTTTTTTTATCGTGCAGACTCCACAGGAACGAGAGTGTGTAAGAGAAAAAATTATTTTCCCGTCAACAAAAAACGAAAAATTTCAAGAAAATAGGAATAATAAGCGTCATTGTAAGGACGCAGGTTGTCAATTTATTTTATATAATATGACGCAAAGTAAACGAAGAGTGCGAGGAATCTTAGGAATACAAAATTGACGTATCCTTGCATTATCTTTCTCACAAATTGGGTAAATGCACCTTTTATTTTTTTTTTTGCCAAATCCATTTTCATAAGGCTCTGAGTTTTAGAAAATTTTGGAAAATTATCAGGAATAATTCTACGAGTGCTAAGAATGCAATGAACAAAGAAATACAAGTAAATATATATATATATATATTTTTTAATTGAAAAAAGTGAAAACAAAAGCACGTATTGGCTAGAAAAAATTGTGCATTTACCCTTGTAGTGAACAAACTACCTCCTTCCTCGTCTCGCTCCTTCCACGGTGGGGATTCAATCTCCCTCCTAAAATCTCAAATTTTTTCACCAAATAATCAACCCTCTATTTTTCGAATAATCCATAATTTTTCATAACTCGTCGAAGAATGCCTAATATGTACTTTCTACATTCTGACTGCCAGGATGATTCTTTCAAGAGAAAAAAAAATCCAAGGATAACAAAATAAAACTTGTCCTCTTTTTTTTTCCTACTTTTTAGCCAAAGTGTATGAACGAATCTTGAGGAAATTATTAATCCTTGTTTCTTATGTATGCACTCTCGATCAATCGATAGGTCGATTCGTCAGGCTTGAGTTTAATGTTAGCTGTGAATATATATATATACCTATATATGAAAAATAAAGAGGCATTCTACCTCAAAACAATCGATGACTGACCCTCTGGCGTTTGATCGATCATTTATTGTATTATCGTTCCAACTGAGGCATTAAGAATTTTCCAACATTCTTTTTCGTTAAATCTTTTTTAATGGTGATTTAATGCTGAAAAACGTGAATAAATTGTCAATAATTGTCCTGTGTGGTAGATATCGTAATTTTTACCCATTTTTACATCCCAGAGTAGGCTGAATTCTGATTCTTATTTATTATTTTTTATAACAAAAAAATAATCGTAACAATAGATGCGAATGTCAGCACACTGTGGGCAGTAGCTTGAACATTTTTATGTCAGGTACAGAATTTTGTCAGATATTTCATTCGAGTTAACTTCATATTTAATGGGAAAATCGATGATATTGAATTTTGCATCATTGGAATCCAAAGAAATTCGATTTAAAAGAAAAATGTATCGACAATCCATAGAATTTTCTTTCCTAGGATTATTTCATGCAATGAACAAGATAATATGAACAATTGTTCAACTACCCCGACCCCCGGAACTGACCCTTGACAGGCGTTAAATTTTTTTTTCGAATTTCGTTGCATTCCAACGATGCAAAATTCAATGTCATGAAAATCTTGTCAAATGATGATTACCAAACAACGGATAATGGAAAAAAAATGTACATAAAAAAACTGGATGCTTTTTCGAATCGGAAGAATATAGTATATAAAAACATCATGGACGAAAGGTCAGAGGCCAATGGTCAGATTTCGATCGGATTGGATTGAAATTCCTCATGTAGTATATGATACGATAAAAAAAGGCCCTAAATGGTAGTCAAGGAGTATATATATGTCGTATGAGGGCAAAATGAATTTTTTTCGAGTACGTTTATTGTCAGATAAGGATGTTGATTACGAAAATAATTTTTCTATTCGCGAAACGGCTGTAAGTCAATTGCAATCGATCGTATGATCATTAAAGTAGCGCTGTCGGTAAGATCTACTCAAAAGTGTATTAATTGTTAAAAATTGTCCACACAAGTTTAAAAAACTATCGATTGAAATTAACCCTAGAAGTGCACAAATGGTTCTCTTAGACTCAGCAAAAATTGTTACTTTTCCATTTAAGTTAAAACTTGCATCCGCTCAATCAGATTTGGCAAATTCTAAGAAAAACAATTCTGTCCAAAGTAATAGGCAGCGATAGAATGTGAGTCTGGGAGAGCATGTACTTAAAAATTAGATAAAGCAAACAATACTTCTAGGGTTAACATGAGATTGACCCAGATAGAATAATATTTATTGTTCAAACAGAAACGATTTATTTATAAATAGTTTGCATGATTTGCCCGTCTTACCAAGTACCTATAATTATAGTTATTCATTTTTTTTCTGTCGATAGTTTTTTTTAACTTATATTAACAATTTTTAAGAATAATATAATTTTAACTACACTTCACCGACAGGACTACCTCAACTATTAAAGTTTCGTCTTTCTACCGGTATATTTGTTCAACTATATTGGCAAACTTTCTTCACACAAATTATCTTTATATATACCATTAGGATACTCAGTATTTTCCTGCCGTCAAATAATTCGCTTTTTTTTTTTATCTATTCTCACAACTCCCTCGAGACTAAACTAGACCCTAAATTATCCAGAAAAAAATCGATGTTGACGCATTAATGAAATTCTCAGGTCGTTATCGTTAAAACGCAATGTAAATGTAAAAATTCACAGCAAGATCAGGATAAGTTGTCGAATATTGTATCAGAAACATCTGGAGCGAACAAAAGAAATTTCTTTTTAAAATGCTCTTTTTCTCGTTGTGTCAATGAACGGAGTGAGAATGAAAAATCAGCAAATTACGCACTATTACGTGAAACTTCGTACATCGAAAATAAAAAGAATTTGCGAGCATAAAAAATGATCACAGCTCGAGCGAGTCTACCTGGATGACTATCATCTGCGATGAATTATCCAATGATGTAATTACGATTATGTTTACTGCGAGACTGAAAACACGATGTTGTAAATTTAATTATAATTGAAGCCTATGATAATTGAGTAATGTACTCTGATCATAATAAAGATAAGTTGCGTGTAATAAAAATCAAATGCCAGTCTTGTTCATTGCCCTTCAATGTCATATTCCGAATACAGCATGTGAAAATTTGCATTGGTTGCAATGCATTGCGCAAAAAGAATAATAGAAAGAATTTAAACAAAAAAAATTAAATTAAAAAATGGGTAACGCATACCTCAAAGGAACCTAATGCCCTAATAAGTTGTAAATTTTCGAATTGAATATAAAACGAATGTGCTTTTTTAACTCATACCATTTTTATTTTGTGTGTGTAAAAAAGTGTTTATTCGATATTTAAAAGGGCGCAGCTTTCAACCTTTATCTTTCATTTCTCGTCCCAACTGAATAATCTGACATTTCTGCAAGTTCGGACATTATTATTTTTCCAATAATTCAACACATTATAAAATCTGCAGCCCTTGGCCGATTTTCCCTCAATTCAATACTAATCATCCTTTGATGATATTCGGTTTATACAGAAAAGTTTGAGCTAGTACCTTAAATTTTCCTGAAGTTGAAGCATTTACTTTTTTAAAAATTGAGCATTTTTATAAATATTCTAGGCACAAATCGATGGAGTGAAACAAATGAAACCTTCACAAAATTTCACTATATGAAAAAGCAAAAAATGTCAATCTTTGATTGAATAATATCAAAGTTATATTAAAAGTTAATATCAAAGAATGATATCAATGTTAATATCTCAATAATATAAAAATGATGTATTAATAAAAAGATATTCATTTGCACTCACCATGCCAAGTGCATTTAGCATATCCTCGAACTATCGGTTTGCTCTGCTTGTTTACATCGTCGTGCACGTGTACCAGGATATACTTGAATGTGGCATTGTCGTCGATATCAACATCGGGAATTTTGTCCAAAGTTGATGTCATCGTAACGAGATTGCGAGCACTTCGTTGTACTACGGTAAAATCTTTTTTGTAACTTTTCGGTAACAATGCAACAACTTAAAAAATACATTCAGAATCTTCAATTGTGCGCAACGATTCGTCAAAAAATTATCATAACTTATTCACTTTGAGAACGTGTTTTGTTTTCGAGCTATAACCTAAAAACCTCTTGCACTTTGAAACGGTTTCAATATGAAAGGTAAAAAAAAGCGTTTAACCCGATGTGTCTTAGCAAAATCGATTCGTTGAATCGCGATGATTTTGAAACATCTAATTTGAACAATTGTTATATAGTTTTTACACAAATATACCTGATTGAAAGGAACACCGGCTAAATTTCGACAGTAATCCTATTCTCGTGGAACACATAGACGCCATTGTTGTTTGTGTGGCTCTGCGCAGCTCCGCGCAGCCGCACTCGGCTGATTTGAGCGCCGAGAATTTTTTTTAGTTCACCATAATAGCCGCCAGATGGCTGTACAGTACCATTTTTCTAAAGTATCGACCGGAATTCCGCTGCATGTTTTTCCCACTTTCTCCTATCTTCACTCTGTTAATTCTGCAGCAGCAACAGAGACAGAAGTCGCTAGCGTAAAGCCCGACAAACTTAACGTACCGTACACTTGCAGTAATTAAAAAGAAATAAACATGTCGAAATACAGGATTGTTATGATTCGCCACGGTGAGAGCGAGTGGAATCAGTTGAATCTATTTTGTGGATGGTTCGACGCCGGTTTATCCGAAAAAGGTAAGCATAAATCGATGCAAATTTACCGGCGATGGCTCGATGTTTGTCTTGTTCAAGGGCAAAAGGTCGTGCGATGTCCCAATTAGTGACGACATACACTCGCAAAATTTCAAGACTTATGAGTGGTTTATTGACAATGAAAATCTTTAAAAGTTTCATCCTTTGGCTATCTAGGACTTTCTTATTACAGATTAGTCGGTTTTTTTTTCAAAATCGAACGATTAGAAAATGATTTTTTTTCAAATCAAAGTGAAAAAATGTATATTTTACCGAGACAAATTTCAAAGATATTGTTATTAAGAGCCAAAATAGCCTTAATCACTAATTGGGACATTTGGCTTATGCATACGCATATGGTATTGGAGACTCGATATTATACAGGGGATAAAATACTTGAAAAAATTCCATTCCATCAGTAATATAACAAAGTGGTGTAAAACCATTTAATTGCAGGCAAAAAGGAAGCTCTAGCAGCGGGTAAAGCTCTCAAGGATGCCAGCTACACGTTTGATGTAGCTCACACATCTGCCTTGACCCGAGCTCAGGTGACTCTAGAAACAATTCTCAAGGAGATCGGCCAAGAAAATATTCCGATTAACAAAACATGGCGTCTGAACGAGCGGCATTACGGTGGACTAACCGGAATGAACAAGGCGGAAACTGCTGCAAAGTATGGTGAGGAACAGGTTCAAATTTGGAGAAGATCGTTCGATACACCTCCGCCGCCTATGGAAGTTGGACACAAGTATTATGACACGATTGTCAAGGATCCTCGCTACGCCACGGAACCCAAACCAGATGAGTTCCCTATGTTTGAATCGCTCAAGTTGACCATCGAGAGGACTTTGCCCTATTGGAACAATGTTATCATTCCACAATTGAAGGAAGGAAAAAAGATTATCATCGCTGCACATGGAAACAGCTTACGCGGAATCGTCAAGCATCTTGATCGTAAGTATAACATGTAAAATTACATGTTATATACGTTTTTATTATTCCTTCTATTCTACTTTATTTACTGTAATTTTATGAAACATCGAATCGTCAAAGAAATATCATCGTTTTTTTTTTCCCTCAGAATTGAGCAACGATGAGATTATGGGTCTCAATCTACCCACAGGAATTCCATTTGTGTATGAATTGGATGAAAACTTCAAACCAGTTGTCTCGATGAAGTTTTTGGGTGATGACGAGACTGTAAAAGCCGCTATTGCCGCAGTTGCTGCACAGGGCAAAGCCAAGTAAAAGTCTTATCTCGATTCACAGAAAGCCGAACAAAAACTGGATTCACCGCTAGTTTTATCAATTGTTCGTATAATTGAAAACGACGAAGAAAAAAAAACCTTTTTGTTATCTGTAATCGAGAAATCTCGACCTTAAATCATTAGTACAAAGCGTTATCATCGCGGTATGTGAAAAAGTTGGCCTGATGGACATTATTTATTCATTTATTTATTCGATTATTGCTCGATGCAATGCAGAGATTTATGAAAAGAAAATGCATACACGAGCGTGTTTAAAAAGCGCACATGAGCATCCATCTATCGAAAAATCGTACTTCCCCCATTGTTGATTGAATCTAACTGAACAATTTCTGGAAACGTTAGTTACACATAAGTGGCATGTGCATTACCTTTTGAAAATCTGTACAAAGAGGAACATCAATAAAAAAAGAAGGAAATGTTACCGTCTATTCACTGAATATTATATTTCTACCCGATATGATATGTATTCAAATTATTAACTATAAATTATAAAAATTCTAACCGCTTCACCGGAAGTGTGTTAGAAAAAAATTTTGAAAACAGGTAAAGCCCTTCATAGTTCCAATGGCTACCACTGGGGCGATTGTGCCACACTTTTCCGCCTTTATCAGCTACTAGCTGCTGCTTGCAGCTTTGCACACGTTGAATCAGTGTAAAAACATTTTACCCCCATAGAGGCTGAGAATTTCGAAAATTCCCTTCCGATGCCTACGTCGTATATGGAACCAAATGTCAAGTTTATAGGCTTTATAGTTCCTGAGATTTCGTGATGAGTCAGTGGTATTATCGCTTGTATATTATCAGCTATTTTGGTATTTTGGTATTTTGGCTATTTCATATTCAACCATAAATAGGTATTTGTTGCAGCCACAGGTAAGAAAATAGGGAAACTAATTTATTTACTATATCATTGGGATAGAATAAGAATAGAAAGCAGGAATAAAACGGATATAATGAGCAGAAAATCCATAAAATAATAATCTGAAAAACTAATGTCAATTCGACCGGAACCCAAACGGTATATACACACTGTTTGTATGTGCATGTGCGAAACGAGATTTTATCGTTCGATCAAGCCCCTATCGGTCTTAATCCGGTGAAAGTAACTTTTTAACCGATATTCAGCTATAATATTGCTGGGGAATTTGTTGAAATTAAAAATTTCACCCTAAAACTCGATTTATCGTATCTATCATTAAAAGTCAATTTATCGTATGTATAATTTTAACGAGATTTTATCGTTCAATCAAAACCCTATCGAGCTTAATTGGTAGTCAAAGTTACTTCCACCGATATTGAATTAAAATATTGATGGGGAATTTGTTAAAAATAAAAAATTTCACCTTAAAACTCGATTTATCGTATCAATAATTTTTAACGAGATTTTATCGTTCGATCAAGCCCCTATCGGTCTTAATCCGGTGGAAGTAACTTTTTAACCGATATTGAGCTATAATATTGCTGGGGAATTTGTTTAAAATTAAAAATTTCAGCCTAAAACTCGATTTATCGTATCTGTCATGAAAACTCAATTTATCGTATGTATAATTTTAACGAGTTTTTATCGTTCGATCAAAGCCCTATCGAGCTTAATTGGTAGTCAAAGTTACTTCCACCGATATTGAATTATAATATTGATGGGGAATTTGTTAAAAATAAAAAATTTCACCTTAAAACTCGATTTATCGTATCAATAATTTTTAACGAGATTTTATCGTTCGATCAAGCCCCTATCGGTCTTAACCCGGTGGAAGTGACTTTTTAACCGATATTAAGCTATAATATTGATGGGGAATTTGTTTAAAATTAAAAATTTCACCCTAAAACTCGATTTATCGTATCTATCATTAAAACTCAATTTATCGTATGTATAATTTTAACGAGATTTTATCGTTCGATCAAAGCCCTATCGAGCTTAATTGGTAGTCAAAATTACTTCCACCGATATTGAATTATAATATTGATGGAGAATTTGTTAAAAATAAAAAATTTCACCTAAAAACTCGATTTATCGTATCAATAATTTTTAACGAGATTTTATCGTTCGATCAAGCCCCTATCGGTCTTAATCCGGTGGAAGTAACTTTTTAACCGATATTAAGCTATAATATTGCTGGGGAATTTGTTTAAAATTAAAAATTTCAGCCTAAAACTCGATTTATCGTATCTGTCATGAAAACTCAATTTATCGTATGTATAATTTTAACGAGTTTTTATCGTTCGATCAAAGCCCTATCGAGCTTAATTGGTAGTCAAAGTTACTTCCACCGATATTGAATTATAATATTGATGGGGAATTTGTTAAAAATAAAAAATTTCACCTTAAAACTCGATTTATCGTATCAATAATTTTTAACGAGATTTTATCGTTCGATCAAGCCCCTATCGGTCTTAACCCGGTGGAAGTAACTTTTTGACCGATATTAAGCTATAATATTGATGGGGAATTTGTTTAGAATTAAAAATTTCACCCTAAAACTCGATTTATCGTATCTGTCATTAAAACTCAATTTACCGTATGTATAATTTTAACTAGTTTTTATCGTTCGATCAAAGCCCTATCGAGCTTAATTGGTAGTCAAAGTTACTTCCACCGATATTGAATTATAATATTGATGGGGAATTTGTTAAAAATAAAAAATTTCACCTTAAAACTCGATTTATCGTATCAATAATTTTTAACGAGATTTTATCGTTCGATCAAGCCCCTATCGGTCTTAACCCGGTGGAAGTAACTTTTTAACCGATATTAAGCTATAATATTGATGGGGAATTTGTTTAAAATTAAAAATTTCACCCTAAAACTCGATTTATCGTATCTATCATTAAAACTCAATTTATCGTATGTATAATTTTAACGAGATTTTATCGTTCGATCAAAGCCCTATCGAGCTTAATTGGTAGTCAAAATTACTTCCACCGATATTGAATTATAATATTGATGGAGAATTTGTTAAAAATAAAAAATTTCACCTTAAAACTCGATTTATCGTATCAATAATTTTTAACGAGATTTTATCGTTCGATCAAGCCCCTATCGGTCTTAACCCGGTGGAAGTAACTTTTTAACCGATATTAAGCTATAATATTGATGGGGAATTTGTTTAAAATTAAAAATTTCACCCTAAAACTCGATTTATCGTATCTGTCATGAAAACTCAATTTATCGTATGTATAATTTTAACGAGTTTTTATCGTTCGATCAAAGCCCTATCGAGCTTAATTGGTAGTCAAAGTTACTTCCACCGATATTGAATTATAATATTGATGGGGAATTTGTTAAAAATAAAAAATTTCACCTTAAAACTCGATTTATCGTATCAATAATTTTTAACGAGATTTTATCGTTCGATCAAGCCCCTATCGGTCTTAATCCGGTGGAAGTAACTTTTTAACCGATATTGAGCTATAATATTGATGGGGAATTTGTTGAAATTAAAAATTTCACCCTAAAACTCGATTTATCGTATCTATCATTAAAAGTCAATTTATCGTATGTATAATTTTAACGAGATTTTATCGTTCAATCAAAACCCTATCGAGCTTAATTGGTAGTCAAAGTTACTTCCACCGATATTGAATTAAAATATTGATGGGGAATTTGTTAAAAATAAAAAATTTCACCTTAAAACTCGATTTATCGTATCAATAATTTTTAACGAGATTTTATCGTTCGATCAAGCCCCTATCGGTCTTAACCCGGTGGAAGTAACTTTTTAACCGATATTAAGCTATAATATTGATGGGGAATTTGTTGAAATTAAAAATTTCACCCTAAAACTCGATTTATCGTATCTATCATTAAAACTCAATTTATCGTATGTATAATTTTAACGAGATTTTATCGTTCGATCAAAGCCCTATCGAGCTTAATTGGTAGTCAAAATTACTTCCACCGATATTGAATTATAATATTGATGGGGAATTTGTTAAAAATAAAAAATTTCACCTTAAAACTCGATTTATCGTATCAATAATTTTTAACGAGATTTTATCGTTCGATCAAGCCCCTATCGGTCTTAACCCGGTGGAAGTAACTTTTTGACCGATATTAAGCTATAATATTGATGGGGAATTTGTTTAGAATTAAAAATTTCACCCTAAAACTCGATTTATCGTATCTGTCATTAAAACTCAATTTACCGTATGTATAATTTTAACTAGTTTTTATCGTTCGATCAAAGCCCTATCGAGCTTAATTGGTAGTCAAAGTTACTTCCACCGATATTGAATTATAATATTGATGGGGAATTTGTTAAAAATAAAAAATTTCACCTTAAAACTCGATTTATCGTATCGATAATTTTTAACGAGATTTTATCGTTCGATCAAGCCCCTATCGGTCTTAACCCGGTGGAAGTAACTTTTTAACCGATATTAAGCTATAATATTGATGGGGAATTTGTTTAAAATTAAAAATTTCACCCTAAAACTCGATTTATCGTATCTATCATTAAAACTCAATTTATCGTATGTATAATTTTAACGAGATTTTATCGTTCGATCAAAGCCCTATCGAGCTTAATTGGTAGTCAAAATTACTTCCACCGATATTGAATTATAATATTGATGGAGAATTTGTTAAAAATAAAAAATTTCACCTTAAAACTCGATTTATCGTATCAATAATTTTTAACGAGATTTTATCGTTCGATCAAGCCCCTATCGGTCTTAACCCGGTGGAAGTAACTTTTTAACCGATATTAAGCTATAATATTGATGGGGAATTTGTTTAAAATTAAAAATTTCACCCTAAAACTCGATTTATCGTATCTGTCATGAAAACTCAATTTATCGTATGTATAATTTTAACGAGTTTTTATCGTTCGATCAAAGCCCTATCGAGCTTAATTGGTAGTCAAAGTTACTTCCACCGATATTGAATTATAATATTGATGGGGAATTTGTTAAAAATAAAAAATTTCACCTTAAAACTCGATTTATCGTATCAATAATTTTTAACGAGATTTTATCGTTCGATCAAGCCCATATCGGTCTTAATCCGGTGGAAGTAACTTTTTAACCGATATTGAGCTATAATATTGATGGGGAATTTGTTGAAATTAAAAATTTCACCCTAAAACTCGATTTATCGTATCTATCATTAAAAGTCAATTTATCGTATGTATAATTTTAACGAGATTTTATCGTTCAATCAAAACCCTATCGAGCTTAATTGGTAGTCAAAGTTACTTCCACCGATATTGAATTAAAATATTGATGGGGAATTTGTTAAAAATAAAAAATTTCACCTTAAAACTCGATTTATCGTATCAATAATTTTTAACGAGATTTTATCGTTCGATCAAGCCCCTATCGGTCTTAATCCGGTGGAAGTAACTTTTTAACCGATATTGAGCTATAATATTGCTGGGGAATTTGTTTAAAATTAAAAATTTCAGCCTAAAACTCGATTTATCGTATCTGTCATGAAAACTCAATTTATCGTATGTATAATTTTAACGAGTTTTTATCGTTCGATCAAAGCCCTATCGAGCTTAATTGGTAGTCAAAGTTACTTCCACCGATATTGAATTATAATATTGATGGGGAATTTGTTAAAAATAAAAAATTTCACCTTAAAACTCGATTTATCGTATCAATAATTTTTAACGAGATTTTATCGTTCGATCAAGCCCCTATCGGTCTTAACCCGGTGGAAGTAACTTTTTAACCGATATTAAGCTATAATATTGATGGGGAATTTGTTTAAAATTAAAAATTTCACCCTAAAACTCGATTTATCGTATCTGTCATGAAAACTCAATTTATCGTATGTATAATTTTAACGAGTTTTTATCGTTCGATCAAAGCCCTATCGAGCTTAATTGGTAGTCAAAGTTACTTCCACCGATATTGAATTATAATATTGATGGGGAATTTGTTAAAAATAAAAAATTTCACCTTAAAACTCGATTTATCGTATCAATATTTTTTAACGAGATTTTATCGTTCGATCAAGCCCCTATCGGTCTTAACCCGGTGGAAGTAACTTTTTAACCGATATTAAGCTATAATATTGATGGGGAATTTGTTTAAAATTAAAAATTTCACCCTAAAACTCGATTTATCGTATCTGTCATGAAAACTCAATTTATCGTATGTATAATTTTAACGAGTTTTTATCGTTCGATCAAAGCCCTATCGAGCTTAATTGGTAGTCAAAGTTACTTCCACCGATATTGAATTATAATATTGATGGGGAATTTGTTAAAAATAAAAAATTTCACCTTAAAACTCGATTTATCGTATCAATAATTTTTAACGAGATTTTATCGTTCGATCAAGCCCCTATCGGTCTTAACCCGGTGGAAGTAACTTTTTAACCGATATTAAGCTATAATATTGATGGGGAATTTGTTTAAAATTAAAAATTTCACCCTAAAACTCGATTTATCGTATCTATCATTAAAACTCAATTTATCGTATGTATAATTTTAACGAGATTTTATCGTTCGATCAAAGCCCTATCGAGCTTAATTGGTAGTCAAAATTACTTCCACCGATATTGAATTATAATATTGATGGAGAATTTGTTAAAAATAAAAAATTTCACCTTAAAACTCGATTTATCGTATCAATAATTTTTAACGAGATTTTATCGTTCGATCAAGCCCCTATCGGTCTTAACCCGGTGAAAGTAACTTTTTAACCGATATTAAGCTATAATATTGCTGGGGAATTTGTTGAAATTAAAAATTTCACCCTAAAACTCGATTTATCGTATCTATCATTGAAAGTCAATTTATCGTATGTATAATTTTAACGAGATTTTATCGTTCAATCAAAACCCTATCGAGCTTAATTGGTAGTCAAAGTTACTTCCACCGATATTGAATTAAAATATTGATGGGGAATTTGTTAAAAATAAAAAATTTCACCTTAAAACTCGATTTATCGTATCAATAATTTTTAACGAGATTTTATCGTTCGATCAAGCCCCTATCGGTCTTAATCCGGTGGAAGTAACTTTTTAACCGATATTGAGCTATAATATTGCTGGGGAATTTGTTTAAAATTAAAAATTTCAGCCTAAAACTCGATTTATCGTATCTGTCATGAAAACTCAATTTATCGTATGTATAATTTTAACTAGTTTTTATCGTTCGATCAAAGCCCTATCGAGCTTAATTGGTAGTCAAAGTTACTTCCACCGATATTGAATTATAATATTGATGGGGAATTTGTTAAAAATAAAAAATTTCACCTTAAAACTCGATTTATCGTATCAATAATTTTTAACGAGATTTTATCGTTCGATCAAGCCCCTATCGGTCTTAATCCGGTGGAAGTAACTTTTTAACCGATATTGAGCTATAATATTGCTGGGGAATTTGTTTAAAATTAAAAATTTCAGCCTAAAACTCGATTTATCGTATCTGTCATGAAAACTCAATTTATCGTATGTATAATTTTAACGAGTTTTTATCGTTCGATCAAAGCCCTATCGAGCTTAATTGGTAGTCAAAGTTACTTCCACCGATATTGAATTATAATATTGATGGGGAATTTGTTAAAAATAAAAAATTTCACCTTAAAACTCGATTTATCGTATCAATAATTTTTAACGAGATTTTATCGTTCGATCAAGCCCCTATCGGTCTTAACCCGGTGGAAGTAACTTTTTAACCGATATTAAGCTATAATATTGATGGGGAATTTGTTGAAATTAAAAATTTCACCCTAAAACTCGATTTATCGTATCTGTCATTAAAACTCAATTTACCGTATGTATAATTTTAACTAGTTTTTATCGTTCGATCAAAGCCCTATCGAGCTTAATTGGTAGTCAAAGTTACTTCCACCGATATTGAATTATAATATTGATGGGGAATTTGTTAAAAATAAAAAATTTCACCTTAAAACTCGATTTATCGTATCGATAATTTTTAACGAGATTTTATCGTTCGATCAAGCCCCTATCGGTCTTAACCCGGTGGAAGTAACTTTTTAACCGATATTAAGCTATAATATTGATGGGGAATTTGTTTAAAATTAAAAATTTCACCCTAAAACTCGATTTATCGTATCTATCATTAAAACTCAATTTATCGTATGTATAATTTTAACGAGATTTTATCGTTCGATCAAAGCCCTATCGAGCTTAATTGGTAGTCAAAATTACTTCCACCGATATTGAATTATAATATTGATGGAGAATTTGTTAAAAATAAAAAATTTCACCTTAAAACTCGATTTATCGTATCAATAATTTTTAACGAGATTTTATCGTTCGATCAAGCCCCTATCGGTCTTAACCCGGTGGAAGTAACTTTTTAACCGATATTAAGCTATAATATTGATGGGGAATTTGTTTAAAATTAAAAATTTCACCCTAAAACTCGATTTATCGTATCTGTCATGAAAACTCAATTTATCGTATGTATAATTTTAACGAGTTTTTATCGTTCGATCAAAGCCCTATCGAGCTTAATTGGTAGTCAAAGTTACTTCCACCGATATTGAATTATAATATTGATGGGGAATTTGTTAAAAATAAAAAATTTCACCTTAAAACTCGATTTATCGTATCAATAATTTTTAACGAGATTTTATCGTTCGATCAAGCCCCTATCGGTCTTAATCCGGTGGAAGTAACTTTTTAACCGATATTGAGCTATAATATTGATGGGGAATTTGTTGAAATTAAAAATTTCACCCTAAAACTCGATTTATCGTATCTATCATTAAAAGTCAATTTATCGTATGTATAATTTTAACGAGATTTTATCGTTCAATCAAAACCCTATCGAGCTTAATTGGTAGTCAAAGTTACTTCCACCGATATTGAATTAAAATATTGATGGGGAATTTGTTAAAAATAAAAAATTTCACCTTAAAACTCGATTTATCGTATCAATAATTTTTAACGAGATTTTATCGTTCGATCAAGCCCCTATCGGTCTTAACCCGGTGGAAGTAACTTTTTAACCGATATTAAGCTATAATATTGATGGGGAATTTGTTTAAAATTAAAAATTTCACCCTAAAACTCGATTTATCGTATCTATCATTAAAACTCAATTTATCGTATGTATAATTTTAACGAGATTTTATCGTTCGATCAAAGCCCTATCGAGCTTAATTGGTAGTCAAAATTACTTCCACCGATATTGAATTATAATATTGATGGAGAATTTGTTAAAAATAAAAAATTTCACCTTAAAACTCGATTTATCGTATCAATAATTTTTAACGAGATTTTATCGTTCGATCAAGCCCCTATCGGTCTTAACCCGGTGAAAGTAACTTTTTAACCGATATTAAGCTATAATATTGCTGGGGAATTTGTTGAAATTAAAAATTTCACCCTAAAACTCGATTTATCGTATCTATCATTGAAAGTCAATTTATCGTATGTATAATTTTAACGAGATTTTATCGTTCAATCAAAACCCTATCGAGCTTAATTGGTAGTCAAAGTTACTTCCACCGATATTGAATTAAAATATTGATGGGGAATTTGTTAAAAATAAAAAATTTCACCTTAAAACTCGATTTATCGTATCAATAATTTTTAACGAGATTTTATCGTTCGATCAAGCCCCTATCGGTCTTAATCCGGTGGAAGTAACTTTTTAACCGATATTGAGCTATAATATTGCTGGGGAATTTGTTTAAAATTAAAAATTTCAGCCTAAAACTCGATTTATCGTATCTGTCATGAAAACTCAATTTATCGTATGTATAATTTTAACGAGTTTTTATCGTTCGATCAAAGCCCTATCGAGCTTAATTGGTAGTCAAAGTTACTTCCACCGATATTGAATTATAATATTGATGGGGAATTTGTTAAAAATAAAAAATTTCACCTTAAAACTCGATTTATCGTATCAATAATTTTTAACGAGATTTTATCGTTCGATCAAGCCCCTATCGGTCTTAACCCGGTGGAAGTAACTTTTTAACCGATATTAAGCTATAATATTGATAAGGAATTTGTTTAAAATTAAAAATTTCACCCTAAAACTCGATTTATCGTATCTATCATTAAAACTCAATTTATCGTATGTATAATTTTAACGAGATTTTATCGTTCGATCAAAGCCCTATCGAGCTTAATTGGTAGTCAAAATTACTTCCACTGATATTGAATTATAATATTGATGGAGAATTTGTTAAAAATAAAAAATTTCACCTAAAAACTCGATTTATCGTATCAATAATTTTTAACGAGATTTTATCGTTCGATCAAGCCCCTATCGGTCTTAATCCGGTGGAAGTAACTTTTTAACCGATATTAAGCTATAATATTGCTGGGGAATTTGTTTAAAATTAAAAATTTCAGCCTAAAACTCGATTTATCGTATCTGTCATGAAAACTCAATTTATCGTATGTATAATTTTAACGAGTTTTTATCGTTCGATCAAAGCCCTATCGAGCTTAATTGGTAGTCAAAGTTACTTCCACCGATATTGAATTATAATATTGATGGGGAATTTGTTAAAAATAAAAAATTTCACCTTAAAACTCGATTTATCGTATCAATAATTTTTAACGAGATTTTATCGTTCGATCAAGCCCCTATCGGTCTTAACCCGGTGGAAGTAACTTTTTGACCGATATTAAGCTATAATATTGATGGGGAATTTGTTTAGAATTAAAAATTTCACCCTAAAACTCGATTTATCGTATCTGTCATTAAAACTCAATTTACCGTATGTATAATTTTAACTAGTTTTTATCGTTCGATCAAAGCCCTATCGAGCTTAATTGGTAGTCAAAGTTACTTCCACCGATATTGAATTATAATATTGATGGGGAATTTGTTAAAAATAAAAAATTTCACCTTAAAACTCGATTTATCGTATCAATAATTTTTAACGAGATTTTATCGTTCGATCAAGCCCCTATCGGTCTTAACCCGGTGGAAGTAACTTTTTAACCGATATTAAGCTATAATATTGATGGGGAATTTGTTTAAAATTAAAAATTTCACCCTAAAACTCGATTTATCGTATCTATCATTAAAACTCAATTTATCGTATGTATAATTTTAACGAGATTTTATCGTTCGATCAAAGCCCTATCGAGCTTAATTGGTAGTCAAAATTACTTCCACCGATATTGAATTATAATATTGATGGAGAATTTGTTAAAAATAAAAAATTTCACCTTAAAACTCGATTTATCGTATCAATAATTTTTAACGAGATTTTATCGTTCGATCAAGCCCCTATCGGTCTTAACCCGGTGGAAGTAACTTTTTAACCGATATTAAGCTATAATATTGATGGGGAATTTGTTTAAAATTAAAAATTTCACCCTAAAACTCGATTTATCGTATCTGTCATGAAAACTCAATTTATCGTATGTATAATTTTAACGAGTTTTTATCGTTCGATCAAAGCCCTATCGAGCTTAATTGGTAGTCAAAGTTACTTCCACCGATATTGAATTATAATATTGATGGGGAATTTGTTAAAAATAAAAAATTTCACCTTAAAACTCGATTTATCGTATCAATAATTTTTAACGAGATTTTATCGTTCGATCAAGCCCCTATCGGTCTTAATCCGGTGGAAGTAACTTTTTAACCGATATTGAGCTATAATATTGATGGGGAATTTGTTGAAATTAAAAATTTCACCCTAAAACTCGATTTATCGTATCTATCATTAAAAGTCAATTTATCGTATGTATAATTTTAACGAGATTTTATCGTTCGATCAAAGCCCTATCGAGCTTAATTGGTAGTCAAAATTACTTCCACCGATATTGAATTATAATATTGATGGGGAATTTGTTAAAAATAAAAAATTTCACCTTAAAACTCGATTTATCGTATCAATAATTTTTAACGAGATTTTATCGTTCGATCAAGCCCCTATCGGTCTTAACCCGGTGGAAGTAACTTTTTGACCGATATTAAGCTATAATATTGATGGGGAATTTGTTTAGAATTAAAAATTTCACCCTAAAACTCGATTTATCGTATCTGTCATTAAAACTCAATTTACCGTATGTATAATTTTAACTAGTTTTTATCGTTCGATCAAAGCCCTATCGAGCTTAATTGGTAGTCAAAGTTACTTCCACCGATATTGAATTATAATATTGATGGGGAATTTGTTAAAAATAAAAAATTTCACCTTAAAACTCGATTTATCGTATCGATAATTTTTAACGAGATTTTATCGTTCGATCAAGCCCCTATCGGTCTTAACCCGGTGGAAGTAACTTTTTAACCGATATTAAGCTATAATATTGATGGGGAATTTGTTTAAAATTAAAAATTTCACCCTAAAACTCGATTTATCGTATCTATCATTAAAACTCAATTTATCGTATGTATAATTTTAACGAGATTTTATCGTTCGATCAAAGCCCTATCGAGCTTAATTGGTAGTCAAAATTACTTCCACCGATATTGAATTATAATATTGATGGAGAATTTGTTAAAAATAAAAAATTTCACCTTAAAACTCGATTTATCGTATCAATAATTTTTAACGAGATTTTATCGTTCGATCAAGCCCCTATCGGTCTTAACCCGGTGGAAGTAACTTTTTAACCGATATTAAGCTATAATATTGATGGGGAATTTGTTTAAAATTAAAAATTTCACCCTAAAACTCGATTTATCGTATCTGTCATGAAAACTCAATTTATCGTATGTATAATTTTAACGAGTTTTTATCGTTCGATCAAAGCCCTATCGAGCTTAATTGGTAGTCAAAGTTACTTCCACCGATATTGAATTATAATATTGATGGGGAATTTGTTAAAAATAAAAAATTTCACCTTAAAACTCGATTTATCGTATCAATAATTTTTAACGAGATTTTATCGTTCGATCAAGCCCCTATCGGCCTTAATCCGGTGGAAGTAACTTTTTAACCGATATTGAGCTATAATATTGATGGGGAATTTGTTGAAATTAAAAATTTCACCCTAAAACTCGATTTATCGTATCTATCATTAAAAGTCAATTTATCGTATGTATAATTTTAACGAGATTTTATCGTTCAATCAAAACCCTATCGAGCTTAATTGGTAGTCAAAGTTACTTCCACCGATATTGAATTAAAATATTGATGGGGAATTTGTTAAAAATAAAAAATTTCACCTTAAAACTCGATTTATCGTATCAATAATTTTTAACGAGATTTTATCGTTCGATCAAGCCCCTATCGGTCTTAATCCGGTGGAAGTAACTTTTTAACCGATATTGAGCTATAATATTGCTGGGGAATTTGTTTAAAATTAAAAATTTCAGCCTAAAACTCGATTTATCGTATCTGTCATGAAAACTCAATTTATCGTATGTATAATTTTAACGAGTTTTTATCGTTCGATCAAAGCCCTATCGAGCTTAATTGGTAGTCAAAGTTACTTCCACCGATATTGAATTATAATATTGATGGGGAATTTGTTAAAAATAAAAAATTTCACCTTAAAACTCGATTTATCGTATCAATAATTTTTAACGAGATTTTATCGTTCGATCAAGCCCCTATCGGTCTTAACCCGGTGGAAGTAACTTTTTAACCGATATTAAGCTATAATATTGATGGGGAATTTGTTTAAAATTAAAAATTTCACCCTAAAACTCGATTTATCGTATCTGTCATGAAAACTCAATTTATCGTATGTATAATTTTAACGAGTTTTTATCGTTCGATCAAAGCCCTATCGAGCTTAATTGGTAGTCAAAGTTACTTCCACCGATATTGAATTATAATATTGATGGGGAATTTGTTAAAAATAAAAAATTTCACCTTAAAACTCGATTTATCGTATCAATATTTTTTAACGAGATTTTATCGTTCGATCAAGCCCCTATCGGTCTTAACCCGGTGGAAGTAACTTTTTAACCGATATTAAGCTATAATATTGATGGGGAATTTGTTTAAAATTAAAAATTTCACCCTAAAACTCGATTTATCGTATCTGTCATGAAAACTCAATTTATCGTATGTATAATTTTAACGAGTTTTTATCGTTCGATCAAAGCCCTATCGAGCTTAATTGGTAGTCAAAGTTACTTCCACCGATATTGAATTATAATATTGATGGGGAATTTGTTAAAAATAAAAAATTTCACCTTAAAACTCGATTTATCGTATCAATAATTTTTAACGAGATTTTATCGTTCGATCAAGCCCCTATCGGTCTTAACCCGGTGGAAGTAACTTTTTAACCGATATTAAGCTATAATATTGATGGGGAATTTGTTTAAAATTAAAAATTTCACCCTAAAACTCGATTTATCGTATCTATCATTAAAACTCAATTTATCGTATGTATAATTTTAACGAGATTTTATCGTTCGATCAAAGCCCTATCGAGCTTAATTGGTAGTCAAAATTACTTCCACCGATATTGAATTATAATATTGATGGAGAATTTGTTAAAAATAAAAAATTTCACCTTAAAACTCGATTTATCGTATCAATAATTTTTAACGAGATTTTATCGTTCGATCAAGCCCCTATCGGTCTTAACCCGGTGGAAGTAACTTTTTAACCGATATTAAGCTATAATATTGATGGGGAATTTGTTTAAAATTAAAAATTTCACCCTAAAACTCGATTTATCGTATCTGTCATTAAAACTCAATTTACCGTATGTATAATTTTAACTAGTTTTTATCGTTCGATCAAAGCCCTATCGAGCTTAATTGGTAGTCAAAGTTACATCCACCGATATTGAATTATAATATTGATGGGGAATTTGTTAAAAATAAAAAATTTCACCTTAAAACTCGATTTATCGTATCAATATTTTTTAACGAGATTTTATCGTTCGATCAAGCCCCTATCGGTCTTAACCCGGTGGAAGTAACTTTTTAACCGATATTAAGCTATAATATTGATGGGGAATTTGTTTAAAATTAAAAATTTCACCCTAAAACTCGATTTATCGTATCTGTCATGAAAACTCAATTTATCGTATGTATAATTTTAACGAGTTTTTATCGTTCGATCAAAGCCCTATCGAGCTTAATTGGTCGTCAAAGTTACTTCCACCGATATTGAATTATAATATTGATGGGGAATCTGTTAAAAAAAAAAAATTTCACCCTAAAACTCGATTTATCGCGTCTATAATTTTTAACGAGATTTTATCGTTCGATCAAGCCTCTATCGGTCTCAATCCGGTGGATGTAACTTTTTAACCGATATTAAGCTATAATATTGATGGGGAATTTGTTTAAAATAAAAATTTCACCATAAAACTCGCTTTATCGCATATATCGTTAAAATTCGATTTATCGTATTTTTAATTTTAACGAGATTTTATCGTTCGATCAAAGCCCTATCGAGCTCAATTAGTAGTCAAAGTTACATCCACCGATATTAGATGATAATATTGATGGTGAATTTGTTAAAAAAAAAAAATTTCACCCTAAAACTCGATTTATCGTGTCTATAATTTTTAACGAGATTTTATCGTTCAATCAAGCCTCTATCGGTCTCAATCCGGTGGATGTAACTTTTTAACCGATATTAAGCTGTAATATTGATGGGGAATTTGTTTAAAATAAAAATTTCACCATAAAACTCGCTTTATCGCATATATCGTTAAAATTCGATTTATCGTATTTTTAATTTTAACGAGATTTTATCGTTCGATCAAAGCCCTATCGAGCTCAATTAGTAGTCAAAGTTACATCCACCGATATTAGATGATAATATTGATGGTGAATTTGTTAAAAAAAAAAAATTTCACCCTAAAACTCGATTTATCGTGTCTATAATTTTTAACGAGATTTTATCGTTCGATCAAGCCTCTATCGGTCTCAATCCGGTGGATGTAACTTTTTAACCGATATTAAGCTATAATATTGATGGGGAATTTGTTTAAAATAAAAATTTCACCATAAAACTCGCTTTATCGCATATATCGTTAAAATTCGATTTATCGTATTTTTAATTTTAACGAGATTTTATCGTTCGATCAAAGCCCTATCGAGCTCAATTAGTAGTCAAAGTTACATCCACCGATATTGAATTTTAATATTGATGGGGAATCTGTTAAAAAAAAAAAAATTTCACCCTAAAACTCGATTTATCGCGTCTATAATTTTTAACGAGATTTTATCGTTCGATCAAGCCTCTATCGGTCTCAATCCGGTGGATGTAACTTTTTAACCGATATTAAGCTGTAATATTGATGGGGAATTTGTTTAAAATAAAAATTTCACCATAAAACTCGCTTTATCGCATATATCGTTAAAATTCGATTTATCGTATTTTTAATTTTAACGAGATTTTATCGTTCGATCAAAGCCCTATCGAGCTCAATTAGTAGTCAAAGTTACATCCACCGATATTGAATTATAATATTGATGGGGAATCTGTTAAAAAAAAAAAATTTCACCCTAAAACTCGATTTATCGCGTCTATAATTTTTAACGAGATTTTATCGTTCGATCAAGCCTCTATCGGTCTCAATCCGGTGGATGTAACTTTTTAACCGATATTAAGCTGTAATATTGATGGGGAATTTGTTTAAAATAAAAATTTCACCATAAAACTCGCTTTATCGCATATATCGTTAAAATTCGATTTATCGTATTTTTAATTTTAACGAGATTTTATCGTTCGATCAAAGCCCTATCGAGCTCAATTAGTAGTCAAAGTTACATCCACCGATATTGAATTATAATATTGATGGGGAATCTGTTAAAAAAAAAAAATTTCACCCTCAAACTCGATTTATCGCGTCTATAATTTTTAACGAGATTTTATCGTTCGATCAAGCCTCTATCGGTCTCAATCCGGTGGATGTAACTTTTTAACCGATATTAAGCTATAATATTGATGGGGAATTTGTTTAAAAGAAAAATTTCACCCTAAAACTCGATTTATCGCATATATCGTTAAAATTCGATTTATCGTATTTTTAATTTTAACGAGATTTTATCGTTCGATCAAAGCCCTATCGAGCTCAATTAGTAGTCAAAGTTACATCCACCGATATTAGATGATAATATTGATGGTGAATTTGTTAAAAAAAAAAAAATTCACCCTAAAACTCGATTTATCGTGTCTATAATTTTTAACGAGATTTTATCGTTCGATCAAGCCTCTATCGGTCTCAATCCGGTGGATGTAACTTTTTAACCGATATTAAGCTATAATATTGATGGGGAATTTGTTTAAAATAAAAATTTCACCATAAAACTCGCTTTATCGCATATATCGTTAAAATTCGATTTATCGTATTTTTAATTTTAACGAGATTTTATCGTTCGATCAAAGCCCTATCGAGCTCAATTAGTAGTCAAAGTTACATCCACCGATATTGAATTATAATATTGATGGGGAATCTGTTAAAAAAAAAAAATTTCACCCTAAAACTCGATTTATCGCGTCTATAATTTTTAACGAGATTTTATCGTTCGATCAAGCCTCTATCGGTCTCAATCCGGTGGATGTAACTTTTTAACCGATATTAAATTATAATATCGATGGGGAATTTGTTTAAAAGAAAAATTTCACCCTAAAACTCGATTTATCGCATATATCGTTAAAACTCGATTTATCGTATTTTTAATTTTAACGAGATTTTATCGTTCGATCAAAGCCCTATCGAGCTCAATTAGTAGTCAAAGTTACATCCACCGATAATAGATGATAATATTGATGGGGAATTTGTTAAAAAAAAAAAATTTCACCCTAAAACTCGATTTATCGCGTCTATAATTTTTAACGAGATTTTATCGTTCGATCAAGCCTCTATCGGTCTCAATTCGGTGGATGTAACTTTTTAACCGATATTAAGCTATAATATTGATGGGGAATTTGTTTAAAATAAAAATTTCACCCTAAAACTCGATTTATCGCATATATCGTTAAAATTCGATTTATCGTATTTTTAATTTTAACGAGATTTTATCGTTCGATCAAAGCCCTATCGAGCTCAATTAGTAGTCAAAGTTACATCCACCGATAATAGATGATAATATTGATGGTGAATTTGTTAAAAAAAAAAAATTTTACCTTAAAACTCGATTTATCGTATCAATAATTTTTAACGAGATTTTATCGTTTGATCAAGCCCCTATCGGTCTCAATCCGGTGGAAGTAACTTTTGTAAAGAAAGATAAAAGTCGAAAATTGCCAATGATTTGTATGTCGAATCGCCGATGTCGTACAGTGCCATCAATCGGTGGCGCGCGCCGCACAGATGGTAATTCGTTGCGCGTGCCCCGTTCCCTACTATGCCGACGCCACCGGAGTTCGCCAAAACCTTTCACATCCTCTTAAGGCGAGGGTTAAGGGTCAACATTGCCTCAAAAAAACTGCTAACATATTTATTTCGAAAATGACTCGATCGAACGGAAAGCAAATAGTGTGGCTGTCCGCGTAATTGAGGCAGACGGGCCCGCTGATCATTTTTTAGTCCATCAAGTCGATTTCAAGATAAACGTGTTGATAATTTCGGCGCTATCTCTCCAAATTCGTTTGTGCGGAAAGGCGCAGCGGTGGAACTTCAGCTTCCCCTTAAAGCAAACGAGCGAAATACTTGGCATGCTTATCCAACGTGATTTACTACAAGGATTGCCAATCATTGATGGGAAACCTGCCATTATTCCACTCCATATTTCTTTATCATTTTTTAGACCCTTTTTTCCATACAATTTGGGAGGCTCCGCATGGAAGGTACAATTCCGCCTTCCCGCCTGGCCTGCGGATTTCCGTGTCAGCTGATGAGCTCATCTTCATTTTCGTAGTACGGGTGTCTTTTCCATTCAAACTCTACTGCGTTTGCTCGCTTTGTGTAGTCGACGATTAGTTCGCGAGAGTGCCGTACATATGATCGTGAATCAGTGAGTCCGATAAGAGGGGAATTCACGACGATCCATTCGCAAAATATATAATTCTTTGTAACCCTCATGATGTTTCATGTGTTTTTCTTCTTGTAGTTTCTCGCTCTAAATTCCTAATAGTCCGGGAATTTCTTGGGTTTTTGCTGGTGTGTTTCTTGCCGGAGGTTATACAGCAAAATCGTTTGCTTTGCTCCGATCACAAATCACAACAGTAGAGAGTAGAGTCTCTTCCACAACAAAACGGCAAAGCTCTCGTCAGACATTCGTTCAGAAAAAAAGTGTTTTTTGGCATAATTTTTCGTCAGAGTGACGCACTAAAATTATTATCGCGTGTGCTTTTCGTATTATTTATGTAAAAATAAAATTGAAAAACGCATTAATCGCCTCAGCCAATGAGAAATAACTAAATATGATAAGATGGAGAACGTATAATTCATAACGGAAAAATCGTAATTGAGGGTGATTGAGAATACAATATGCCACAGGTTGATTTAAAAGTGGTTCTGCTCGGTGACATGGCAGTGGGAAAAACATGCCTGTCAGAGCGATTTGCGAACGACAGATTTGCCGAAAGCGTTTCATTTCAGAACGTAAGATTTAATTTTCCAATATTATATATTTTTCTACCTTGTGATGGATTAATTTAATGAAAGATCATGCAAAAACAATTCTAATCTCGATTAAGGTGATGTGCTATGGGTGCGAGAGATTATTGACGCTCACAGCGGACCGAGAGAGACACAGAGAATCTATAGCACATCACGTTAAGTCAATGTACAATACCGATGGAGCTCCCATTGAGTGCAAGAGAGATGTCTATAATTCATCGAATTGTTCACTGTTGATTTTTCGGGCAAAAGACAAAAGGAATTCTTTGCCTCAGTTCATCGTTATGTTCTTTTGTCCGAAGAATCAACGGACGAAAATGGATTAGTTTTTGTTATCGACTGCGGTTTGGGGGCGTAAGAGAGAATTTTTCTCCATTGTATATATTTTTGTACTAAATTTTAAATGCCTAATTTTATTTTATTTAAATATTAGAATTAAGATTTTTTGTTCATAAGATGCTTGATTGCTGATTCTTGAAGTAACAATGGCTGTATGATGGAAAAGGATAAATAGTTTTTTTTTCATTTGCAGACCATTGGCACTGCTTTTGTTTCAAAAGAAATCAAAGTAGACGATAAAAATATTATACTTGGAATATGGGATACAGCAGGCTGTGAACGGTAACATTGCACGATCCTCTTTTCAACCACCACAAATTCTCTAAGACTGCTTGCTGATAAAAATTATTTCAGGTATGAAGCAATGACAAAACTCTATTATAGAGGAGCACAAGCAGCAATTATTTGTTACGATATAACAAATCCGAAATCGTTCGCTAAAGCCAAATATTGGGTGAGAGAGGTGAGAAGCGTGGAGGAAGGTTGTAAAATCTATATTTGTGCTACGAAAAAAGATTTACTGGATGAAATTGGCGAAGCAACACCCAATATTGAAACTGTCGAGAATTATGCTGCGGGAGTTCAGTTAAAATTTTACATAACTTCAAGTAAAACTGGAGAAAACGTCGGTAAGTTATGAAATATCAAGAATCGATAGTTTGATCGAAATGGCTATCAAAGTATTAAGAGAAAGATTGAACGAGTAATTCATATTAAGAACGCTTTTTTTTTGTACTGGATTGATTGAGTGCACATTATTGTGGCGTGCAGCGGAATTATTTCAGGATATCGCGAGGCATTATGCTCCAACGATTGATAAGCAAAATCCTCGAGAATGGAACACTGGATTCATTAGTTTATCCACGGATAACAAGAAAACGACTTGTTGTCCATTGGGTCTTCGTAATTAGTGAGCAATTAATTCCAAGGGCATTACATCAATCAATAGACAAAGAAGCTCAATCAATATAAGATATTGACGGAGTTCGCAAACAGCATGGATATGCTGTATCGAAAAACGGATCTTTCGCAGGATCAACTTTGACCATTCATTTCTCTTGTATGAAGGGTAAGAAAAAGACAAAAAATATCGAATCTTCGTCAGTTTATTGTTAAACGAAAAAGCCATGGCAGGGAGAGACTATATCCTGTAATACTTAAGATATAGATAACAAATAACAATATATTTCTGATGGCAAAATTTTTAATTTGCTTTGAACTGTGATATAGTAAAATTTTTACGTGAAATGATCTACACTTCAGTCAATATACAAGAGCCATTTCTTCAAAGGAGATCACAATGCAGTTACAAACTGAGTCTGAACGTCGAAATTTTTCATGTATTTTCAACAACTCAGCCTGAATGTGAACTGCATTAATTACATAGAATTAATGGCATACATAGTAATGTGATTAATTGTGCGTTGAAAGGGAATTAAAATGAGAGTAGGTAGGTAGGTATGAGAAAGGATATGAGGGGCTGAGGTGACGCTTCAGCCCGAAAAAGTATTTCAAATGATGAGATTTACATTCTTGAAGTTCAGGCCTCGTGTATCCCGCCCCCCTTAAATTGACCATAAAAATTACACTATATATTTTTATAATAGTTTAACTATCGAAATTTTTCGAAAAGTAATAAAATTTTCATTTCGTTTGTTCACGGTATTCATAGAAATATGTAAATATGCTCAAAGTCACGTGAAATATTTGAAAATAGTTGTAATAAGTAAGTGCGTTGCATTTAACGATTTTCAGACAGAATGAAAAAATATGTCATAAATGCAAGAATAAATGCAGCATATCCAATGGAAGATTTTTCACACATTGCCAGGCAATGGTGAAAAAAATATCATTCCATTCCCTTTCGTTTTCCAAAACTTGAATTGTACCTACATCGTTGACTGGACGATTAAATTCGTTATTACGTGTAAAATTGTTTTTTTTTCTATTCGCTTTTTGGTTCCATCGATTCTGCGGTCAATTTGAAAAATCTATCCTTAACTCGATATACATTATTCGCACGTGTTTCTTTATATAAATTAATTAGATCCGAATTATTACGAACTTTGAGTTATAGTACAAGGCAATATAGGAGCACAGAAAGCTCGTCCTTGTGCGTAAATGCCGAAAAAGACAAAACCACCACACGTGAAGCCTATCACTCTCGGTACAAATCCAGCAAACAATCTGAAAAATAATTAAAAGATGAAACCATCGAAATAATTCGATCGTTGGTATTCATAAAAATTGGCTCACCCTCGAGCTCCGCATTCCTGGTAAACATGTTTGAGCATCACACTGATCTTAACTTCTGCTTTGTCGGCAGATGTGCTTGATAACATAATTCTCGTTTTTGCTACATCAAGGGGTGTTGTCAAGCCGGCAGCGATGGCAACTGCAACATTGAAGAATTTGCAATAAAAATTGACCGGAAAAATTTGATTAAGAGACAATTTTGGGGTACCTGAACCAGCACCGCACGTCGCACCCTCCAAAGGTGTACATTCTCGACCAACACGTTTTTTCCAACACGCCTTGAGATATTCCCACATTGGCATTTGCATTACTCCAAAAGGGATGTCTCTGAGTATGGTACTACCATATCCACGATAAAGAGTTCTTAGAGCAAACCTATGAGTATCGTTCAGAAGAGCTTGCTTTCTCTGTTTCATAACTTCCACTGGAACTCTTACGAGACAAGCCATCTGCAAGAGTATATTATGCATCTAGGGAAGGAAGTACGCGTTTTTTGTCGAGCGCCGTTGTTTGCAGAACTCGTTTGTTTGCAGACCTAATATCGCGCGAGACAAAAAACGTTTCCTTCCCGTGGTGCATACGATATTTTCTACAACACATGCATCAAAAACGACAGAATGCAGAGTATAGGTATAGTTGGTGTGATATATATATATATCACACCAACTGAATCAGTGTAAGATCTCTCATGGCTTTACTATACAAAATATAACAGTCCTAGGGGTGTGATTAAAAACTTTGAAAGTTTTAATTAAATCATCACAAGTCTTTTAATAATATCCGGTTTCCAAAGTGAAGCTGAAAAATATTTTTGTAATTTCCATAATTCTTGAAAAATTTGCCACATGGCTTACATATGAATGATGCAATATGAAATGAAATTACAATTTTATCACCTAGTTTAGATTCTATTTTAGAATAAAATGTAAATTATTGAATTATAATCAAAGATTCAAGCAAACTCATCAATGAATTTTATAATCTATATATATACTTACTCCTTCACCCACACATGCAGCACCCATGTGGATAAACGAATGATACTGCATGGGAACTAAGGGTTGTGTCAATTCTTTGAATCCTTCATATGTTACAAAGAATAAAGCAGCTGAAAAAAGTTACTTATATATTTGAAAATAAGTTTTAAATTGGATTTACCATTTATTTCCATTTCATGGAAAATTTGACTTCATGTATGAGCTTACCACCTGGTGCTGATCCAATTATAACGGGTGCAATACCCTGATATATTTTTTTAAATCCTCCTGACTTGATGAATCCATGCTGGCTCTGGAGTCGAGTTTTAAGTGTGTCCACAGGGAAAAATATAACGTCGCACATGACACCTGCAGCTGCACCTGACTGCACCGAAAATGACACCAGTCAATTGAATAATAATTATTTAAAAAAAACAATCAGTCATGTGTACTGAGAAGAGATACTTTTTTATTTAATTAATTGGACAAAACTTACGATCATCGATGATATAAAAACATTTTTCACATCTCTAATTTCCGTAGACTTTGGTTCACTATGAAACATCGCGTTTTTGTCGTTTTGCAGATTTTGTCACTCAAAAGTATCAATGCAGTTTTGCAAAGGAATATTGACGGCATAGAATTGTCAAGACGAAAATATTGTTAAACTGTTTGAATAACGAGAATATTAAATCACATCGCTTCAAGTTAATATTTAGAGGTTAGGTGTTAGCACCAATCGATATGACTATACGATCATGCAGTCACGGCGAGACAGAATACAGAATCACCCGGTATATCAGATATCAGAATTGGTATTAAAGAGCATGGTGACTCTAGTCTTCATGACCCCGACAATCAACAAAGATCTGTCATCGTTTTTATTGATAGCGTTGTCGTAGAGTTAAATTTAAAAAAATTACAGTATAGCATAATGAAAAAATTGGAATTGTCACGAAAATGTCACATCCTTTTGTTTTCATTTTTCTTTAAATTACGGGATAAATGACGATGACGACGTGGAATTGCTAAATGACAAAAAGTAATTATAATAAATTTCGTATGTACATCATGAACCCGCCTCTCCACGAGCGAAGATTTTAGTTCACTGCAGAAAGTAGCCTAGAGGGCAGAGAGCAGCTGTGTACAACGATATTACATAGTAGAGAAACATAAAAAAGCAGTGGGGAGACGACAGTCTTTAGTATACTCTTTTCATCGGTTATCCTCGTACTCGTTCTCCCACTCCATGATATTTGATTTTTTCCCCTCAGTTTCGCGCTTCGACCCTGCTCGACGGTTGTTGGCAAACTCTAATAATATAATCTGATTCTATAAGAGAGTGCTCGTAACTTTGAATACTGTCATATCGTCATCGGACATTATTGGGGGCTGAATTTTGTTTTTAACGCGGTCTGTGTCGAGCGTCAGTGACCTTGGCTGCATGTATCAAATCGTCCGCTCGGTGACAGCACCTTATTTTGCTCTAACTACTGGCAGTCTCACGAATTGACCCAATTTCACGTTTTTTCCTTATCAGTGCTCCAGCCAATATCCAGTTTGGTAATAAAAATTTAATTATCGTTTATCTGCTAGCGTAAAGGTCATTGTGCACAGTGGAATTTGATGACAGGTGTCGCGATTGAGGAATATCAATACGAGAACATTAGATCGCGAAAGGACAAGTTTGTGCAGTGACAATAATTCGATAACTCAACTGGCACATTATTGAATAATAATGGCGGCACTTAAACGAATGACAAGGTTGACAGGCAGCCTCAAAGCACTCAATGCGTTAAATGCTCATCGTCTTCATCTACCCAAGACTTATTACACGTACGTCAATGAGCCATCTATGCCAATTCCCAACAAGGAGCCTACTTGGGTCAAAAGTTCCGAAGAAGCGGTCGAGCAAGCTGGATTAGCATCCGGTACTTGTATAATTTAACTTCTTGGACCCTCTTTATTGCTCCACTTTCTTTATTGCAGCTAATTGATCGCTCGGGGACAAATGCAAAATACACTTGCATTATATCAAATCTCATATTCAGATCGAAGATTATTATGTGACAAAATAACGCGGGATTTCTTGGTATAGTTAAAAATAGTACATACTTTCCGACTTGAGGAAAAATAAGACCGTCCCGGATTTTCGACTATTCGGCAAAAGTTCAACATTATTTTACTTTCTTGATGTTTCTAATTTAAGAAACCAAGGTGCCAAATCTTTTGTTGTATAAAACTTCAAATATTATTTGAAATTAAGCCAACAAGTGGAAGCCGCATGGGACAAAAAAAAGATGAATGAAGAATAAGGTGGAGAAGTAAAAGAAAATAATTCAATAAAGAGATAAAAAAAAGATTAAGTACAATAATTATTTTCTTCTTTAATTATTTGATATTTGGAATTCCTAAGTGATCTGCAGGCTATACAGTCATACTTAAAAGTTAAATTTTATGAAAATTGAGAGGAAATTCTGCATTTAGAATGTTTTCGTAAAAAATTCCCTTATTTTCTGCTTTGCAAAAATTAAGTAGGTATCGTCGAATTGCCGGAAGAATACATTTTTGACGAACTTCATTATATTATATCGCATACACTCGTTCGTAACGAGATCGATAATATTCCAAAAATATTTGCATAATTCCTCCACGTTTTCTTAAACTTCATTGAACCGTTTATTTGAATTTCCGATTCAATTTTTTTTATCTTGTCACTTGATGTATAAAAAATTCTCGAGAGTGTCCGCTTGCAGCTCGATTCTTGTAGACGATATGCATAGTTTCATTTTATTTTAAATATAGTATCGCATCGTCACCAATTTTGCACACGCGATGGGAGAAGAGAATGTGACAAAATGTCACATCCCCAAACTTTCTCACAAAATTCCTCTGACTTTTGCCTCTGTAGGATTAACGTATTTATAAAAATTTGTTGGATTACGATTATTTATTGTTATTATTTTTACAATAAATTTATCAAAGCGAAAAGTGACAAAGATTTTTTATTTCTTTGTTAAATGACACCCGTTGATAATGTAAAGTAATTAAATTATTTTTAGTCAGCAATGAATTAATGGATTGACGAATTATAGAAAATGTTCCTGTGCCCAGGTGAAAAACGGGAATGATTCGTATGATTTTCGAATGAGTCGTGCTTGTCCAGTCGAGAACTATTAAACATCGAAGAATACGAACTTTGAACTCCGCGATTAACTTCTCTCGCCTACTTCCAATATGTACATATATGTATACGATATGTCTTATAGACTTACTGTGCAAGCATATTTGGTTAAATCAGAACAACTATGTGCAACCATATACGCGTACATATGATTTAATTTCAAAGGTCAAGTGGCGCAAGAAATTCCACCCTGCCTTTCTTTAAAGATAAAGTTCTTGTAAAATATTATTTTTATCGCGTATGTAGATTCAACTCGGTTAACAAAGTAATATATTGTGCACAAATGTTTTTCCTTTCAATGAAAGTTTAATTACTTACAAATAATAAAAATCTTCAAATTTATATGATTTAATCGAAATATACGAAAACATTGACTATTTTTAAATTTTTAATTTACAACTCATAGTTTAACAGAATCTGTACGTATTTTGCTGTAGGTATTTCCATATTTATTCTTCCTCTTGAAGAGTAATAAAACGAAAGAATTGAAAACATGTATTATATTATCCATATAAGAACTGTTCTAAGATGCTTTGAGGGACTTTGGAATTTCTACCAATTATGGGAATAGATTGCGTTATTTTTTCCACTAATGAGTGCAAGGAATAACTTCAAATGTCAAGTTATTTATTTGCGCTCTATAAATAATTCAACACATACAGCGATAGTTAAAGATATATAAGACTGATTCTTCGCGAAGCCAATACAGATATACGTGGTTATCGACTTCATATATTTAAAGAATAAGTAATATCTATACATTTGTTGGAAACAAATTATTAATTTAATTCATAATTCATTCTTCCTCATTCTTCAATTTTACTTCCTCATATACACAATTAATATTAGAATAAGTTAATATATAGCAGGAAAATTTAGTGTTAGTTTTTTTTGGCTTGGTCAAATTTGTCCTCAAGCTCATGACTAAGAATTAAGATCGAATATTCCAATTCACAAGAAATTTATAATGTACGTACAGAAAAGGAAATTGCCTTCAATTAAAAAGAAATAATAATAATACTAAACTATGCTTGGGCTTCCAGATCAAATTGTATTCGTGCAAGGAGCTGCTGCAACTCCATCTGAATTACTCAGAGGTATGACCGAGGTTGGAATTAAGAAAGATGTCCGGAATGTACGATTGTGCCACATGCACCTTGAAGGACCCGCGCCATTTGCAAAAAAGGAAAATGCAAGTACGTATCTGCTAATTACCCCCAATGGAAAACAAATGATAGCTGCACAAATTATCTCCAACATTAAAAAGTAGATATTTTCAAGACATTTTCTATATTTATTCATCAATATTCATTTGTGAGCAGAGTCCCAATTCATGACCATGCTATGATCACTGCGATATTTTTTTTCCCTGTATTAAAATAAACGACTCGCCGCCATTTTTGTTTGTGCAGCAATCAACAACACTCTAGTTCAATCCTACTTTAGATTTAAAATTTTAGAATGCATGTAGACAATAATGGCCACGTGTTTTTGTTCTCTCATAAAATAAGTTTCATCGTAGTCGCAGAATTTTGGTCCAGAGTTTTTTTTCTTTTGCCAAATCATACTTTCTGTTATTTTGTTCTGCTATTTTTTGATTGTCCAACTATCAACAGAGCCTCATCAAGACAATGGAAAAGTTTCGTGTGAAACTATTTACGATGTGAAAAAATTATATAATTTTTTACTTCTCAATTTGGTCCATACCATATGGTGTCTCATTTGCTTCCGTGTACACTCTGATCTTGCAAAATTGAAAGAACAATTTTAGCAGCTCTCAGAGCTGCAAAAACTCACACACACACACATGGTCACAGCAGGTTTTTTTATTTTTTTTCGTCACCACCAACTTAATATTGAATCTCTTAATTTCTTAATGTTCAGAGCACTTCACATCTATCAGTTTCTTTATCGGTGGAAACGTAAGAGCTGCGGTTAACGATGGAACGGCTGATTGTATACCGATATTCCTGAGCGAAATACCAAAGATATTCGACTACGGTTACATGAAACCTGACATTGCGCTTATCCAAGTGACACCACCAGACGACAAGGGATACTGTTCACTGGGGACCAGTGTCGATTGTGTCAGATCAGCTCTGATTAAATCAAAAAAAATTGTTGGTAAGAAAATGAATTTTTTTTCTTTCAAATAAAATCCATTATTCAAAAATTTGGAAAATCATCTCTGATGGTTAACACGCATTTATATGATTTTATTTAATTTTGTTTTTTTTCATAGCCCTTGTGAACAAGCATTTGCCGAGAACTTTTGGCGATGCTCTAGTCCATAAAAGTCATTTGGACTTTGCTACAGAATTTCATCAACCCTTGCCAACCCACGCTGTTAAAGCACCCACTGAAAATGAGCACAAAATTGGGAAAAATATCGCAGAGAATTTGGTATCCGATGGTGCAACGCTCCAGCTTGGAATCGGCAGTATACCCGATGCTGTTTTGGCCTTGCTCAAGGGTCATAAAAATCTCGGTATCCACAGTGAGATGTTCAGCGACGGTGTGGTAGATCTTGTCAACGAAGGATGTATCACAAACAATATGAAGACAATGCACCGTGGAAGAATCGTTGGATCATTTTGTGTCGGTTCACAGAAACTTTATGACTTTATGCATAATAATCCATTCATTGGTGAGTGATTTAAAAAAAAAGTGAATCACACATCGTATTCGTATCGCTAATTAATCCTAAAATCCTAAAGATCTTTATATTATTCAAATACACTAGATCTTTTTGGGCATATTTCGTTAGTGAACTAAATTGTTTTTTTAAAATGATAAACAAACTAGCCTAACAATGACAAAAATGATTTTTCATCGAATAAAGAAAATTTGAGTCTGGATCAATATCCTTAGATAATCCTCAGAAGCTAGCTTCGAGCCCCTTGATATGACAAAAACAGAAAATGTAATTACATTACAGAAATGTTGGCGGTCGATTACGTCAATGATCCGAGAATAATCGCCAAGCAGCCAATAATGACCTGCATTAATTCTTGCATCGAGGTCGATCTAACCGGACAAATTTGCTCGGACAGTATCGGAACGAGAATGTACTCTGGATTTGGAGGTCAAGTTGACTTTCTGACTGGTGCTGCGCTCAGCGAGGACGGTCTTGGAAAGCCTATTCTTGCCCTCAATTCCACAACTGCAGATGGCAAAACGAGCAAAATTGCGCCAGTTCTCAAGCAAGGTATGATTTTAATCAAGTTCATTTTTTCATTGATTATTATTCAAATTCGATTACAAGTCGATACTTTCATTAAGAAATATTTGTTTATCTGGTTTTTTTTTGTTATATTAAAGGAGCCGGTGTGGTGACGAGCAGAGCTCTGGTCAATTATGTAGTAACTGAACACGGAATAGCGAGTCTGTTTGGAAAAACTCTGAAACAAAGAGCGTACGCACTCATTCAAATTGCCCATCCTGACCACAGAGAATCTTTGGAAAAGGCCGCCTTTGAGCGTCTCAAAGGAATGCCGCAGCCTTGAACGAGGCCTTGACTTAACCCAAAATCAAATTAAATACGTTAAACCGTTCTCACAAGAAAAAAGAAACCCTAATAATTCTAGCTTCTGTCACATTACACACGTTCCTTTACAACGGTCTATGTGTGCGTTGAGAACAAAAAAACGTATTCTGATGGCCGATAATAAATTTAATTGCCACGGATTAACGCAAAAATATCAATATTACCGTTCGAGGATATCATTGTATGGGGAAAAAAAAGATCCAACTCTGAATCCGGTATAGGAAACGAAATATTTTCATTCCAAGACACAGTTTTTCTCGTCAAATGAATTTGACCACTGAGGTTGATAACTAGAAAATAAAAAGGCTTGAAAAATCTTCTAATGTAAAAAAGAAAAAAAAATAATAGTCGAAATGTACCGCACTGTAGGACAGTAGACTGGAAATTGTGACGCATATTGTGTATAATAGTAGAATTATAAACAACGTTAACTGAAGCAGCATTTTCCTCCAACGATATTGCCAGGTAGCGAGCTAATTTTTATTTTACTCGTTATTATATATCATGTCTATATACTCGAGCTGCGAAAAAGGCGAAACGTTCGCACAGTACGGTACAAAAATAACGACGCAATGAAGGTCTAATTATATAATAAATAAACAGATTTTATGTTTTTAGATTATACAGTAAACAAAATGGACAAAAGAAATTGACGATTTTTATACATCATCGATAGATGCCATTTTTGTATGCCACGTGAACCGGGGTAACGATCAATCGTATGTGAACGAACGTTATTATTGTTTTTGAGAGGAAATAAAAATAATATTACATGAATTTAGCTATCTATAACGTACATTTTTTGTTCGCCATATATACTTTTATCGGAATATTTGAAGAAAAAAAAAACTCTTATCACTCTTGTGTTGCTTCGATCCTTTTGTTACAGCAGTTTCAATTAATTCATCATTATTCTTTTATCGTATCGTGACAAACTGTAGAGAGAGTTCGTTTAGCTGCGTTTGCGCACAATTCGTCTTACAATTTAGAGTTACTGGTCAGACATGATATCATCGCCTATAGCTATGAATACACTGACGAGAAGTTTTCCTTTCGCCACAGCCAAGGTAAATCATATTGATATTTGACAAAATGGTTCTTCATTTGTTGCAATTAATTTGTGCTGTATAAGTTACGCAATTCTCTTGATAATTCGTCATGTCTCGATTAATTCGAGATCCACAAGACGACAGAAACACAGGGACTGCTTAAGGATTTTTACTGCGTCTCTGGCACAGAGTGCATGCACCGCGCAAACTCGGTCGATCGCCCTGATAAACACGCGTATGCGCACACACACAACATGGGCATTCTTGTGTGAATCGCGCGACCATCGAATATAATTGTTGTGGCGCGTTTCATTCAAATAACAAAGTCACGAAATCATTATTATTTTTTTTTCATCCAGCTGGGAAGATGCATCAAGAGAACCTATGCAACGAATACGACAATGGAGTACGAGAAATATGTGGAAACGATGCAGGATAATGGGGTAAGTTTTATCTCTCTTTTTGAAATCGTTAATTCGTAATTCTCGTAATGTTGCAATTATGCCCAACCCCATTGGTGACCCAGTTAATATATAAATTCAATATAATGATTAGTTTGTCTGATGAGGAAAGACTAAAAACAACATTTTTCATTAAAAATATGAATGATTGTTCGAATATATCGCTTGGCGCAGACTCCACGGGATTTCCCGAAAATTGGAGATTTTTGGGAATTCCCAGAAAGGCCCGCATATCAATAGACAAATTTCTTGTCACTTAATTTTTAAATAATAATAATACATTTATTACTTTTAACAGGTGAAGACGATAACGCTGTGCCATGCCTCGACTCGAAATTCTCTATCGCTCGAAATGATGAAGATTATTGTATTGAACTTGACCAGAGACGAGGATCATGAGTCTCTGAGATCGATCGTAATTGCCGCGGAACCTGGCAAGATCTTCTCAGCTGGACACAATTTAAAAGAGTTGGTTCGTCCCTAATTCCCAACGTAATTCTACACTAAATTTTTCGAAATATTATCTGATTGTTTTCTTTTTTTTTCAAATTAATTACCGTGTCTGGCAGACAAGCGAGCAAGGTGGAAAATATCATCGGGAAGTTTTTGAAACAGCAACGGAACTTATGAGAGCTATTGCGGATTCACCAGTTCCCATAATTGCTGCCGTCGATGGTTTAGCTGCAGCTGCTGGTTGTCAATTGGTCAGTGCATGCGACATTGCTGTTTGTACCGAAAGAAGCAGTTTTTCCACACCAGGGTACGTTTATCTGATAACTTGAATTTAAATCGAGTAGAAAAGAGATTATTGGAGAAACAGATTGACGATACGAGGATTGCCCATATTTAATCGAAAATAGGCAGATAAAAAAAGGAAAATATTCTTAATTAGAAGCATTCAATTGACTGAATTATAATTCAACAGGAAAATTGTAAATTGTAAGGAAATTTTCATCTGGCCAAGATATTGAATGTTTTTTATTCCTCAATTCGACCACCAGGCATTCTTAATATGTTTCTCCAATAATATTATTCAAATATTATCGAATTAATGCAAATGCTTTTTGCTTTTACAGAGCAAATTTTGGAATATTTTGCTCAACACCGGGCATTCCGTTAGCTCGAAATGTTCCGAGAAAAGTGGCTGCTCAGATGCTCTTTACGGGTATTCCGATTACAGCAAAAGAGGCGTATTCCGCTGGTCTCGTCAGCAAAGTCACGGCCAATAATCAACTTGGTAAAGCACAAAATTTCGATAAGATTGAGAGAGGATTTTTTTTTTTTACTTTGATTAATTAAAATAAATGTGAAAATAATTTTCACGTATTTTCCATGGTAATCTACAAGCTGCGGAAGTTAAAATTATCACGGATGCTATAAGCTCGAAGAGTCGTGCGGTCGTTCGTTTGGGAAAGAAATTTTTATGCGAACAACTAGATCTCGATACACCAATGGCATACGAGCTTGGCACTGAAATAATGCTAAAGAATCTGGAGCTTAAGGACGCCCAAGAAGGAATTCGTGGATTTGTTGAGAAACGAAAACCCATGTGGTCTCATACCTTTGAGAAGGACGAGTAAATTTGATAAATATTATAAAAATTATGAATCGCTCGTTCTCCCAATTTTTCAGACTGTGATAATAATTACAGTAGACTGTAAGATGTAAAATATATTCGCGATTTTTTCAAATTTCTTACATTCTTTATTATTTCGAGCCCTTTCAAAGTTTACCTATAAATTATTTTTTTTTTCCCTCTGATTGAATATTAGTTTGGTTTTCTCACGGGGGAAGCGAGAAGGTTGCTTCGTTTTCGTACACTTTTGTCTGTCTCTCGTGTTCTCAATTTACTATCATCTTCATTAAAATTAATATACACAGAAATTGAGATTCTACGAAATTTAAAAATTCGTCAAAACCTTTTTTTTTCCACATCTTTGGTTACTTTTAATTACAGAGATTAAGACGAGTTTAATTTACTCCGAGATTGCAAGTTTCAATAAATATTCTTCGTTTTTATAATGTGTCTTTTTGTATCCTGCATTTTGTTAGAATGCACAATGTATTTTTTAAGAGTATAAAATTTATCGATAATTTGAAAAAATACGAGCAAAATAAAAGAATTTTTTTCGAGAATCTCAGCCACGATGTTTGTTTTTTTTTTTTATATTAAAAGATGAGCAATAGTTTCTGCCCGTTCTTATACGTGAGGATAAGATTTGCGATAGTGTGGTAGTGACCAGCCCGAGCTTATAATCTTCATGCTGTACCACCCTTACGGTCAAAGCAATCGTAACCAAAAGCGAGGAAAACAGTTTTCTATTTATAAATATTATCAAGGCACCAGAGCACTATCCGAATTTTGTTTCTTCTTTCAATCGAATCGTTTTTAAAAATTCATCCAGAATAGTTATAATTTATACAGATGGAAGGCTGCAATCGATAATTTTTCCAACTTTACTGATCAATTTCGTGATTGACTAGATATTTTTATATAATCAAATTACACTTTAATTCGATCATTTAATATAAAGGAGTATTTTTTCTCTAATCAATATAATTCATCATAAACTCAAATTCAACAAACCATATTGCGCTAAAAAAAAAGTTGATTTATATTTCATGAAATAAAATTTAATTAAATCCAACATTTTGTGACTGGACGAGTTGCAAAAAAACTTTTGAATGTTGTATGACGTAAGATCGATAATCGTAACACGAATTGGTTCAATATTTTCATATAATTTTTTTTATATATTCTATATTATTTTGTGTGTCATTCGGAAAAAGTGCGTCGTTGGAATATTCACTAATTCGGCAGAACCTCAGAGGGTTAAAATACTGGAAATATTTGCTTATATCTACTTCGACACGTGTACAGTGATAGATGTAATTGTCGAGGGGGTTTCGCTGACATTACGATTATCAATTGAGTCTATATATATGTATTTAGTATAATTTCGCGCGGATACGGGGATCGAAGATCAGGCCGGTCATTCGTTCGAACAACGCACACGCGTCGACGTAAAAAATATGTTTTGTTACATGGTTACGCCTTACGCCTAAACGAACATCCGACACAATTTTTTTACATAGTTTTGCCGCAAGAAAAAGCCACGCCTAATTTTTTATTAAATACTTTTAATAATGATTCTTTGCCGATTTTTCATACTAATAATTTATATTTCAACCTATCGATAACCTATCGCATCGTCAGCTTGTCGATCGCGAACATCCACGAGTGCAGTTTTTCGCCAAAAAAAAAAAATCGCCAGGGCATTTACAACGAAACGAAACTCAGGCCCTCGTAATAATCATTCAATTGTCATTGGAGGATATTCCGTAGGAATTATTGAAATAAAGAGTACGCGTGTCCTAAAATACAAGAAAAAAAAAAAGAGTCGAAAAAACGGACGAGTCTTTCTGAAACTTCTTGTATTGCATGTACTTGCTTGGATTCGTCTCTCGTGCCGAAGTACACGAGATAAGAGACGAGATATAAAATTTACAAATATGCTCTCATCGTTGGAGTTTCGAGACGATTATTAATGAGATGTTTTTGTTGGTGACCCGAAAAATAAGCTATTTTCATGAAAACTTTCGATTTTCGTCACGCTCAATATATAAATAACCATGAGATCCATTTTTTTTTTTTAATTCAAATACTGTGGGAAATTCAAATGTAAAAAAAAATTGAAAATTTACTCTTTTTATTATTTTGAAACGAAGTTTGTTTCGTAAATATGTGAGTGACATGAAAAAATTAATTGCCTAAAGTTGAAGAAAAAATTGTTTGCTTAAAATTACAGGTATCAGGAACGTATCAGCTCCTGAAATACTTTCTCTCTAAAAATTTCCTCTTCATTACGTTACAACGAGAATTTTAAAATATACTGACAAAAATCCCGTATGGTTTTTACCGTCCCACATTAGAGTAACCGCATAAACGACCATGACAAAGGCAAAAACACGACACAAAAAAAACTATCATGATCCATTGTCAAAAAAACCACAAAGTTTCATTTAAAAATAGCAATAGACGAAAAACAGAGAAAAAAGTATTTTTTTTCTAATCATCTGATCTTAAATTACTGCATTTTTTATTCCTGATAATTTTTTTTGTTTTTTTCATCTTCCTCGTTGATTAAATAAATTAATTGAATCGTCAATGCTTTCTCTGGTTTCTTAAATGATAATTCGACGTACTTAGGCACGTTTATGATTGTCTATAAATGTTCATCGTAGCATTAATCGAGCCCCTCCTTCGCCCTCATACCACAACAAGATGATAACCTCTTGTTAGAATTTTTTTTCACATAACTGGATTAGATCCTGTATACTGATGCACTATATATGTGTAATACACACACGCAGCCGGTTAGAGTACAATGTCGTATATTCCAAGAGACACGGGGTATTAGCCAGCTTGTGTCAAGTGATTGAATATTCTGATTAAATTATTAAATATTCTGATAATTTAATCACAATATATATATATATATATATATATATATATATATATATATATATATATATCTATAAACAATCAAACGCCATAAAAATACACACATACATAGATATATCCACACTCGATACGTACTTTCAACATTAACACATCGTTATTATCATTTGTATATAGAACTGATCGTTCATGAGTGCTAGACGAGACGAAATTCCATTACGTTATCTAAGTAACACAAAATGTTGTATCATTACGATACTTTTTGAGCTAGTGTGCTGATTATTGTTACTCATTCATGTAGCTTTCTGTGTTCTACATTAGCGAGACATTTTAACAATCATCAGAAAAAGTAGTCCTGATGCTCTAATTCTTTTCGATCTAAAAATCAATACTCAGGCCATTGAATAATAAAAATATGTCTATATGATGAATTATAGTGATCAGAAGACTTGAAAGATTTCAATGAAATTTCTAATACAGACAGGAATAATTTCTCACATTTAGAATATATGAAAAGGCCTCAAATGATTTTTATCCTGATAGATTACGATACTTTTCGAGCTAGTGTGCTGATTATTGGTACTCATTCATGTTGCTTTTTGTGTTCTATATTAGCGAGACATTTTAACAATCATTTGAAAAAGTAGTCCTGATGCTCTAATTATTTTCGATCTAAAAATCAATACTCAGGCCATTGAATAATAAAAATATGTCTATATGATGAATTATAGTGATCAGAAGACTTGAAAGATTTCAATGAAATTTCTAATACAGACAGGAATAATTTTTCAGATTTAGAATATATGAAAAATATATTAAATTATCTGAAACGATATCGTCTCATACCAAAAAGGCCCCAAATGATTTTTATCCTGATAGTGATTACACTCCATAGACCTCAAGGAGTGTAAAAAATAAAACCCAAACGAAAATAATTTGCTTTCGAAGAAAATCACTGACTATCTATATTAACAAATATCCGAGAAGAAATTTGGGCTTAAAAAAAAAGCATATTACATGAAAGTCTGTGATTCGAAATACGTATTTTGCCTTTAATAAAAAAAAATTCTTTTCATTTAAATGACGTAGTTTGTCGTTTTTTTCGACAGCACAGATAACTGATTAGGAATCCTCTTAATCAGGCAAGCGTCACGAGTACGATATCTCATTTTCTATGACGAAAAATACGTGACAAAGTGCTCGTACTCTTGTGAGCCGCGCTTAATATCAATTCAAATTATTAACAACAATGATTTTTTTGTTTTTTTTTTTTTTTTTTCAATAAGATTTGTATCATTAATTAATTCATCGATATCAAATTTTCATCGATTCTATTGAATTTACCTAGAAAAAGGGTCGTCAAAAATGGCCGAGTAAGCAAGTCGTATGTACAGATTTACAGGCTGACGTAAAAAATCGGGGTCAGCATGACAAAGTCCGCAATGAAATATTGGTCCATTCCCATGTGTCTATATAATATATATATATATATATATATATATATATATATATATATATATATAATAACGCACTTGAAAAAAATTTCGTCCCATCGCAAAAATATGTTTTGTCTTTCATTTCACCTCGGTCAAATCTACCCTTCTTATCAATAATTCAACATTTCTTCAGTACATTCGTTCAAAATTCCAAAAGGTTATCATGGCAAATTGCAGAATTATATATATGACGAGGGGCAAAGCATAACTCGGACCCCTGCGAACAAAATCAACAACTTTCGTCACTATATAGGAATACGAAAAAAAATCGTCATAATTTCATAGTATAAATTATTCCTCCCTCCTCCACATCCTGGACCCCAAGAGACAGTAGACGATATATATACATATATATATATATATATATATATATATATATATAAAAGATACATTATCGTCTGTGCAAAATCGTTTTGCGTGCTTCTGAAATAAGTTCTGTCGGGTCATCGGGAACTGCTGGGGAGGTTAGGTACAGAGATAAAAGCACGAGAAAGTTCATCGGGGTCCGTCAATGGCGATTTTCAAGCGTCATGTATTCCCCCATCAAGACCCCTCTTGGGTTCTTTTGACCTGGTGAACGAAAGCTGATAAATTGAAGTGATCGAGCCGGCAGCACTTCAGTGCATCGTGACATACGTTCCTTCATTGTTCAACTTTACTGAGCTATTAAAAAATAATAAAATTGAATTGAACAATAAATAATAAATCGAAACGATTATACGTAGGAATAAGAAATATATTGAGGTTAGAAAATCTCAGGCTGTGCCATATAAAGGAGTATCATAGAGTCGAGAAAAAGAAAAACGTTTAGTTTTTATCAGTGACGAAAGAGAAGAGATAAAAAAAAAACCATTTTATTATTGTGTTTTAATTATTAAACGCTCGAAAGTTCAGTTGATGAACTCTCCGAGGTACATCGAAAGGGTCTGTATGAGATTCGCGGTGTTGTCGAAGCAGGAGCCTTCGTCTATCCGGAAAAGCATCCGGGAAGAGACAAAAATACCGAGGAATAAACTAACCAAGCGTGAAATTACCAATTTGTTCTTCGACAATTGTGACGGTGAGTTAAAAGTTAATTAGAATTTAACCTTTTTCCGTCCAATTGATTTCCATTTTTTATCGGTGGAGGAGGCAGCATTGTTGGTATATAGTGATAAAATCGGGAGAGTCCAAAGTAGACTTTGATCGTCTAACGAGTGTGAGTCAATTTAACTGAACAATTGCGCTCTGTCTTAATTGGACTAATATGTCAAATGTATATCGTTTCAATTGTTTACAGGAAGTTCTTATTTGAAACGAAAATCAAATGGTCGGGCATTGAGAAAATGTATATGATGGACTCAAATTAGCTCAATTGATATTGCGCAGTTGGGACGAAATATTTGGGGTGTTGGGCAAAGACCACACTTGGGATCCTGTCACGAAATTTCGACATTAATGAGATTAAAATGCCAGGCCCAAAAATCGACTTCGATTGCCTGATGTACTTTTGGCCTAGTCCAATTTCCATTCTCAAATTCCCAAAAAACTTAACTAAAATTGGTCAATTGTAATATCATCTTGTTTGTTTACAAACTCATTTCAATCGACGCACTTTTCATATTTGGGTTTGAAATTAATTCGTAGACAGTTGAAACGATGCACCGTTGTGAAAAAAAGTTTAGTTTGAATTTTATGCATTTTGGTTATAAATTTGGCAGACTTGAAAATTGGTCAAAGTTTGCTTGGGACTCTGGTCCAGACAGACGTGTTTTAATCTAAAATTGACAACAATGTGATTGATGATTACAGTTGTCCAGACGGAACGATCATGTTCTCCGACCTTCTTTCGTCTCTTGACCTTCGTTATCGCGAGACCTCAGCAAAAACCAAGGTTCTTAGATAAAGAAGGTCAAGTTACTATCTGGGGCTGAGGGCAAAAAGCAAAGTAAATTCTTCCGGTGAAATATTAGTGTATAGCCTCAAACTATAATTGTTGTTAAAATTGATGGTTTATACCGCGTTCTTTAAGAATCTTGGGACAAACAAAAGTCGTTTTAAGACGTAATTCAAATGTTCATCATATTAAGCTTAATGAATTACACTAAACATTGGAATGATCATTACGATGTAATGTTTGTGTCACGTTGTTCATTGTAACGCAAGAAAAATACGAATTTAGCACGATAATGCGTAGATTATTTTTAAATACCACCCGATGGTAATCAACGGAAATTATTTGGACGAAAAAGCCTATAATAATACCAATAGAGAGAACATTAAAGAGAGATATTTTTTTCATCTCTTTTTGTTATTTTCTAATCCAACAATGTCTATGAGAGGGCATTATTTTCATGTTTGTTATTTCGCTTTATCTTCACCAGGCTGCTTGAAAATGGCTGCGATACCGCACGGTGCCTTCGCAGTGCATAAAGTCCGCGAGCATAATGTACGTCGTTTTCTCATCTCCAAGATGGAAAAGGAGGCGAACAATGATAAAGAGAGCAAACAGGATACCGGCTATTCAAAGAAAAATGCGAAGGAAGAAGGTAATTAATGGCTCTTCCATCTTTAGAAATTTATTGAAATTAAAAAAAAAAGAAAATAGTTAAATTTTGTTTTGTTTGATCGAGATGAGATATACATTAGTTTCAGTAACAAGTGGACAGTCATGTCCACCCTATACTTCATTTTTATATTAATTAATCTTACAAGCTTTTCATTAATTATCGTTTATTGCTCATTATGAAAGTTTAGAAAAACGATTCTCAATGATGATTTAATTATTAAGGAGCAACAAATCGTTTTCCTCACGATAAATTTTAATCCTTAACGCATCAATATTGACAAATGTATGCAATAAATAAGTTATCTGGGTCTTCTTTAAAGGAATTAATTGTTTATAAAATATCTTGAAGAAAATATTAATACTGTAATGAAAATGAGAAGTAATTTCTTCTCAATACATCAAGAATCTTATATTTTCCAAATAAACAATTAATTTCATTCAAGTGAAAACAAGATAAAAAAAGAATAATAACAACAACTGTATGTCATATGAAAAAAATAAATTAAATGAATTTAATAAATTTGGGAAATTTTACAGGTAGGGAGTTGACACCCCTGAAGTACAACAGCAAGCTTATGAACAGCATTTGGGGATTGTACAATCGTTATTCCGTGCATAATTTCAAGAAAAACACCAATACTGACGACGAGGTGATGGCGGCAGCATGTTGGGGGCCGGCGGTTCTACGCAACCGGCCCCCAACAACATCAACGGTCGAAAGTTCGGCCGCCGCTCAAGTTCGACACTTCCTGGATACCGGAAATGCCAATCTTTGAAGCAATTCGTGCATTTCGTACAGAACAAAAAAATTAAATAAACTGCTCGAACCACTAAATAACAGGAAAGATAAATAAAAATAACGAGAAGAAAAGAAAGTCAGTAAAAAAAAACTTTGTGATTCCCCCCTTATGTGATAAATGATAATGAATTATTATTAAGTTATGAAGCGAAGAGTTTATTTTTTTTATTTTTCCTACTTCCCATATTGTATTGTTTGTGTGTTAAGCAAATTCCTTGTTGTTGCGATTACAGCAACTCCTCATGTTCAACAATTCCTTCGTATTTCAATCACAACTGCTTATCAGACGAAATTTATAGACAATTTGAAAAAAAAAAAATTTAGAATTATTCATACGTCATTGGCGATGGTCCATGGCTGCGAAATCATCATGCAATTTCCTCATTTATAATTAATAAGGGACGATTCTTCAAGAGGAAATTTTTCTTGTGTCATTCAAAAGCAGACTTGAATGTATATCTTTTTTTTTTCTCACAAAACTTTCAACAAGAACACGAAAAATTGCAAAACTTTTATGGTATCGTGATGGAAGTTGGAAAAAAAAAAAAAACTTATACAGCAGTTTGAATATCCAATTTCAAAGTTGTGGTAAATGACTCGTTCTATTCCTATTAATTTGTGAAAGACACAAGCGACAGTGAACAGATAGTCATATGGCGCTGTGACCTATATTTATGTCTCTCTGTCCTTGGGAGGGTGAAGGGTTAATTTATGTGAGGTGGCCTATTTAGATATGGAATATATAAAATCTCTCTGTAGACTAATCATCAATAATAAAAATGCTTTGAATATGTATATATGGTCAATGTCGTTGTACGAGAAACGGATTTTTTTTACAGTTGCAATTAAACGTATGAAAAATGTAGACGATATATAATATATTTTCGTACGGAAATGGAAATCTGGCAGAATTAATATTTCTGGTATTTGGTAATTAAAATGTTAATTTCATGCTATTTTCATAGAAAAATATACAAATATGAGAAAAAAATATAATTTCTATAGAGAATGGGTGAAAAATAATAAAATGTTTCATTTTTTTTAAAATCGTTTCTTGCCAATCATTTGATCTCGATATATATGTACATACTATTGTCATAAAATCCTAGAATTTTAACAAATTACTCGCAAGTATGATTTTTTTTTTTGATGGTTTAAGTTTGCATTGAATGCCCCATATAAAAAGTAGAGTTCTTTCTCTCCGTACATGTACATATTTATTAATCTTTATTTCATGGGAAAAATTTAATAAATCGTTGATAGCAATGAAAGCCTTGCTGTTTTATCGAACGATCGCACGTGCTCTTTTATAAGTAATTCTTGGGGGCGCTATTCTCACTCGAGGAAAATAATACTTGCTGGGTCTCTCAGAACGGACAAGGAGCCACGAGCCACGGCAGTCGATATACTTCTCTCAGATAGCACAGGTAGTACGAACTGTCATGAGTACTGACGTTTCCTCCCATTATTGACACCAGCACAATTTATCGTTGATTTAATATTAAAAAATAAAGTAAATACGCGAGATTATTTTCGTGTTTGATCGTTCATCGATGCTAATGTTCTCACGATAACATGAGTCGAGCGAATAATCAGCTGCCAAATCTTGACAAACTCTTCAAGGATGAGGATGACCAAGATTTTGCACCTCTCGGCGGGTATGTTTATGATTATATACATATTTTTGATAGTATTTCGTAGCTAAAATGGAGATATCAATTGTTTAATTATGTGCGAAAAAAGTGCGAACGTTGCCTATTTATTTTATGCTGCTTGAAACTCAGTCGGTAATAAAGTTACCTATTCACGAAAGGCCGACAATATACTTGGTGTCCTGAATGAAAATAACGCATTTAAAATTATCAGTTTGATTTCGAATTAAATGCCATTATTATTTTGTCTTTTCGAAATTTGAATAATTTCGGAAATTGGTCCATGAATATTACTGAAAAAAAAATCGTGTCTTTTTTCGAAAAACTTCCTCGTCTAATTCAAATAAAAATATGTTGCGACTGTTTGATTTTGTAGATCAAACTTGGCAGCGATTTTCGGCACTCCGCAAAAGCTTGGCGATGTTTCGGCATCACTCAAGCAGCCGTCGCAAAAAAAACTGCATAGCGGAAGAAATACACCACAAACAATTCAACAACCGACAAACAAATCTGAAGTTATCGTGGCAAAAGTTGTGCATGCATACAAATTGTAAATATCCTCATTAAAATCCAGTAACAATGATAAAGAAATAAATTAAGAATAATAATAAAGAATAGTTTTAATAATAATAATCATTTCAGGCAAAATGGACAATACTCTCTGATAGGAAAATTGGGTATAGCACTCACTGGTAATGCAACGACCCGGCTCTATCAGATAATATTGTACAGAAGCAAGCAAGAGCACATATCAATTGTGACACTGACAGCCGAATTTTCTTACACAATTCGTGAAAACAATTATGCAACTTATTACGATGGTAATAACGAAAATTGGTCAATCCTCTTTGAGAATGAAAATTCTTGCATCGAGTTTGCTCGTGAAGTTGGCGTCTCGAGATTTCTCTCGGGAGAGACAATAACAGATGATTCTGTGTTTTATCAAAATTTAACTGTCCAGCATGAAGGAAACCAAGTCAAGGAACATGACGAAATTACCGTTAAAAGTATTATTTTCACAACTCTTACGCAGCCATTAAAAATTGATGGTTCGGCGAGCCAAACGATGAACGTTGAGATATCACAAGATGAGAATTGGGAAAGATCCCTCCTCAACTGTAGCAAAGGTCTGAAAAGATTGTTAATATTGCCACCAAGTAGACAAATAAGTTTGGGTCCTGGATTTCCGAAAGGAAGAGAAATAATCATGGAGATCGAAGTTATGGAAATCGTCAAACCGGAAGATAAAAATATTTCGGCGACTAAACCACCGATCGCTACTGGCAAAGCTTCGATACTATCACGAATGGCAAAAATGGGACAATCTATGCTGCCGAAAATTCCCACGTCAACTACTACGGACTCGGAGGATACTGAAGTAAAAAAAAAAAATCCTGCTTTGAATTATAACACGGAATTTTTAGAATGAAAAAAAAAGCTAAGGGACTGACATGAAATATAATATAATGAGAATCGATAAAATTTAAATTATTACAGACCGTCGGACACAACAATGAAAAATACTTGATAGAATTTTCCATCACTTAGAAGACTGCCAATTTTTTTAATGCCAACTTCGACCATCACATTTATGTAACATTTTAAGTAAATTGGGTCGAATGATTTTTTTCAATTTGTTTCCAGTTGACAAATTTGTAAAAATTCATGAAATCGAAAATCCATTAAAATTGATTAAATTGTTACAGGACGAAGTTCACGTAAAATCTCCGCGACGTTTCAAGGTACGTTAAATGGAGGGAGAATATTGCAATTATTGCAATTCAAATGGATTGTGTGTGGAGGAGCACAATGGAAAGTAATCAAAATGGAAATATTTGTTTAGCCTGAAGTCTCAGCATCTCATGCATCCAAGCATCAATCTCGGCTGTCTCAGGAATCTGCCGAAGAAACAGCTTCGATCCCAAACGTTTTAGTGCCAAGAAGTATTCTCCCTAATAACGTTCCCTTGGCACAAAGGCCGATAATGCCTTCATCGGCCTTTACGAATACCTGGCCAGCTGGTCCGATTCAACAACAATACGTCACAATGGATGGACAATATTATCCAGTTCATCAAGCCGCTGTAACTCAACCTATTCAAACGGGGATGGATCCAAACATAAATGTATTTTTGTCAGAAACGAGAACTCAGAATACCGAGATTCGCATGGGAATGTCAAAAATAGCCGATAACGTTCAGAAATTGCTCGACAAGGTATTAAAAACTACAATTAAATTATAAAATTTAAACATATTCAGCTTTGAGTCATATCAAAAAAATTAGAAACAAAAAATCAGAGGTAGTTGGGAATTTTTAATATGAGTTTGGTGGAGAAATAAAATCTGTGTCTTCGCACCAATATTTGTCATTCATTGTAGTTTCACGTTCTTGAAGTTCAAAGTGCCTCGTCACCGATCAACGAACGAGCCATGGAAACATCGTTGAAAATGCTCATGGCCCTTAACGCTTCTAAAAATGATGTCAGGGGAGGATTATCGATGGATAGTAAAAATACATCTAACAACGAGTTTGTATCGTCGAAAGAGGATCATCCAGCGAGAGATCGCGAAAAAGAGAAGAGGCTTGAAAAAGAATTGGAGAAAGCAAAAGGTAAAATATGAGCCCTAAATTTTCCATGTCTGTCCCTCCTAAAGTCTCCATATTACGCTTGTCATTTTTCACAAAACTGCTTCGATCGGAATGATAAAAAAAAAATTGCTGTAAATTCCTCAAAATCGTACGATACTAATGAGGAATAAATTTTATGCAATTCCTGAACTATTTGAATAGATTTTCCAATTTTTTAACGATGAACATTTAGAAAATGATAAAATATTTTTTATTAACGAATTCTCATTTAGCCCATTAAATGTTACTGAATAGACAAAACATTTGTAAAAAGACAATTGTTATTTTAGGATTGCTGGAAGATCATGCCAAGAAAATTGGCAACCTCGAGGGTGAGAAGCGAGATTGGAGTAACGAAAAGTCCGAATTTTATGGAAAAATTGAACGCTTGGAAAAATCTTTGCACGAAGCACAAATTGCTCTGCAAAAGTCATTTATCGAGCTCAAAATTGCTAATGATTTGACAATTAGCCAACAAAAGAATAACGCTATGCTAGAAACAGAAATTTTAAAGGTCAATGCTGAAAAGATTATTCTCGAAAAAGCTGCTGCTCATGCAGCATTGGAAACAAAAAAATCTGTAACTGTAAGTTGAACGAATAGTGCTCGATTTCTGATCTATTTTGAATTTATTGGTAATGGATGACGAATAGCATACATAAAATAATCGTCATATTGAGCAAATGTGAAATGTGCCATAAAATTTATGGACCTGTTGATTTTTTTCCCCCAATTTCATAAGTCTGCAATGAAAATTATCGTCGAATTAAGTACTTATTGTGTAAAATTAATAGGCAAATGAAAAAACGACGGAAATCAAACGAATAATGAACAGGACCTATCAGACTCTGCTGGCAAAATTCACGGAGGAATCTTATACCACGAATTACATAAAAGAGACCGTGGCGAACACCATAAGGGTAAAAAATATTTCAACTGTACATTATCAGAGAAATATTACATTTGTTTCAATTAACTAATTTCATTCGAATTTCTATGTCCAGAATATTACTTTGCAAATTATGAAAGAAGGCGAAAGGAACGAATTATCGGAATCTGCTGATAAACCGGAAGTGAAAGATCCGATAATTATTTCGGGTGAATTACAGCCCAAAGTAATAAATTATACCCCAGACTCGAGTACCGTAATCGAAGATACATCGATCACGTTACCGGACATTGATAATTTTTCATCATCTCTAAACGTATGAAAAATTGATGTACATTTTTTAATTTTTCAATGTGACCGTAATTAGAAAATTTATCTATGGGATTTGAAAATTGTCTTTTATTCGTTTTCTTTTAGGTAATTCCTGCTGCTCATGAAGAGCCACCGCCTATACCGCCAATGGATGTCGAGGCAACGGATGGTCATTGGCTTCCTTGATAAAATAAAAAATTGCAACTATCCTAAAAAGATTATTCTAGCAATTTCAGAATCTCAAGTTGCCGTTTTGTCTCAACGATTACAAACAAAAGAGATAACTTGTAATGATGATAAAAAAAAAAAATTATTTTAATAAACAAATATAAATTCTATTATATCTTCAAGTACATTTTGTTCCTCGCATGAACATGAAAAAAAAACTGATATTTTTTTCAACAAATATATATGAAAGTTTCAAAGATAAAAAAAAATAATCATAATGTAAATAAACGAAAATATCATTTTTCTTGTTTCCAAAGTCTCTAGCTCGATCGGGAGATAAGAATCGAGTTGGCGGGAACGAGGACCGTTGAGTTTTTTTTTCACGGCCCACCCGTTATGTCGCATCGATATATATATGTGCGTTTTGCTTGATAAAAAAAAATTCAAAGAAACGCTCTTTTTATTGCAACTTATAAGTAGTGCGCGATTCAATTTTCTCGATAAAATAAATTGAACGGTAAAACTTTTTGATACTTTGGCTAAAGAAGATAAATTGGTGAAAGGTGAACACGATTAATCATAAAAATCGAAAAACAATAATTGAGAAACGACAGATGCGCCGTTTTCTCGCATCTCGTCCCATTCTTGAGTTAACTCCAATGAGCTACGGTACGGTGATGTTAAGCTTCAAAAAATTTATCGATAAATCCAAAATTAACAAATTAATGCAGCTTTAATTAACAATTGTTGAGTGAGCGTTATTGATAAGCAACGTGCAGTTTAAGAAGTGACGGTCAACGAGTCTTATAGTTATATCCGTTTCACGAGAAAAACGGTTCGTCTGTATTCACGGTCAACCATCTTGGCTTGTGCCACGCCAATCAAAACTACAACTTAACCTCTCTTATAAATACAGATTTACGTGAAGAAAAAAAAAGAAATGAAAATAAAAACACAATGATGAATGTTGTTTTTTTTAAAAGAATGATCGATGAGTTTATCTTTTATTTTTATAATAAATCAGCCTCATTTCCCGCCTTGAATTGATAAATCAATATTTTCATAATTTACTCCCATAAATAAAATGATTTTTCATTCAATCCTAGAATATAATTCTTAGTTTTGCGTATTTATATTATTTTTAAAAAGCGTTAATTCAATCCGATCCTTTCATCAGTTCAAATATATACTATATGAATATAAATAAATATAAATATTGAAATACATAATGCCAAAAGTGGGGAAGGATAAAAAATTAATTTATAGGAGAGTGCTGATAAGCCAAATTTATCATGGAATCGGGCACGGTTGAGGAACAAATGTCCTTTCGGCTTGGCGAATTATTCGACAGTTATGAGGAATTGGAGAGAAAATTGGAGCGTTTTTCAAAGCACAGTCTCGTTCATTATTGGAGACGAGACAGTAGAACTGTGAGTGGTGCCCACATGAAAACTGCCAGACCCATCAGTGAAAGATTGAAATATTATTCAGTCAAGTATGCGTGTATCTATGGTGGACAAAAATTTCTTCCCAGAGGAGCTGGGCGCAGGCAATCACAGTAAATTAATCTTAATTTTTTTTTTTTTTTACCAACTTCAAGAAATTAATTTACATGAGTTTACCTAAATTTTTGTAAATTACTCTGCAGATCAATCAGAACAAATTGTCCAGCTCACATTATGCTGAGAGCTTCAAAGGATGGAACTAAGCTCGAAGTGACCAGTGTCAATAATGAGCACAATCACGAGATTTCCGAGGTAGTTATGAATTTTTAAACAAATCTAAATTTTTAAATCTTTCCACTTTCCCTCATGAATTGGGTAATTTTTTTTTTTTGCATATAAAAATCAATAAAATTTAATTTTTGCCTATAGTTTTGATCTAAAAAAATTATATTTTATTGTAAAATATTTGAATTCTTGGAATGTGAAAAAAAAAAATGGAATTCAAGTAAGTAATTAAATTCTATTCGGTTGATAAATAAAATAATGCAAGAATTTTTATTATTTTACTATTAGGAACTTTTGTCATTAATTGCATGATTTCATTTGTTTCCAGGAATTGTTCAAGAAACTGCCACAAGAACGAAAACTTTGTGGTGAAATAAAGCAAGAAGTTCAGGATCTCATGCAGCTGCACATAGATCGAAAAAGGCTCAAGGAATATGTTCGTTTGAGGACCAACAAAGTTTTACGATCGAAAGATCTTTTCAATATTGCAGCTGCTAATAAAACAAAGCGAGAGATAACGCCCGAGCGAGCATATCAGTTGTTCAAGAGAATTCATGATCTTGAAAAATTGCAACGCCATGAGACCACGAGAAGTTATTCCGAATCCGAGGATGAGATTGCACAGACGATAAAGAGGATAAAGAAGGAGCAAGAATCACCATGGGGTAAAGACGTTAGTAATCAAACTATTGATGCTTTTTTCCCCTACGAGCAGAATTACCAATTTTTCAATAATTCACATTGAAACCAAATCATTTCTCATTAACGAATGGGAATGATGAATTTTTTTGTTTGCTTCGTTTACAGGGATTAACGGCTGAACTTGAAGGGAGCGAAGGTAACGATGGTGAGGACTCGTACAGTGCTCAAATGGCGCAAGAAGAAGTTATCGATGACATGGACACAACGGAAGGGCAATTGTTGAGTACAAATGCCGATGGTGATATAATAACAGCAAATGGAGGAATAGTTGGCGATTTGGTGATGGAAGACGGAGATCCATCGGTCATAGTCGAGTCTATTGTTAACGCTGACGGTTCGGTATTTGTTGATGAAAGGGACTTTAACAATTACTGCAACAATCATCTGAATCACACGGCTGACGACAGCCATTCGCCAGGTCCTCAAGGTAAATTTTACATCAATGTGACATAAGAAACTTTTATATCATTTCTCATGTTCCATCAGAGGTCACACTCAATCTAATCTCTCTCTCTCTCATTGGAATAATAAAACTGATAAAAGACATTTTGCATTGAACTACAAAATTCGAACATAATAATTTCATGCATACAATTCGTAAATCCTTGATTTATCAAGTTTTGATGGATTTTTCTGTAAGGTCATTTTGAATGTGAAATTTTTCTACGGATTTTAATGTTTCCATCACACGTATTGAAGTTTTAGATATGGAGACAATGGCTCCAGTCGAGATGGACAAAATATCAAGAGTTCACACAACCACCAGCCCGTCTCATGAGGGCCGAGCAACATCGGAAGAACCGCAGATTAATGACGGAACGACGAATCCTCTTAACGATTCGTCAGATTCCAGAATTTGGATAATGAAAGAAGCTGCGGCAATTGACACAGAGCCGGATAGTGCACCGGAGACCGAAATGGCAAATAGTACACAAATTGTGAAAAATATCGGTGAACCGGAAGTCTCGGAGGTCATACTTTCAGAGGAGGCAAGTCATCAATTGCTCCAAGAGCAATTGGCTGTTCTACGTGCCGAGAAGGGAAAACTTTATCATGAGACGGAGATGCTCAAACTCAAGAAGGACAAGCTCAAACTTCAGATGAACTGTTACACAAATGAAATACGAAAACAAGAGATGGAGAAGGAAAAATTGAGACTCGAGATAAAGTTGTTGCAGTCAAAAGTCGTGGAGGATGCCAATGATGTTTCTCATTACATCTTCGTGCCTTGAGGACACGAGACGATAGAGAACAAGTGAAAACAAACAAAAACACCGACAATTTTATCACATGTAAATAATAACAGAGCAAAAAAGATGCCGCCATTATATTCTATATAAAAGAAAAATGGCGTTATCAAAAGTTGTCATTGTGTTTTGCAATTTTCACCGAAAGATTGTTGGAAGAAAATCTGTGTTACTAAATAAGCGATGAACTTGTTTCCTTGCCTCACCAACATTATCGACTAAATTTCGACGAGACAAGATGTGAAATAAATTATTTTCTAAACTTCTATGCCCCATTTTTCTCTGGTATATAGTAAGATTTTTTAAACCTATTTTAATTTGTCCAAATAGGTGCTCCATCGAATATTTTAAGTAGAGTACAATCTTTACGAAGTAGAATATTTCAAATCGATCATTAACACGGAGTGTTTTCGTCTTTTAACGTTACTCGTGTGATGAAAAATATTCAATTTGTACAAATTTCTTCAAGATAAACTAATTCTATTAAAGTATAAACAAAATATCAATTTCCTTCATTTTGTTAGAAGAAATTGGAATTTTTCAACAATTAACATTGAAAAATTATTATTTAAATAGAGTAGAGATTATAAAATTAACGATACCAGCAGATGGTCTTGTAGAGACCATGTTGAAGATTTTGTCACCGGATCCCACCTTGGCTGTTGATTCCATGCTTCACTTTACGGCGACCTGCAAACAAAAAGGATTACGAAAATTGAGTATTTAAAATGAGGAGGTTATCGCATTCACGCGAGGTATTGCCAAAAATTCAGCATCAAAATTACGTGCGGTGTAATGAGTGGAGCAAGAAGAATGCTCTCCGCATATTGATAGACAAATTATTAGGCAAATACAATTGAGGAAAAAAAAAAAATTAAGTTATAAAAAAAATAAAAATCTATCGTTCGTATTATTACTTGCAAAAAACTTAATTAATTCACGTAATATCAGAGAATTTCATCATGAATAAAAGAAAACGAATAAAAAATAGATTACGATAATGGCGATTAGACTAAATGTCCCAACGTCGCATAAACTCATTTTTTTTTGAGTTTCCAGAGTTTCGTCTGGATAATTAATTCATTAGGACTGGCAGCTTCTGTGCTAGCATCAACTTTCTCGTACACCCTGCCCGAGTAATTGAATTTGCCAGTGAGACTCCATTCGTGGGAACATTAGACGATTTCGAAGCATATGAGATGCTACGTCCTTGTCCCTTTACTCGCTGATCGAGTTTACGCAATTTATAGGATTATTGGAATCACGCGAAAGTAATAATAACATGAGCCGTAGTACGAGAGTCTATATACACGTGAACAGTCGACAGAGCCAACATCAACAGGTCCACGAGCAATGAAAGTTGGGAAACGAATGACTGAAGTCTACGTGAGTGCCGGCGAGTCAAATTTGCGCGCGCAACGGTGGTGGGGACATTTGAAACAGCGCAACGGGTCGGAGAGGGAAAGCTCACGTTTAAATTTAGATGGGATAATCAGAGTCGATTCTGTAAAATTATGTGGCAATGAGCCGGATAATGCGGATCCGTAATCTTTACGTGATAATTACGTATTCTGCAAGCTTTTTTTTACAAATTACAAATAAATTTCAGTATGTGCAATGCAAATATCGCTGGAACAACGGTCGCTAAAAATTGACAAACACTCTATCGAATGTTGGATGATTTTTTCTTTTTTCTTCAAATTCAAAACTTCTGCAAACTTTTTCTTCAACATTCGAGCAAACGAGGTTATGGAATTATCACGATTGGAGAGATAAAAAACTGAAATAGGATAGTACGACTGTTTGTTAGCGATGATATATATATATATATATATATATATATATATATATATATATATATATATTTGCGCGCGACTGAGCATACAAACAAATCCTCTCCGCCACGTGATCCTCAAATTTTTTTGCATGATTGCTTAATATTCTTTAAGTAGCCATCGTAAACATATTACATAAAACCGTTGACCCATACTTTCTGAACATTTGCAACGTGTTGTCCGGTTTTCTTCACTTTTTTTTAGAGTATTCTTCTTACAAGTTGGTTTGTTTACACTACACGCGAGGATCGAGAACAAAAGTCGGCCATCTTGTGGTCGTAAGTGTACATTGTGCAAAAGCATAGATTTAGTTTCTTGAATTCCCACTAGAGGCGCCACTTGTCGGAATTTGAAAATGTAGATGAAGATATATATATATATATGTATTGAAAAAATAACGGCTTGACAAATTTGATTTTTCTACAGACGTCCATCCCGGAATATTTCATTGCTTTTTTTCCTCGTATTTATGCTACACTAATTGCGCCACTTTCCAAACTATTACAATAACTCTTGCATCATATATAAAGCCAGCACGGCCTGCTGAGAAGCAGATTACCGTTACGAACGAATGGATTTTTATTTTCACAATTCTGGATTTTTTATTGTTCGTTGATTCGAGTTATCGAGTTTGAAAAAGTAAGCAAAAAACTTATATAGGAATGCGGGTATAGATGCGGTATAGAAAATTTACATTCTTATTCAAAAATCAACCAAGCGCCAACGAAGATTGAGGTCTAAATCTTCGTTGCAAGCACTTTGACGGAGATTCTATTCACCATCAAACACAACGTTTTTTTCAACTATGAAAAATTCGGGATATTCATGCTTTCTCAGTCGTAAGATGTTATTATGTTCAATTATGCTCACATAAATGTTGCCTCAGCCTCTTCGTCACATTTTCTTGAATCGTGCGCTGTTTATTCCAGTATTTCCTCGCTATTTTCTTCGTAACACTCTTCAACAACGAGGATTCAAACCGAACTGACGAAGTCAACGGTTGAATCTGTGAACAGCCAGAGATAGTCGATTGTCAAGATCGATTAATCGAATTTTGACTCAAACATAATAATAATAGTACATTTTAGTCTGCTACTCTGCTCACACTTCGTAAAACAACAATATAATAATCAATAATTGTTGCTCTTCCAGTCTCCGTCATTGTTTCATTATTGATTATTATAAATTTGTTTGATATTTTTCTTCATTTACAAATTGCGTCACTATTCTCCGCCCTGGATCGCGGAATAAAATCTTCGTCCCAAGAATTATAGGTTAGGCTAAGAAAATCGCCGATTCTTACAGACTAAAAAAAATGTTTAAACAACCGGTAAAGCTTTTAACATCAGCGTATTTTAATAATATTTCGGGTGAGTTGAAGAAAAAATTATTTTAAACATTTAATTGAATTTATAGTATCAAAATGATGCACAACTCGCAATGTTTTCATTAAATTAAAGATTGGGTAAAGCAAAATTTTGAATTTACTGATTATTTCCTTTAAAAAATTAGTAAACGATGACGAATTGATAAATTTTTGAATTTTTTAGCTTTATTAAGACATCATGCCCGTTCTGAGAGCACGCAAGTCACTCAAAAACATAAATGGGATTTGTTGAGTGCAGTTTGCCTTGAGCGTCATCCGGTCATCACAAAACCCATGGAAGAAATAGAAGCAAAGTTTCAAACGATGCTCGATCAGAAAGAATTCGAGAATAGTATGAAATGCGATCATGAATTGAAGCAAGAGAGGGAACGCAAGCAATCCGAATTGCAGAAAAAGGGTCTCTTAGATGTGGATATCGATAACGTATCAAAGCAGACGGCTCAAGACCTGGAAGATGCAGGACAAGTGGAATTGGCCGCTTTTAATTTCGCGCCCCGTATCACAGAGGCAGATAAGAAAAATATCAAAACTTCATTGGAGAGAAAATTGGACAAATGTCTGGTTTTGCTTGTGGAGCAAAAAGTCGGCAAAGATACGTTCTGGCTACCTCCTCAAGGCAATAGAGCTGACGGTGAAACTATGAGACAGGTGCAAAATTCTTTTGACCTATAAAATTTGAACTCTGGATGAAATATTATAGAATTTTGATTTTTTAATTACTTCAATTAACCAAATAATTAAATTCTTGCAAAGATCGTTAAATCAAATTCAGTCTTTTTGCGCTTGTAAAATTACTTCTGAAAGCTATTAAAATATGATTTTTTAAAAGATTTGTTACGGTTTTAATTGTTGTTGTTTGGTTGGTTTCGTTTACAGGCAGCCGAGCGAGTACTAAAAGAAACTTGTGGCGATGATCTAAAAGTAAGAATTTATGGTAATGCACCAATGGGATTTTACAAATACGTGTATCCAAAGTCAGTACGTGAAAAGGGAAATCATGGAGCAAAGGTTTTCTATTACTTGGCAAAATACGTGAACGGCAACGTACCCGAGACTATAAAGCATCAATGGCTGGACAGGCAAGAACTTCAAGAAACTCTGCCCCAACCAATTCACAAGAGTGTCTCAATGTTTCTCGTAACCGAATAGAAATACTTAAATCATACGATTCATCAGTAAATCACGAACATTTCATTGCAGAATCAAACGACATTTGTAAATAGAATTTCGATAAAATTGAAAAAACAAAAAAATGGTTTACGTCATTTTCTTATAGAAAGAATCAACGATGGATAGATTATTTTTTCTTATTTTTTCGAGATAATAAATATTTACAATGAGGAAATTGAGCTTATAGGATACTTTAAACACTCAAAAGCGTCCACTTCGCTTTCTTCCGGTGAATTTTGTGTCTTCACGTGTATCTTTGCCCTGTCGTCGCCTCCTCTCTTTCTTCTCGATGATCCAGTCGCGGCTTTTCTTCAGAGGCTTTCCTCTAACCTTTTTCAATTGTTCCCTAAAATTGAAAAAAGATAAAAAAGACGTTAGTGTCCTTAACAAGTTTCGTCCTTAAAATGAAATAAAAAATGTAAAAAATAAAATAGCATTTGGAGACGAACCGTTTCGAGGTGTAATTTACGGTTGAGCCATCATTCTCAGTACCCAAAGCCTTGGGCAATGGCATTGCCCCACCGGTCATCAAAACCAAAAAGAATTTCTTTGCTTTTGTACTATTAGGAAAATCCACCACGACACCACCATAAAAACCGGCCTTGGTAGCTTGAGTCGTGACTAATTCTATCTGTTCGCTGTTCTCCGGATAAAATTGAAAGACAGCTCTAGCGCTTCGCGTAAGAGACGCGAATAACGTTGAGAAAAATTTGTACAATCGTTTGACGGGATTGTGAGATGTTTTGTCGGCGTTGCAGAGCCATTGGAGAGCAGAAATGCTAACTGCGCCATCAAAACTACCGGCTCTGAATGGCATACCTTGTCCCATATCATTGAGAATTAAATCACCCTCTACTTCGCGCTCCAGAGCAACATCTGTGATATAAAAAAAATCCGGTCTTAAGAATGAAATTATATACTGATCGGGGAAATTTTTTAAAAGATTTTTATAAGTTGGCTGAAAAAAAAATGTTGTTTTTTTTTAAATTCTAGTCAAGATAATCCACTTTTGAAATCTTAGAGTTATCGTGAATTTAAGAGCGAATCGATTGCTTTGAGTGATTATTCGCTATTTGAGTATTAAACTGCTAAATTCGTACTTAGCATCGCTGATGAGATGTCAGCTCCGATCCAGATGTGTCCCTCATCTTCCAAGACACTTCCGCTGAGCCCAGAGCCACATCCTATGTCTAAAAGAAAACAGGGAACATCCTCGGGAAGAAGAAGAAGTTCAATGGCACGTTCGCACATCTGAACTTGAATATCGATCATCCGAGAGCTTTAAAAATTAAGCATCACAGAATTTATTTGGCTAATTCAGATGATGTATTAGAAATGAGTTGATTTTTCGTTAAATGTAAAAGAAAATCCGGTTTGCAGTCTTTAGCTCCGCAATCGGTTGGCTTAGCTCTGTTATTCGATGAGCTCGTGAAGGCAAGATTTTATTTAAACATTTGGCATTTGATTTTTTTACTTAAACTTTAGCTTTACTGGTTTTAATGACCCTTTTCTACACGTTCTTTACATTCTCATTTTTAATTATGTTTTTTCACCTGCCATTTTGAGCAAACACGTTTTTTTGGGTTGGCCCAAAAGATGGTGCCAATTTTATTAATAGATAGCTGTATCTCAATTACTAAATCAGTCTTACATCATGTGTATTTATTAACCAACACACATACATTTATGACTGAATAAGTAAAAAAAAAAAAAACACAATAAAGTTGTCATGCAACATAACAGCAATGTTATGTTAAAAGGCATAAAGGTTATTTCAAATTTATCGGATTTTCCATACGTACTTCTGAGTGTATTTTCTGGCTTCAACTTCACTGTAAAACTACAAAAAAAAAAACAAAGATATAACAAATATTATTTTTAAGAGGTTATGTATATTCACGAATTGCACTGTAGAATTATGAATTTTCGTTGATTCGTACCACTTCCGGTGGTGCCAGATGCTCCGGCCTTCTCGACATTTTGCAATTTCACTCAAACAATATAAAATCAAATTATTCCGAAGCGAAGATAACGTACACGTGCTTTTAAACGAGGTTAATATTCAATGTTGACATGCTGCATGTCGCCATCTTTTTCTTTCTGTATTGAAGCAAAACAGTCCTGTTTGTGCTGCCCCCTACAGCGATTTTTGTCCACTAATCGAGATTAAATTTTATCCTCTATTTTGAACATTGTGTTTAACTTAAATCAAAGATTAATATGGGTGGACAGAGGTGTGACAAAAATATGCCTGGTGCATGCTCGGAAATTAACGGTTCATACACAAAACAATCGATATATAATTTTGCCATGTTCTACGCGGTGAAAAAAAAAGATATTAAAACAAAAGAGATGCAGCGAACGTTGAATTCCTGGATCCTAGATGAGGGAGTTAGAATTGCCGTTGACCGCGCTGGCGTCGAAATCGTCGCATTTTCGCGCGGCAATGGGTGCTGTGCTGTTGCTTGCTTGCTGGTCTGGTGACGGTTAAAATAAAATTCGTTTACATGACGTAAATAGTGGCAACATGTTTGTGGAAAATTTCAAAAATGATTTCTACAACGTGATACAGGGAAAGGTGAGTTTTTGTACGTTGAGCGATAATTAAAAAAGCATGAAAAACTTTTCTTTGTTTACTTCATCATCGTTAAGGTTAGCCGGAGGGCTTCATGGGAAAATGACCCATAATAATCTGATTGTCTCACGCTGCTGAAAAAACTTGTCTCGAATTTTTGTTTTATTCTTTGTTCCAATTTTTTTAATCAATCGTTTATTTCACCCCTTTGGTCGATTTTTGTTTTTTTTTTTAATCAGACGATTCTCTGCCATTGGACTCACGTTTTCCGTTGCTTTTTTTTTCTACATACAGAACTCAAAATGAATTTTGATATTAATGCTATTTGACCTCGCACACGATATCTCTATATCATTTTTTGCAAAAATTACTATATAAATATTTCGTGAATTATCGTGGTAGCATTTTAACAACATTTACCATATTAATAGGGTTAATCCTACCAGGGTGGTTTTTTTTACAATGTAGCAAACGTCTGTAGCTAAAATTTTAAAACTCTGATGACTTTTTAATCGAATGTGGACCTTTAAGTATTTTTTAGTTTCAAGCTTTTGAGATATAAACTGTGAGAAGTGCCTGAAGCGACCATAACTGCGAGCATATTTAATCTTGCTGGGGTGTATTTTTCAATTTATTTATTTTCTTCTTTCTGTTATTTTCAACTGGTGCTGATTTACCAACAGCATTGTTTCATTTGGTATTAATTATTTTACAAAATCGACCAATACAACTCATAAATATTTTTTCTGTTTTGGACATTTCAGTGATTTTTTTAATCCAATGTTTTATTTTCATTACATTGATCTTTGCTATCTTTGCTATTATATGGAAAAATACGACAGAAAATATAAAATTATTATTATCACGATTATTGAGTTATATTTTAAATTGTAAAATTTCTCATATAAAGTATAAACAATTGTTTTAAAGAGTTGTCTGCTGCTGGTGAACTTTGATGTCGATGCTATCTGTGCCTGCAAGATATTGCAGTATTTATTCAAAAATGATAATATGGTATACACCCTCGTTCCGGTTCAGGGACAAGAAGATATGCTACGTGCTTATGAGGAAAATGCGAAAGAGGTAATTGATGAAATAAGGCCTGATATGAAAGCAAAATTATACATCGTAAAATATATTATAAATATATATTTTACAGACATTGAGTGAAAAAAAAAAATTGTCCATCATAAAATATACTTTTTTTTCCATGGGGGATGATAAAACAACGATTTATCGCACGATATATTTTTTTTTCCAGACGAAATATGTGGTAATGGTGAATTGCGGAGGAACCATAGATATAGTTGAACTTCTTCAACCATCGGAGGAAACAGTATTTTTTATAATCGACAGTCACAGGCCTTACGACCTGCCTAACATTTATTCCGAAAGTCAAGTACGAATACTCCATATTCCCGATTCCGATGACGACATACCAGAATATCATGAAATTTACAAAGATGATACAGTGAGTGATATTTTTATTTCTTTAAATATGAAATATATTTGTAAGCCGTGGCATGAAGTTTAAATGTTTTTCATTTTTTTCATAGTCCGATGAAGAAGAGGCAAACGATGAGGGCTCGGATGATGAGGGAGAATCCCGGCAGGCAAAGCGTCGCAGATTGAACGATGCAGATATTATAAAAAGGCGCGAAAGACGACAATGGGAGGAGAACAAGGAAGCGATAATCTTCAATTACACCCAGTACAGTTATTATGGAAAATCTGTACGTATCGATTCGTTCTGAGATATGTCAAATGTTTAAATTCTACGTTTCCAATTTCTAAGTTTGTCGCAAGAAATAATACATACCTTTCTGCTTATTTTTCATTTTTTTTTATCATACGCAAAAGTTTATTTTTCATAGAAATATGCCGATATAGTTCAGCTTGTACTGCTGATACCTGAATTTGTTTTAATTTATTCACAATTTTGTTTATTTTTTTTGCTGAGCACAACACAGTTAAAAAAGATGGATGATGACACTCAAATTATTTACAGAGTGCCGTTATGATGTTCGAAATGGCCTGGAAAATGTCAAAGGACAGTCTCGATATGGCTTGGTGGGCCATCATCGGTGCCACTGAACAAGCGATACTCAACAAAGTCGAGACAAGAGTCAGTGTTCTCGAAGCTGGCAGTTTACAGGGTCACGTGTCTCGATTGAATCACAGACAAGGAGTCGACATGGAAGCGCAGCAACAAAGTGCCGTTAAAGTCACTTACGATCGAGAGTATCCTTTGAAATTTGACAAATTGAAAACAAAATTATTTCGCTACAAAGCTTTTTAAATTTTTGTAGACCTGCACGAGAAAATATTTTTTACACAAAAGTTACTTTGAATTAATATTCGAATATTTATGAAAAAGTTATAATTTTGTAAATTTTTCACAATATTTATTTACAATTATTCAGTCTTCATTTGGTTTTCTTTTTTTTTTTAACAACGTTTTGAGGTGAGCTTTGTCAGTGATCGATGTTGAAATTTTTTCTTAACTTTACGTCGCAGTCTCCAATTAGCTCTATATCGTCACTGGACCGTTGAAGCTAGTCTAAAGCATTCCATGACGACTGCCGTCGCTTTGCGCCTCTGGTCGCTTCGTGGTGAAAAGCGTCTTAAAGAACTTCTTGCAGAAATGGGTCTGCCATTGGCACAATCGCGACAAAGATTTTCCACAATGGACCTGAATCTGAGAAAAGAATTTCGACAAATGGTTGAAAAACTCGCGAGCAAATATAACGTAGACAGTATCGTGGGTGCTAGTTTCACTCTTCAATACGGCTATCGTTTCAAATATTGTGCGTCGGACGTTGTTTACGCGATGCTGGCACTTCTTGAGTCATCGGTAAGTGTTTTTCAAGATTTTAATAATTTTTTTTTTATTTTCTCAGTACACAAATAATAAAAATTTACAATGATCGTATGTTAAACTTTCAATTATTGAACGATTCAAAATTTATATTGTGTAAAGTGGAAATTATATTTTATTGATATTATTTTTTGTTTTCTTTGAAATTTGAGACACGAGAAAAGCAGCCACAGCACTGCTTCCTCGACGCGTTGGATTGTCTGTCGCGCATGAAGAAGGAAGTTCTCGAGGCGGGAATCGAGCGAGCTAAATTAATGCTGAGTAATATTTATAAAACGGCCCAGGGTATCCTTGAAATGAAGCAAGTCATGAACACTGGCTCGCTTCTGTACGTTATGATACCCGAGGGTACGCTGGACAGTAGACTTTTTGCGCATCCACATTCGCTGATGATGCTCGCCCAATTTGTACTTCGTGCTTATGTGGACTCGTCGAGAAACAGACGAGCACCCACGTGGGCTCTCGTAGCATCTGCAATATTCAATTCTGAGGAAGGCACGTGTTTGATTGTCGGTGTACCACCAATTTGTGAAGATCCGCCCAGAAGGTAATTTATTAAAATGACGAAAAAAAAAAAAAATCAACACTATCGATTTTTCATTTTTAATAGCATTTTTTAAATCTTAATATCTCCTTGACTTTCAGTCTGTTTGGCCAAGCTTTTGTAAAAACTGCGGAGAGTGCCCGTTGTCACATTGAAACGGATTACTTCGATACAACAAGTAAGTCTTGTCATATTTTCGCTAATTTTCGATATTCACAAAAAAAAAAATCATTTCATAATTATTATTATTTTTTGCCCTTTCTTTGCAGTTATAAGACTGAAGATCGAGGAACGTTCAAAATTTCTCGACTCTCTGGCAAATCTGCTGTCGAATGCTTGAAGCAATTTCGACCGACCGCAACCCCTGAAAAAAACGTGCGTAGCTCTTTTAGCTGAAATTATAAATTTTTTACATCATAGAAAAAAAAAAGTGCCCGATGAGTGCACATTCGCAAGTGGCGATAAAAAAAAACAAAAAAAAAAAAACGATATAAATTTTATAAGCGATTTAGTTTTTAATTCAACGGACCAATGGACTATAAATTAAATAATTGATCGAGAGTCTCGTACGATACGGGTTTTGTCGTGCACTCGATTAACGAAAAATGTACATAAGCGCAGTGAAGAAATTTGTCTGTTTGTTTTAGTTTTTTGTTTTGTTTTGCTTTAAGTACCAGCGACAAGTTTCGCTTTAACTTTCCGTTCAGAATTTCCTTTGCAAATTTTCTTCTTTTTTTTTTTTTTTTTAATCACCGATTGTACAATTTGTATAAAGTAGAGTTTGGGCGCGTGCAAGAAATTTCAATTTTATTGCTCGCGCGTTTCGTCACATCCATTCGATATCACGTATATAATTCACTCTTTCCCATACATCGATCTTTCAATGAAATAATTCATTCACACGCGAATCCAAGTCAATGTTTTCATTAAATCAGGAAAAATTTACAATTGCTATTATTTTTTTAAAAGCAAAAAGAATAATGAAAACCGGCGCCGAGAATTCAAAATCGGTCACATCCGCGTTTTGACAATGTTGATATTTTTTTTTATACCCCGTGACAGAGAAACAAACGATTAAACCGAAAGTTCACGCAATGTAATTTGTCAATGAAATGAAGGATCGTTTTTCATCGTATTAACGTTATTGTACATACTGCTGACCTATTTTTAAGAGTGATACTAGAACTAAGACACGCATCGATCATACTCTCGTTTTTTGTATTACAAAAAAAAAAACAAAAAAAAAATTCTACCATTACAAAGTAAAGTTAAAAAGCGACTTCAATAAGCATAAGTTAATGAAGAATATACCGATAATAAATTCATCTGGTTGATGAAATTTTTAAGCTTGAAAAAACAAAGTTTCACTTTTTTTTTCTACTCGTACTTTATTTCGTATTTTTTGAGTGTCCGTACACACTTATTGGTAAGCAGCTGAATGGCTGTTTTTTTTTGTTTTTTTCCGGTGTTTATCATCTAATATTATACATGTCTTTGGGATTTTATTCCTAAACGATAATGCAAATACATTTTTGTACACTCCACGTGGGGACGTTGTCGTATGATCTTACGTAAGATCTTACGAAGAGGATATTGCCTCGGTTTCGGCGGGTCTGCGAACTGAAGAAATTTTATTCGTCGTAATTTTGTCGTTTCTGAAACGATCGACAAACTGTTGAACCGAATCAACCGTGATCTCAGCACCGTCCTCCATCACAGCGTAAATTCCTCGGGGTATGTCGATTGCTGTCAACAATGGCACCGCATCGTCGAGTCCCACGAATTCACGTAAAATGTCCGAGGTCTCGCACTGCTGTTCGAACAAAAATGGTAAATTTAATTTTTTAATTCATCGACTCATTGCCAGTTTGTCGTGGCTCGTAATGAATTTTTCAATAGGCCGGAAAAAAAATTAGCAATATTAGAAGATTCCATTTTTAAAATATGATTTTTTTTTTGTAAATACTAGCACGATGAATCGAGTGACATTTTAAAGTTTGGTTTTATAGGCCATATATTTATAAATTTTATAGGTCGAACTCACGTCAAGTGCGATGTAGAATTGCAGTGTACCATCAGGATCATCGTAGTTTGGATTGTAATCTGGTCTGTCGCGCCTGTAGGATTCAGCTGCAGGCAACAGGACGCTCTCGCCAAAATGAACTTCACAATCTTCACCCTCTGAAAATACGTTTGATCACAGATTAAATTTCTTCGTGGTCATGGATAACACAAACGGAGCATTTATTTTGCCAATTTTAAAAACCGACCGACGAAAAGAATTATTGCTGGTGCATCATGCAAAGATGTTGCGTATTTCTCCGTCAGGATGTTGACCAGTCTCGTTGTCCATGGAAAGTTCTGGAAAAGCGTAAGAAAATATTACATTTTGTACGTGAAAAAAAAATTTAATTAGAATTTTTGTTTTTTTACATCTTGTGATTTTTTTTTTATCAATTCCTGTCTACCTTTACATTTTCAACCTTTTGAAAATATTTACTGATCAATTCCATAAATATATTTATCGATAGCATCTCAAGATTAATAAATCAGATAATTTGTACTTTTCACAAAGGTTCGTTTAATGATGATAATCGAATTTTTCAAAACCAAATAATTATTCTTGGACAAATTTTTTAACGAAGTTTTTCCTTTGAGATTATAAGAATAAATAAGTAAATAAATATTAAAAGATATAACGAAATTTTAATATTTATTTGCTTATTTATTTTTTAAAAATTATAAAGATAAATAAGTAAATAAATATTAAAATGAAAAGAAATAACGAAATTTTGTCTTTGTATTGATCCATAGTATTTTTGCGGTCTACCAGGCCTTCGGGATCTTCGAGAAGTTCTGCACGTCCCTCGAGAGTGATGATATTGTCCCGAGTGTCCAGGATAACGAGACTCGGTATGACTTGAACATCGAGTGCGCTGGCCAATTTTTGTCGTCTCTCTTCTTGAGCAAAAGGTATTCTCAGCCAAGGCATACTCTCGATATAGGCGTTATACGATTCTTCGCTCCTGAAAAAGAAAAATTAAAAAAAATTCCTTCAAGATTGCAGTACGATGAAAATATTTCTGAAAAATCAGGGAGAAAAAGTTCATTCACGCGTTAAACCACATAAATTAATTCTCATATAATATCGGTCCATTGCCAGGCCGTAGCTTAAAAATACGTAGAATTTAAAAAAATATACAATTCTTTTTAGAATGGAATAAAAAATAATTTACAAAAAAACAGAGGCGAAATTTCGTAAAATTTATGAATAATCGTAAATTTTTATCACTTAGATATTTTTCACAGGCTTAAAATTTGTTCAGTTTTTATATTCGAGGGTATGTAACGAATCCCTTGCAATAACCTAGTCCTATATAAATATATAAACGGAATGAAACGCACGTGCACTCGTACATTAAGTATTCTCGTATCATACCACTTGGTATATAGAAGTACTTATATTGCTATGGGCGATGGGTTTGGGTTTGGGAGTAGAGGAGGAGGAAGAGGAGGAGATAAGCTCGACATGTAGACACATACACACACATATATATATGTTATATATATATATATATGTTTGTATTTCTCTCTAGGATGTGGAAGGTCTCGCACCAACAAACTGCGGACGATCCTCAGCCTCTTTCTCCCAATTTATTTCAACTCTGCTATATGTATACTATGTACAACATATATCGTTTCTTCCTTCCTCTCACCAAAACTCAAACTTGCTTCGAAGCAAACCCTCTCAGCCTTGTGGCCGGATGGTCGGATGGATCGGACGGGGATGGTTTGATGCCCGCTAGATAGTGCATCGATTTTCCATAAAGCTTTATGAAAGCCATTTGGCAAGAGGGGAACCTCTCTAGCTTCTCTAGAAGTGGCGTGTTCTGGAACCCAACGAAATCAACGGGAGATCCCTTGCGAAAATCTTATATTTTATATAAAACGTACATAAAAAAGCCTTCGGTTATACTCTGTAACGCCTCGACTTTCACGGATTAATTCTTTCCTCTTCTTTTCTTCATTTTTTTTTCTTACACAAAATTTTTCAATGTTTCTCACCATATAATTCCACCACTTCATTTCTTATCTGTGAATTTGTGTTGCTATTAATTGGCAGCTTACGATCTCTAGTGATGTAGAATCAAAATTCTTATGAAAGTAAAATAAATAATTTTCCATAGTCGTCTAACAACTCAATGACAAAATATACACGAGTACAAACCCAAACACCGCTGAGTAAATTTGCCTAATAAGCCAATAAACGTGATAAACTTCCTCGTGTGTTTTCCGTCACTTTTGCATCAGCTTGTAAATTTTCGGCTCTCTTGGGACTTTGATTTAGTGTATACCGCAGAATGTAAACTGGGTGCCTGGGAGATTGCTTGACGTTATACATTCTCATACTATATATAGATTTATAGGACATATAGCGTGGTATTCTTATTATGTGCTGAATAGAATAGTGTGCCAATTTCTCACGAAATTTAATGTGATGGCAGGTGTAAAGTTGACGTCACCCATGAACTAAAGATACATACAAAAATGTATTTATAATCGACGTTTCCTATTTAATTATAAAAAAAAAAAACAAAGTGCCATGATTATGTGAAGTTCAAACAAAGCTCAGACGAATATCGACGTCCTTTCAGTGTTATTGTCCACCATGACAAATTTACTCGACTTATACGAGCTATTTTTTCATTCTTTTTTTTATCAATAAATTGAGTGCATATAATTTCAAATTCAAAAGAATATCCACGTGAATATTGTCCTCAAAAGAGGAAGAATCTTTGTTGCATCAGGAGGCCAAAATTCATTGAATAAAGTTGAATTTCTTTATCACCCAATCACTGCAAAATTCGATTAAAATTCGTTGAATGGAATTTGACCTTGCATCAGGAGAATTTGGAGGCTAATATGGGAAATCCTACAGTAGAATTCATTTTTTGTTTGTCCTTTCGACGTTTTGCTCGCCATCTCGTCCACTCTCTCTTCATTATCGAGGGATCAGCTTTTTCTTTCTCTCGACTGGGAAAGCCGTAAAAAAGGGGAACCCCGACTGGAGCTCGTGTAATCAGCAATTCCCCGTCGAGGGTGAGCTTTCGACCCCTAGTATTATGGTCGGGGGGGTGAGCCCCTCCCCTGACCCTTACCGAGACTCGGTACAGGGTTTGAGCACACCCAGACTCGTAAGTCCTTCTCCTTGCTGCTTCTCGCTCTATCCCTCTCGAGTACGAGCCATTATGCGAAGAAGGCGAGCATTTCCCCGCTCTTTTTCTTTCTCACACAATACAGGGAGACTCGTACAGAAATTTAAGGCTTCTCTCACACCATTCGCAGCCTCTTTCACCACCCTGATCATTTTTCACTCCAATACTTTTCGACTCTTCTATTGTGCTCGATCACGAAATTGAGAAAATTTTACCAGCTGGAAAGGAAAGAGAATTTATAAGGATGTTTATGCGCTTTTTTTTTCTCATACAATACAGGGAGGCTCGTACAGAAATTTAAGGCTTCTCTCATTTTATGCACCCCACCTTTTATGCATTCGAAAAGATTACAAATTGCATTTCATATTTAATAAAAAAAAAAAGAAGAATACAAAAATTTAAAGTCTCTCATAAAGAAACTTTTGGCAACTCATTCATATCTTTTTCTTATCTTTATTGTTAATTATTGTAATTAATTTTTTGCCCGGTTTCTATCTTCAATCTTTTTATCAAAAAAATGACTTCTGCGAACTTTTCAAGATTTTAAAAAAAAATTATCATTAAACTTTAGGACCAAAATTACTGATTTCAATACCTGCAATTATTAATTTTTTTCGTATAAAATAGTACAAAGGGGTCAATGCCAATAATTGTCACTCAATCTGCCCGAAAAGCTGACGGTACTCGAATCGAGACGACTTTACTGTACTTTTGCCATCGCGAGGCAGATCACGTGGTTTAATTTTCTTTTTGTTTTTCGAGCTTCGTACTTTTTTTTTTCTCTCCTTTGCCGTCTGCTGTTCATTTGGCGAAAGAGGTTGGGCATAGGACGTTATCGGTTTCCATCACGTACCAGCTTCACAGACTCTTCTTTTACTTGCTAAGAAACTTTTTTATCCTTTTTTTTTTTAAGTCTTTGTTCGTAACCATTTTACGTTTCGCCCTTAAGCTCTTTCCACGTTCTCGATCCCAGCTCCAGCTCGTTGTCGATTTCTTTCGTCCGGAATACTGAATTGTCCAGGACTTTGGCTCGACTATACGAATTGCAGGAACTCATGGGAGCTCTGTTTCAATGGCTCACATATAATTGTCTCTCCCTAGGATATTCTGACGTCAGCTATTTTCAACTCTTCCCAGAATTCATTATATATATATAATGAATTCTGGGAATATATATATATTCTGGGATATATATATAAATAATATATAGTACAAATAAAAGTTGCACAGGAAAAATTAAATTCGGACATATCACTATTTATTTCGTTCCAACAGGTCTCGAAATTTCATTCCACCAATTCGAACGAAATTAAAAGTCAGACGAGGATAATTTTCGATAATAGTTCGATGGTGAAAATAAATGATTAAACTTTAATTATAGTTTGAATTATCCAAACCTTATACATAATAGAATTCTTTTATTTTTTTGGGCATCATGATGAGTTAATTAAATAAGTTATCTCACCTGTCTGAACTGACGAATATCACCTCGAAATTGTGGCCTCTCTCGCGAATACGTTGATAGGTATCGACCAGTTGTGGTGTAAAAGCTTTGCACGGTGGACACTGAAAAATTCGAAACGATGGAAAGAAATTTATAATACTTTTTATGGCCTGATCTGGATGTACCAATGAGTCTTAAAAAAAGTCAGAAAATTCAGTATCGTCTCGAAGTCGAAAATAATTTTTAAACATTGAAATAATTTTGATCCTCATTACCCCCGCGATTATATTTGTCCGAGTTTTATTTTCCCACCGAGATATTCATCCGTTCGTCCCTCATATTATATTTCCTCCGTACTGTAATTCTGCCGGAAAAACGAACGGGAATTTTGTCAATTTCATCGTCGATTCAACCGCGAAAATTCGATCGTCGCTTTTTTTTTCTCTCGACACTTTATACTCGGATGCCTTTGGCCAGGAAAAGCAGGGAGAGGAGAGACGAGTGACGAGAATGGTCCAGCATACCCTGGACGGGAGAGACTCTCGTCCCCGTAGAAATATGGGGGAATACCAGACATCGTTCCGGTACAGAGCACCTCTCATCCGGAAATCCGACCACGTACGTGGAATAATTTACGAACCACGAAGCTTCTCGCTATAGTCCCTCGGATTCTGAACCCCTTCAGGAACACGCGTGAGCAACATTTTTTCCGCGAGGAACCAAAAGAAATGCTGGCCATATGTATATATGTGGATATTATGACATTGGATGTGGATTGGAGCCAAAATGTTTAATTACCAGCACATTATTTCAGTTTGACGCTTATTAACGCAAAAATTATATCGAAAGAATAATTGAAATGTCGAACGTAATCCAATTCTACGTAGGCTCAAATATTTCAATATTAAAATCAGGGCATATGAGATATAATTTAATGTTGGTCTCGTCAAAATTTCTAGGACTAATTTTAACTTTTAAAATTAATATTTATATTTATAGAGGAATTTTTCTCGCTTCTAGAAGAAAATTTTCTCTTTCCAGAATGAATTTTTCTCCTTTAATAATGAATTATCGAGCTTATCCAATATTTCAATATTAATATTAATAAATATTTCAATATTAAAATCAGGACATATGAGACATAATTAAATGTTGGTCTCGTCAAAATTTCTAGGACTAATTTTAAATTTTTAGAATTTTAATCGTCAGCTTTTAGAGAATATTTTTTAACTTTTAAAATTAATATTTATATTTATAGAGGAATTTTTCTCGCTTCCAATTAATTTCGTATCTTGTGCAAGGATTTTTCCAAATTTTTTTAAATTCTCTTTAATCCCTACAATAGATGTATTGCTGGCTGATGAAAAAAAAAATGACGGGCAGATGTTCCGTTTGAAAATATATAATACACCTTTATTTTCCAATTATTTTATTAAAATTAGCTCGCTGATGTTTTTGTTGAATTTTATAAAAGTTCAAGTAGGCAAAAGTCTTGTTCGTGATTTTCGCTGCCTCAGCATTTTTTTAATTTTCGTTCACGTCACTATCCCTTTCAATTGGCGGGAACTTTTTTTTTTTAATTGGCTCTGTACGCACAATCTCCTCTTTAGCTCGTTATTCAACCCAAGCCTTGAGTTTTGTTATTCGAGGCGAACTTTAGGGTTTGAGGTAACGAGGCGAACGCGGTTTCTGATGAGCAATGAAATTATACACGTTTGGGTTGGGTATACTCTGCCTATATATTTTATCATCCTTTTTTATTCGTCTGCGTGTCCTTGGTGCTTCCGGATGTGCCCTCAGCTCCACCCTTGCTCGTTTTTCCTCGTTTTTTTTTGTCATACTATAAAACCCACACATATTTCTCTGCTTCCGAGCTGTAAGATATAACTCAATCTCTTTGTCTCTCGCTTGGGTATTAAATCCATCGTATTTCCTCCACCCTCCCAGTTTCTTACCCTCGAGCAATTTCTTCCCCTTTCTCAACATCGATAAAAAGCCAAGAGTTGTATACGCCTTCATCTCGTCTTCCCCACAGGAAAAACAAAATTCAAGGAATCTTGCTCGGTCCTTCCACATTCTATAGTCTCTGTGGTTCAATGAGAACGAGAATTTTTTCCTTAGGAATTCCACGATGAAAATTTCGAAAGTACGAGACAACTCGAGAGTAGCACCATGGACGCCCAAATATTTCACATTCTTTTATCTCGTTCCCTCTTATTCGCGATCTTATCATCATTGTCATTTTAGATGGACTTTTAACGACTACATCTCTACGATTTATTCTGCAGGCTACATTTAACGACCTCAATGGTCGCTTATATCAGACCACCCTGACAGTCCCTTTATATTGGACGATTCGAGAACTTTGTCATACTATTTTCCCAAATTTTTCTAGACAACTTATATCATATTTATATAAATTATATAATAATTTATCAACCAGTTTTATCGTTTATTTACTGTCAGATTTTTTTCTCTTTTTATTTGGTTTCCAGGTGATACTGAATTAATTCGTATCTCTGAATGGACCAATATGGAGAGCGCGAAAATTTTCCTTTCACGATATATACACGTTTTAGGTTTTTGGAATGTAGGGAAAAAAAAAAAATGATGTTTAAAAAATTATTCATACCCAATGTGCACTGAAGTATACGCCCTTGACGCAATTTCGTAATTCTTCGTGCAGCATTGGTTCATTGCTGTCACGAGCACCACATGGTAGCAACGGACCGTCCTCGAGGGTGACTTTTGGATGAGGTGGCCTCCAGGGAAAATTTGTCCCACTCGGATCATCCATAGCTCGCTCGACCCCCCCTCTTGTCACGACGGAGCCTGTACCACCCTCGAGAAGAATCAGCGTCGGTACACCAGCCTTTATCCTGTACCTTCTTGTCAGTCTGGTCTGAAAAAAACAAAATCCATTGACAATCCCAAATTAGATACAAATTAAAAATTATCATGATTATGGAAAAATCGGTCCTCGGTCATTGAGGAGAATCGTCGCATTGCGGAAATTGGTTGGTATACAGAAATCGGTTTGAAAATCGAAATATTCTGCCCAACTATGCACGAGCTCTGAACAGATTCGAGAGATATACGCCCACCCCAATCTCAGTACGAATCCCGAGGGTAGACACAATCCCTGTGCAGATACCCCCATCCTAATAGCTTCCCCCAATGTTCATTACCATGGCAAATGGCCAATACATTGGGCGTTGCCACGGTGTTTGCCCCCAGGGATATTCAGTGTGACTCTCGGCCTCCCTCTCTCTCTCTCTCTCTCTCTCTCTCTTTGCATACGACACCTTTAATTGGACAAATATTTAACAAGTTTTGCGATTATGCAGAAAAACATTTTACCATAATGACGAGTGATTAACCCATTCGAGACCGATTCCACACCGTCTGTGCAATTAATTTCCGAAGCTATAAGATCGATTTATTAGTTATCAGTTGTTGCCTCGATTCTTATGGATTTTTAGTGAGAAAATCTGAATGAAAATTGCCCTTCTGGGTAATTGGAATATTGGGTGATCTCTGAGTGAATTGGCTCGTAATCGATAATAAGTAGAAGAGGTTTTTTTTTTAATAATATACTTTTTAGACACGAGTTTACAGTGTAAATTCTGCATCACACACACACACACACACATACATATATATATATTTAATTCGTCGTGTTCATTCGATCCTCTTTTCATTAATGCAGCACCACATTTAATGTCTCCAGACCGAGCTTTAACTATTGGGGTGTCTCGTGAAATCGTTAGGAGACATTCACTTGACATGAGATAAGAAGATTGAAGGGTTGTAGACGGATCGTGAGCACCGGAACGAACCAGGGAGAAGCAATCTTCTCGCTCAGGTCGTGACGTGCCTACCGATAACACTTTTATCACTAGATCGGTCCAGACATCCTGAAAAAAGGACGTACAGGTGGTAGGGGAAGACGAAACACGAATCCTATTGCAAGGACGATGAGCTCTGAATCAAATGAATGTACATATATATATATTGCTTCGATCTCTCGATACAATGTGGAAAATTCGGAACGACCATTGAAATGCAATGGGAGATGACGAGATCGGGAAAAAGAAAACGATTTTCCATGATTCGTGGCGCTGAGTCTTCGGCCCTTGAAAAAAAGGAGTAATTTTTAATATCGTTTCGCAGAGGAAGAAGATTCGACACCTGGGGTATGTCGAGGCGACGATGATATTTTGCTTTCGCAGCTTTACTTCTGATACTATAAAATTTTTATGGCAGAGGTGGCTATGGCGGCTCAACGAACGATTTTATTTTATATCAGGCAGCAGTTTGCCTTTGACGATTGTGCGAAAAGGGCGACCGATGCGAAGAGCAAAACTCGAGAATGGTGATGAAGAGGACAGGGGAGTGCCAGTGTCCTTGCTATTATTGCTGCTAGAGGGTCGCGAGAGAGTTGGGGTTGTCTCTCGGTCCTGGTGAAATTCCATGCACAAGGACACTCGTCGATTTTCGTACACGAAAGAATTGGATTGATATTGAAAAAAAAAAATACGAGACCCTCAAATCCTTCTGTAATCGTTGATTGCGTTGACTCGAGAACGTAAAAGAGCAGAATTACATTTTTAGATCACAAAGAATTTATTAAATTTGAATCTCACAAATTCTTAACTCTTTGTAACCAACGTGGAGCTTTATCGAGCTTTTCCTGTCTAATCGTAAATTTTCGAAAACAGCATTTGTTAAATAAATAATAGAAGTTTGCTCTCTTATCAGTGTCAATAAAGCTTGAATATTTTATCATAATTTATAGGTTCTTGATAGACCTTCCTTCGTCTTTTTCCAGATGGTACGAAACTGTACGCGATGGTCATGCGACATCCAACGTTTTCAAATTTATTATTCTCTTCCATCTCTTGGCTTCTTTGACGTCACACGATGAGAGCTGCAAGGAAGAAAGTGGAAAAGGGCACCTCGTCCGTTAACTTGTGTACGTAAAATCTTTTACATGGTACGAGATAATGTGTGGTACGATGCATCTCACAAATTCTTAACTGTTTTTAACCAACGTGGAGCTTTATCGAGCTTTTCCTCTCCAATGGTAAATTTTTGAAAACAGAATTTGTTAAATAAATAATAGAAGTTTGCTCTCTTATGGGACTTTATCAGTGTCAATAAACCTTGAATATTTTATCACAATTTATAAGTTCTTGATAGACCTTCCTTCGTCTTTTTCCAGATGGTACGAAACTGTACGCGATGGTCATGCGACATCCAACGTTTTCAAATTTATTATTCGCTTCCATCTCTTGGCTTCTTTGACGTCACACGATGAGAGCTGCAAGGAAGAAAGTGGAAAAGGGCACCTCGTCCGTTAACTTGTGTACGTAAAATCTTTTACATGGTACGAGATAATGTGTGGTACGATGCATATGTGGACAGCTAAATGCATCGTTGTACGTGGGTGAGTATCACATGCCTTGTATATACGTATATATAAGTAAAGCCTGCAGAATCTACCGAGAAAAGCTATGCAAGCCCCGGAGCCTCCTTTGGGTTTTACCGTTAAATATATTTTAACTTATACAGTCACGTCCAAAAATTATTTTAATTAAATGGGAAGAAAATAAAAATCGAAAAAAATCACACATTCGATATACTAAGAAAATATAGTTTAAACTATAATAATTCTAAAAATATATCAGTAAAGCAGATTTAATTTTTTTTTAAATTAAATAAACAGAATTTCGTTTTTTTTTTTAAATATACATTTTTGAGAATAATTTCGTCAAATTGGTCGACCATATTATTCTCGAAGATTTACAAATGCATCGTGGAGTTTTTGGAAAATGGAAAAAAAATCCTGAATTTCGGGCTTTCTTTGAATTTTTATCGAATATAAATTTTGGATGAGACTGTATAAGCTAAACTTAAAATCTTTAAGCTTTCATCGTATATGTATGCATAAGCCACACGCTGGAAAGCAACAAAAAAAAACGTGCGCGAGAACAGCTTCTGTGTTTACGTTGCGCGCGCGCTTAGAGAGAAAGCAAGAGAGGGAGAGAGGCGAAAAAGAGCTTTTATCCAGCGTTATATACCGTATAGGTTGGAATTTTAGTAATTTGCTTTGCTCTCAATGGCTGAAAGAGGTCTATCCCGTGTGGCGAGGTGCCTCGACCTCTGGCGAGATTCAGCAGTTTCAGATGTTAAAGAAAGTTGGTGTACAGGCAATTCCGGATTTTGGAAAGGAAGTTGCCGCGGTCATAGAAAAGCTCATCTAGGCTTTGCCAGATCACAGCAGTTGCACGCAGCATGACTGTCATGCGGTTACTTTACAGTTTTATAATCCAAATGAGCTTCAGTACACCATATATATAGTTCTCCAGCACCTTCCAGGCTTCACATGGAGATTCGAGTTTATGTTAGTATCGTATTGAGGGCATTGAGGGTCATCTAGAGACATATATATGTAGGGATACCCGGATTAATTTTTAGGACACCCTGTATATCGCCACCACGTATGAAGAATGGGGTGACTTCTGTCGTATTTTATACATATATAAAGCTCAAGGATCCCCGGGGTTCTTTGAGCGGCTTCACTTTTCAAACTGCAGCTGTGGTCCATAGTTTGTGTGCAAGACCAGAATACCAGATAAAATATCATAGGAAAAAGAGAGTGTGCGAAAGAGTGTTCAAGGAATAAGAAAATATAAGAGATGGAAGGATGGATGAGTGAGAAAATACGCCGGTGGAAAATCTTGGTAGGCTGAGATGGGTAAATCCCCGAGAGTCTCGCACTCCCTCGTCGTCACGATTTTAATACGGTATGAGATGTGAACTACGCGGGCCAACGTCACGTGGTTTGATATATATATATATATATATATATATATATATATATATATATATATATATATATATGTGTGTGTGTATTATTTATATACACAATTGCAGACACTTGCGTGTGGATTCTCCAGCTTCCACTCATTCTCATCTCGATTCCATACAGTTCCATCCTCTACCGTCTCCTGTCAGACCGACTCGAAATTCATGGTATGATCTGAGATATTTGAAGCGCAATTACTCCGAGTGCCAGATATATAGGAACACAACTAAGGGTGGATAATCGAAGTACATACCATATATATATATATATATAGGGTCGTCTGTCATTAGGAATACAATTAGTCTCCCTATCAGAGCCTGAGACATTTTGATGAAATTAATATATTATATCGCTTCGTAGGTTTCTATATCATGAACGCATCACCTACTCATGTTGAGACTAGGATTGATAAGAACTCATTTTTTGCTCCGTGACATTGACGCATAAATATTCATAGGGCAAAATAATTGGGAAATATTGAGAGACTTGCACAAGTAAAATAAAATGAATTACTTATTTTACGAAATTTTGAAGTTAAATATTCGTTGATGACAGAATAAATAATTTTTATAACCAATTTGATTGTAGATCGACTGTGGAAAATAGTTAATTTTTATTTTTCACTAGTAAATTCACCGAATTAAATTTTCAAGATTTTCTAATTAATGCAATGATATTTTATTAAGGGAATTTTTATATCATATGTTTTATAATTTAGCTGTATTTATAATACGAATAAATTATTGCTAAACTTCTGAAAGTTTAGCAGTTTATTTACAGTAATGATTAATACGTCGGACGCCAGCAATCTCATGAAGATAATTGATAGTCTGGACCAGGGGCTAATTAAGACTTGAGGCGCTCTGACTTTCTCTGTGTCTCGCAATTCATCATCCTTCAACATGTCGAGGCTGGATATGTACGAATTGTACCTTTGCAGAGAGAGAACGAGAGAGAGAGATAGAAAACAAGAGAGCTCTCGACCGAGAAGCATAAAAAATATAAATAAAAGTTTAGCAGATTCTACTGACACATGGGTGAACGAAAGAAAAATTTATCACTGGAATAAAAAAATTGCGAGGGTCAAATTACATTTGCAATAGTATAGAATGCCCCATATACACCCCCTAGACGCCCCATATACATGAATATATATCACTGACGATGAGTTTGTGACTATATGCATGCGAGTATGTGGATGTCGAGACATACTTCCCACCGGTCGATTTCCAACTCGCGATTTCGCGAATCCTCGAGTCACGCGACATATTATATGTATATAAATATCTATGTATATATAAGAATATGTCGGGTACCATATATTATATAAATTATATGTATATATTCCTCATTCCAAACTCTCTCGGCTCTTCAGCTTTCGCATAATTCTCTGCAGGGTCCTCGTTAGTTTCCTGCTAGAGATTCTCGAGAATTCTCCACTTGGACTAGCAGAGCCTCGGTGAGAGTATACATATATAGTCTCAAAGCACATTGTAAAACTTTCGAGGATTTATAATACATCCTATATATACTTTTCGTTTATAGATATCTATATATAAGTATATATTTACTAGGTTTGTCAGAAGATTTATTCGAGTATATGAACTTTGAACTTCATGGGAATTCAGAATGTTGGGCATAGCGATAGGGTGAAAAGGCAATACAAGAATTTAGTGTGTCTTCACTCTGAAGTTTGTACAGAGTTCAAGTACATATACAGCCTTAGAGGAGAATCAAGATCGTGTTTGGGACATTATATAAACTTAAATCCATATAAGTAATTCGATGAGGACCATCAGGTCAGAGGTCATAACTTTTTAACAATTCTATATCGGAGCATATTTTAAGGATTTCGAATGATTTTAGTATTTTTTAGGCTGGAGAGTAAAGTTGCATTTCATTTATGTTACTGGTAGATTTCGATAAAACTGAAGCCTAATTAAATAAAGTAAATTTGGGGTAAATGAAAATAGGACAATGTTGATTTTCTACATAGAATAGACAGCTGAAGGATTTTCAAAATAATAACGTTTTATCATATAAAATTAATATATAATTTGCATAAATCTCGCTTAAAAATTCATATATTTTACGTTACATATTTGGCCCAAGTTTTTGCTGTGGGAGATACGCTCTGTGGATTTCTAGCAGCCATTGTACGTATAATGAGAAATGTAAGCTGTACGGTCGAGCGAAGGATACGATGGGTTCTGGCTATAACTACTGCTGACCATGCAGTTAGTAGTTAGGGTTAGTCGCGCTCTCCGAGGGTTTATAGTGTGCTCGACATAGTTACTATATATCGTAATACACGAGAAGAAAGTCGTTCAGATGAAGCTTATTAGGGTCGACGAGGTTCGGGCTCACTTGCTGTTACTCCTCGCATTACCCCGGAAATGAGATTTTGTATAGGGTCAAGCGTTATAGTCTTCCCTATATCGGTGCCTCCCTATGTCCATTTCTATATATATATATATATATATATCTATATATATATATATATAGTTATACAGCGAGATAGGTAACTCAGTATTTGTATACACAAGATGCGTTTGAACGCTCAGTAATTTGAGAATTTAATTCCTCTCATTTAACTTGGCAATTATATATGTGTCTACGAGAATAAGAAGCTTTAGTAACTGTACAATCAGGATTGTAAGGTAAAAAAAAAATCGTATAATTAAGAAAATGATGTCATTCAAATAAATTTTATATATATATAAAATATATGGAAGTAACAAAGAGGTTTGCAGATATAACGAAATTATTTGTACGTGTAAGTAATTGCAAATTTGCCAAATTAAGTTACTACTTTAGTGAATTTGTTATTTTCATTGGTCAATACTTTGTAAATAATAAAATCATTAAAGTAGCAAACTTGGTAGAAAATTGAATAATCTTTCAGTAATATGTCGATCAGTATATATTTATTTCCATTAATTACATATATGCTGTATAATTTTCCTTCGGCACTACCATCCCTTTTCGTGTCACATTATGAATACAATTTATCAAATATTAGTATCCTTTTTTTTTCGCTCGAAAGATTACAATAGAATATAGCAGAGCTGGGATCAGTACCTCGTTATTGTTTATAACTCGTAAAAGAATTATTGTTTTACAAAAGACCGTACTCGACGCATGCAACAGAGAGCGAAAAACGAGACAGATAGAGCTGACTGCATCAGACACGAACCACGAATCCTGTGGTGTAGCTGGACGGTGACGATTCAATGACTGCGTGTTTCTATATACCTACCGATTGTTCTGAGTGTAACCACAATTCTGTGCAGAGCCCAGACTGACATGGACAACAATTTTTGCTGGAAAGTCTCATTGTTCATTGTCGTGTTGGAGAGTGTTTGTCGTTGAACGTCCTCATGAAGTGTCTAGTAATCTCCTCCTCTTTTCCCTCAAGCACCTATGCATATATATATGGGCAATTCTGTTCCAAATATCGATCATCCTCCGATCCCAATATTTTTTTTTCCATCGATCTCTTATTTTTATTATTTCTCAACAATTTTTCTCAATTATGTATGCTTGCTGTTATTGTGTGTGAAGTTTATATCGATAAATGAGTTTATATCGAATCGAAGTTTATATCGATAAATTTTATTTAAACAAATGTATGAAATATAAAATTTATTATTCTAGAATAAATCAGGGTAAGAGAAAATTATGGTAGGCCGATAGGGAATGCTCTATGTATATATTTTTTTCACTACGTACGATTCTACTTTTGTTAATGACAGTCAGTCTGCATTCTCCCCATTATCAATATAAAAAAGACGTAGAGTTCTCCTCGCACATCGCAGCAGTGAGAAATTTCGTCATTTCCGGCCTATTACGAGAGACTCGTGGAAAATATTGATTGCTGTTGTATGACAATCACGCGTATTCTACTCGCATCTCTCTATTCTCCCTTCACCGTGTAATCATCCAACAATGCAGTCATTGTCATGCTGACATCGAGTATGGGGATGATTTTTTTTTTTCTTATTATTTTTTATCCTGCAGCTCTCTTGTGGAATCTTGCATAGGTACATCGGTTTACCTCTGTCAGTAGACATATACATATATATATATGTATATATACTTGTCATGGGGTTGCCCGGGTTACCCATCACGGGCATTTCTCACAGCAGCCAGACACTCCTGGGGTGCGCTTCGTCACCCTCGTTCTCTGCACTCTCCATCCTCGAGACTCATCCTTGGAATTATTATTCTTAGCCCCAGGACGATGATCCTTTTTCAGTTCCTCGTACAGAGAAAACTTTATGGTTACTCGTTTGGGTTTCAAGTTTATGTTGAAATCTCTTGAAAAAATGTGACTATTCGTGCGGCTGGTCGAATCTCAAAAAAATCCTTTTTCTACTCTCTCTGCAAGCGACGAATAAATTTTTTTCAGACAAAAATTCTTCATGGAATTTAATTTGATTTACTACAACGATCTCAATATTTCTTTTCTCAACGAATAATTTTTTTCGTTGATTCTAAAATATTATGCAATATTATGAAAATTAAAAAAATTACGTTCTTTGGAAAAATTTCATGGCTAAAGTTTAAAAATTTATTCGATTTTATTATTTCTTGCATCTGTAAGAAAATTTATATACAGTAAAATTCTCTATGTACGAATAGACGTGTGGCAAGTGGCTGATGTGATTTGGGCTTTATTGCCTGTTGATTCGTTTATTTATCGGTTGTTGCTGTAGAAAAAAATACGAGGGGGTCAAGGGTCAATATCAATATCGTTACTGTCCTCGAGATTCGATCACTTACGATGTCTTGATCGATGACCCTTTCTCTCAATCTTGTCATGTCTTTAAATATATATATAAATATTTATCCTGCTGTAGACGATTGCACGAGGAATCGTCAGGGTTTTCCGAGTAGCGAAACGAGGGGAATCGATGAGTATGATGGTAGAGTTTGGTACACAACTGAGAGTTTGGGAAAGACGAAGAGGAAACCGGATATGTTATTTTCGCCGAGCGATCTCAAGTGACTCTTAAAGTGCTCTTACGTTGTTAAATACAAAATCGTCCCAGATCTATTGTGCATATAAAGTTTTTTTTTTTTATTGGCGTTAGATTTTTATTTAGATTTTTATTTTATATTGGCGTTAGATGTTTTAAAGTGTCCGTTATTACTGGAGGGAAAATATTTCGCTGCCTATCTCGAGCCTATATAGCATTGTTGAACCAACATATATTTATGCAGACTTATGTAGACAAAAAGAAAGAGAGGAAGAAAGAAAAGATTCGTGTACTAGGCTCATAGAGTATGTCCAATAAATATAAACAGTATATGATGTCATGAAATAAAAAGGATCCGGAGCTCAGCCTGAACAATTTCCATGTATATTGCAAATACATAAATGGGTGTAGACATGAAGCATTCCACATAAAATGGGACAATTTTTGGCTTAGGAATAATTTATTTCTCAATGAGATGCTCTGATACAACGACGGAAAATACGATTATACTGGTACATGAGTAATCCTCAATAAAGTATGAAAATAAATGCTGAACATTCGAGAGTACCCACAGCTCCTGATCTTATTTTTCAAAACTAATTAATCATCGATCTCATAGTCCCATAATTCTGTTAAAAATATAATTTACCATATAATCCATGATGTTTTAAAGTGTCCGTTATTACTGGAGGGAAAATATTTTGCTGCCTATCTCGAGCCTATATAGCATTGTTGAACCAACATATATTTATGCAGACTTATGTAGACAAAAAGAAAGAGAGGAAGAAAGAAAAGATTCGTGTACTAGGCTCATAGAGTATGCCCAATAAATATAAACAGTATATGATGTCATGAAATAAAAAGGATCCGGAGCTCAGCCTGAACAATTTCCATGTATATTGCAAATACATAAATGGGTGTAGACATGAAGCATTCCACATAAAATGGGACAATTTTTGGCCGATGGAATTTTGATAAAAAGGGTCAAAAATTTTGACCCATAAGCTGGTAAAAATAAATAAAATAAATGAAGAAAAAAAAGCTTTTCCAAATCTTATCCTTAAGTGACCTTGAATTTTTGTAGCCACTCATTGTGACGGAAAGTGTACCGAAAAATTCCCTCAGGATCGGGTGAAAAATTCACGTGGAATAGCCCATACAAATATACAGTGTGTATACGTTTATACGTGCAATTTTACGTTGAGCCAACCCCTCGCAATGCTCGCCGCACCCTCGCATATATTTCTCCCTACATCTCTTTCTTCCCATCGTGTCCTCTCTCACTCTCCATTTCCCATTCGGGGATTTCATCTCACTCCTTTCGTCGACCGGTCGATAACGTCGGTCGTCCTTCCACTTGCGACTCCACCCTTATCGTTCTCTCGCTCGTTCTCTCTTACCCCTTATTTGGCTCGCTATTGCTATTTCCCTGGTGTCCTCTTCGGCCGTGTATGCACGCGAGACAACCTTTCGCCAACACCAACAAAAACTCACTGGGGTATCGTGTACCCCACGTTGCTTGTTGTACGCACCACGACTGCTCTCTAATGTTGCTTAAACTCCACCACTGCTGTCCTATCTTCCAACTTCCATAGTCGGTAACTTCTCCTGAAAATCCTTTCTATATCTCAAATTCTCAACAAGTCTCTGCCCCGTTTACTCACTCTACGTATCTTTTGTGTACAGAAAATAAAAAATATAATTTCGATCTAAACTTCGACCTCTCAATTACTGGTCCTAGTGGAAATAATTAATTAATGTATAAGAAATTAACAATTATTTTCCATTGGCTGTGCGATTAAAATAAGATTTTTTTTTATGCGATAATAAATTTATGAACCGGAAACATCGACTTTGGAACAATCTTGAATTCCTTGATTTAATTTCGGCGGATTCCAAAGAGATACTCACACGGTTAGGAGAGAATTAAATGAACAAAAAAATATTCTAGCACAAAAGGTTTTTTTTTTATTAGAATTCGGTCCAAATCTGTCAAGGGGAAAAAAAACGCATGGCCACTCTAAATTTTAAGGATTTTGATGGGCAAGCGAAGCGATGAAAAAAAATCTTCATTTGGAGATCCATGTAAAAGTGCAAAAAGAATTTAAATTTTCACGCTTTTTCGTCTCGCGTGGATCCGAGGGTGCGAGGCCCTCGACGCCCGAGTTACCCCTAGTACAAATATCTATGTGAGCATGGTGTGCCTCGAGGGTTACGATCTTCTCTCGAGACACGAAAACTTCGACCCTGGCGTTGTCGGAGTTTTCGTCATTCCACCCCTCTCTTCTCGGAGATAATGCGAACATTTGCGTGCCTTCCACACGCGATCTCTTAGCTCAGCTCGATTCTTGCCACATCTTGGATTAAGTTTGTATACGCCTGCGGGTTCGGACTGTCTCGAATTCTCTAAAAACAAATATCGATAAAAAGAAACTCCGCCGAGCTCATTTTGGTTATTGCGAATCGTTTTCTTTTTTTTTTTTGGCATTGAAGATACGTATAAGTTTCAACGACTTGTTTCTCCCTATTTTCGTGCACGAGAATCACAATTGCAAAGTATGTGTAGCAAAAAAAAAAAAAAAAAATTGTATTGGGGTGTTAAAATGATTTGGGAACTCATAATTTTATTTCAAGGTGCCCTGACACGTTTCTAAAACTTATACGATGTACCAACTTGGAGTAAAGTTTTTATTTAAAATGATGAAAAATATTTACGAGCATTGACGAAGGGTACGTAAAAAAAAAATGTCAACAATGAAGGATATTTATGAAAAGCGCGGTGGGTTGCAAAGGTCACTGAAACAGAACTATCGAATAATTTAGGTCGTTCCGAATGCTTTTTTTTTGCACGTTCATATTTTTTTTTTTTTCCATTACGAGAGCTTCTCCAGCTGGGATAAATCTTTGCAGTTCTAGAAGCCTTTCGCCTCGAGTGGTTCGTTCTCTGCTTCTTGCCTCATTTTTTCTCCTCTTTTTCGACTTCTCCCTCGTGATATAGCAATGTAAAAGTCTTTCAGTACCTAAATCACGATATATCCATGCACAAAGTACGCGAAAGAGTAAGATAGAAAAAGTACCGTTTAAAAACGTCGCTTCTATTTTCCCTTTTTCCACCCTTACCAGCTTTTTCATTCTCTCATTCCTACTTTTTCTTTTCGTCTCTCTTTTTGAGACCGCTGTGAATTACAGCCGTTCGCGAAAAATGTGGGTCGTCTCATTCACAGCGAATGATGGAGAGAAATGTGCCTCGCTCGTTTGCGTTCATTCTCACTTTTACGAGCAGTGCAATTTTCAACATATGCATATGGCAATCATATAAGACTATTTTATCTAGTGCGATTTACAGCAAATCGCGAATAGGAAAAAAAATCTCGTCAGATGAAATAAAAACCATGGCGATTATTTGTGAGCTACTGGTGAATATATTTAATGAGAAATATGAAAATAGTAACGAGTCCCTTTAGTTATCGAGTTTCATTGAAATTTTACACACAAAAAGTTTTTTTTTTTTTTTTTTAAGTTTTATAAAAACTCATCTGCTCATTATTTTCAGACGAAGATCCAAAAGTCATAGTATTTCCATGAATAATTATTTTTATGAAAAATATTAATAATGATTCGTAGAGTTAATTCGATGGCCAAGTCGTTTCTTCATCTCGTTATTAGTTTTTCACTTTTTAATATTTTTACACGATAATTACGTTTTTTTATCATCAGTAAATTTCTGAAGATCTTTGGGGAATTTAAAACTCATTAAAAATTCACAAACTTCAATCAATATGTAATTTTCACTTTTTTCGACCATTTACTAAGAAAAAAATAAGTACATAAGAAAAAAAATTATCAAGCGTTTTTTGTGGCCGAGTGTTTGAGCTTTCAAGAAACGCGAATGTGAAATGCCCTTAAGGATGAGTTATTCACTGTTATATTTGCCTCATATATCCCAAGATTGAAATCATTCGTGACGGTTTCTGGCTGGCCAGACCCGAATTTACGATGCAATGAAGTGATACGAAATGCTCGAATATCTCATGAAACAATTCAGCTTGGAAAAATACAACGAATAGATCAGGCGAGTTATTTATCGATATAAATTGCTTGGGTCTTATCTCAAGGAGTTCGCAGTGGCGGGGAAAAAATTATACGAGTTTTAACATTTCTTATCCATAAATCTCCGTGGTCGCAGTGGGGTAAGAATTTATCGCCAGGAAATTGTGCAGGAGAATAAAAATACACGTTTATAGACCCAAAAAGTTCGTCAGTGGATTAAAAAAATGAAGAATTAAGTATATAGATATATCATTCTTCCTCGTTTCTATATTATTTTGTGTCTGCTGATGACAACTATAGTACAATAATAATAATAATCGTTGAAGCAAAATTTAGGCAAAAAATATAAACCAGAAGAAGAAATTATATAAATATTCGTACATTGCAAAAAGCAAAACATAGAGAAACGAATGACAGCATTTTCGGTTGATCAGATTGTGGGGACGTTTCACCACAAAAAGTACACAACGCAAAGAGATAAAAAAACATTTGAAATCTCAAACTTTTGTTCTTTATCCTCCAGAACAGTTGCCGAAACTTTCTTCATCTTGTGCCTTTAATTCTCGATTTTCTTTTGAGAGGAATGGGTTTTGTCAAATGGATACTTTGGCAGAGGAATAATATACGAGTATAGGAAGAACGAAAAATAAATATAAAAGTGAAGAACAAACGATACCATCGCAAAACTAAAATCATGACTATTTTTTTCTTCTTCGAATTGAATTTATCCCCTTGTGATTAGGAACTCTTGTGCTCTATGCAGCGTTATTCGCGAGGGTTGATCATTTTGAAAGACCGTACACAATGGATAGCCCGATATTGGTAAACTCTCGTTTCCATTATACATTGGCATTCGTCTGATTTTTTATCGATTTTTTCCTTACAAGTGTATTGTATGGATGTATGGACGAATGGCCACGAATATGTCTGAAAACACCAGGCCGTATATAACTCAAGTTTTTTCCCAAGACCGAGGAATATCGATTCGAGATTTTAATTCGAAGCCAGTACAGCTCTCGACCCGCCCTTTTTCCCATTCGTTCCAAACGCCTCTCGACAGAGATTATTCGTCAAATCCTCCCATAATTTCTTCCCAGTGTCCTACACAGAGACTATGGTAGGAGAAAACTAAGAATATTTATCTCAGAAGGAGAATGAAACTCAGGGCTGCTCCGACATGCCACGCATATAAGAAAAAAAATTGGCGGGAGGTCAAAGGTCATCAAGGTACTCAAAGCAAAGCAGAGTGTACACATCAACCCTTATGAGTCCTCTTGCAGTGCTCGGAGTACAACTATAAAGTTGAAGACGACAACGATGACGAGGTGGAGGCCAACGGTGCTTTTGCACTTTGAACTCGAATGACAAAGACTCGTCGTCATCATCATCGTTGTCGCGCGACGACGAGTAGAGGGCAGAGCTGTACGTATATATACATATATTGTCCTGGAAAATACAGAACTCCATGACCTTTTGCGAAAGGGTCAACACACTTCCCCACCACGTATTACGACCTTACACCTATCTGTCTGTATCATATTTTAGTGTACGAGGAATATTGTAAATGGAATCGCAATATCAATCGTTTGGCATCACCGAGTTAGCTCAAATAAAAAAGTGCCAATACTAGTTTGGGACATTCTCTTTTCATGGCATCTAATTTTAGTTCTTGCTTAGGTCATTCGTTTTATGGCTAATCTTCGATAAAATAATTTACGAGAAAAATATTTAATCTTGATAGATATTTTTAAGCAAGAATTTTTTAAGCTAGAAATTTTTAAGTAAGAAATTTTTAAGCAAGAAATTTTTCAGCTAGAAATTTTTAAGCAAGAAATTTTTAAGCATAAATGAACATAAGGGTTTCGTGTTGGGCTCTGCCTCCCTTCCATGACATGGATCTTCTTACATCAACGAGGATCTCAAAGTCCACAATTTAATAGATCAGCATCCCCTCATAGAAAAAGAAAATGAAAAATTATAAAATTATTTTCTCGATTCATGTCACCCTTTTTTTTTTTTTTCCATCGCGACTAAAAGTCAAGCTGAACCAAAAAAAGGTGAAATTTCTCGCCCATATTCTCCCAGCACATCTTTTTCCCTTTTTTTTCTGCTCGACTGTCCAATCGCAAGATTACTCATCGATGACCGAAAATCCAATTAAGCCTTGGATTTGCCGGAACGTCGAGGTAGTTGGCGCGTCGATGGTAAATGTAGATCTGTATTGCGGATGGATATATGCATATACAGACATGGATGCTAGTCATGTCGAGCCATGGAGAGGGGTGGACGTAGTAACACCGGAGACTAAAGTCAAGGGTTGCATGGGGATGCCTGGGTTACGTAGACGGTTGGGAGGTTACCAATTAAAGGAAAACTCATCGCACGAGAGCTGGTGCGTTATATATACATATATATATATATATATATGTGTGTGTGGGCGTTATATATGTGTGTGTGTGTGTGTACAGCTTACGCGCTATACGGGGCTCGTTCTCGCCTACAGAGTCATAAAGCCAGCTCGTATAACCAAAGACCAACATGAACCTGCTGGTGCCCGCCAAGCCCCGGCAGTGGGATCTGCGACTCGGGTTATAATTCACACGGCAGGATGCGTGCTGCCAGACGATTAATACGACTCGCTTCTTTCTGTCTCACTTTCTTTTTTCTTGCAACTCCTTTGCGTGATGATTTCGTACTTCCCGATTTTCCATTAAAACTTAAATTTTTTTTTCATTTTCATCCTTTTGTTGGGACGACGGAGACGCTAAGTTGAGTCAACCGAGAGATATATGGAGGAAAATAAATACCATTCCGAGGGACCTTTTTTTGTTTGTAGATATATATATATAGAGAGTATATAAAGAGAGTCGATGCCGAGAAAATTTATGTCAGTTTTTATTATTCCATTTGATTATAATTAGCATCTAAAAGGATTGGAGATCAAAGTGAATATTTTTTATTTTCACTTTGATTTGCCTCTTGCTCTCATTCATTAGCGTTCTATCCTTTGATTAATAAATCACAACTTTTTCAGATGGTTTATCATTGGCATTTCCTTTTTTTTTTTACACGAGATTTCGACGTTTGATCACATATTTAAAATTCATAAATAATTCATAAACACTATCGATTGTGCATGAACGAGATGAAAATGATTCGATTTTTTTCTCTCGTACTGCACATTTTAATTTAAATTTTATACGTTTTATAATTTTATATATTTATGCCTGAATAGACGGACCGATGTGTGTGCATAAAATATTCTTTTTGTTATTATACTGTGTGCTCGTCAGTGGAGAGTTCTTTAACGATTTTGCACAGAACGACGAGGGTCAAAGAGGTTAAGCTTTTGTTAGAGGAATCATTATTTGCATCCGCGACTGCGTGAGTTTTTTAGCTTTTAGCTCACATGCAATCTCGCTTTACGCAAACTCCAGCTAGACAAACAACTAAATTACACCCGTTTAACGAGCTTATAAATGCTAATGTGGTGCTCGGTTCAATTAGCCATGGAAATAATGAAAATATTTTTAATTAAAAACACGATTTTTGATCCTCGATTAATAAATTTCCTAGTGGCAATAATTTTTTTTATAGATATCGAAATGCTGTTAACTCTATCATTATATATATATATCAATGTTCGACGTCCATCACACAGTTTACCTAGAAGCTATTCACGATCTATGACAGTCCAATATCCAAACTCCCCCAAAACTTATTCCCCAAACTTTCGGCAAACTTTTGGTAGACCTCGTTAGACTATGGATTAGAATATTCGATACGCTTTGAATAATTCATAGACGTTTTGGTAAGCCTTTGGTAGTGCATCTGTTAGTCTTTTAGTAAAATAAACAAAACGAATCTTAAATCTAAAATGGTACGAGAGGGCTTTTTGTTGTGATCAAGCTCAGACCATTTAATTAATTTAAAAACTGGGCTACGATAACCAGCTGGTATATATATATACATCCGATGTTTACCTTTCTCTCGTAATCGTGATTGGGAACTGCGAGCCATGGTAGATCAGCCACGTGGTTACGAAAGCTTTCATCAAAGTCAAGAACATCGGCTACGTTGCTCCACAATACAACGTGAACGACTTGGAATTTTTTTCTATTATTGCAATCTTTATTCTCCTCATAATCGTTCTCGGACTGAGTTACGGTCTTATCACACGAAGTCACGGATAATTGTTGAAGGTCACCGTTTGTTTTTGGCTCATTGGACAAAGCTCCATTGACACTCGTGTAGAGCTCGATCAATTGTCGTGTAAACTCATCGCAGGTTGCACCGGGATTTATGAAACTGAAATAAACACCGATCACTTCGCACTTGGGATTTTGAGTTGTCGTGTATTCGCCACCCAACGCTTCAATCACATCCCGAAGCTTTGAGTTTGTCGAAGACGAAGACGACGACGAATCGTTCTGATTGCATTGCAACAATTGTTTACCGAATAAACGCTGCTGCCAGCATACACCGGTATTTTTTAAACGCGAAGATTTTAATGATTCGACGTCAGTCATTGCCGTTTTTTTATTCGTAGCTCCGGATGACACTAAACACGTGGCCATTGCGCGTCTATCTGTGCGATTGAACCTCACGGCTCGACGGTCCGCGCTTGACTGAGAGCCCGATATCGTGCAGAGTGCCATCGTCGAAACTCTTCTGTTCGTGCGCGGGGGTGAATTTCTCTTGGGTTCTTTCTCTCTCGATAACGCTGCCACCCCCACTTTTCTCACCAAGGGATGATTATTCTAGAAATTTCATTCGATTCTCAGCAATATATATGTGCCCTGATAAATTATTTCATAGGGAACAAAATTTCATGGTTAAAAAAAAAATTCGTGGATAAAAAAAGAATTTTATTTCTTCATGTAAACTGTTCGCACAGTTTGTCAATGTGACCTTGCCAGTATTATCTTCGGCTGCCTTTAAGTACAGCGTGAATTTTTGTACGCGGACCTGTGTGAGTAGCTGATATGCATATCTATGAGTACTGTGTGAGCATACTGACGTAAATATCGAGGAAACACGAATTGTGTACTCAGCTTTAATGTCGATGCTGCAGCGAAAAGTCGTAACGAGTCAACTGAACGTGAGTTGGCTGGTCAATTAAATGTTGAGCACGTCGGTGCTTCTTTGTGTCTCGCACGATAAACGCGTGGGAGACGTTCGTAGTAATTCTCATCGAGAAATGAGCGTGAAGAGATACGACGGATTTTGTTCGTCTCGATTTGGGGAATCCCCTTTAGCCCTGAGATTGGCTCTATTGGCACATCCCTGATCGTCCCAGCACGAAACTTCGTTTAAGGTTTCAATAATGTGGGGGAGAGAGGAGGCTCCTTCGTATCGATCAGAGATTGAATTTGTGAAAAGCTATCAAGTGTATTGGATATTTGACATCCCAACATCCTTACATTTGACATCCCAACATACCTTTGGTGGGCATCCTCACAATTTCAAAGTTTTTTTTATCAATTAATACTTCGTATATCAGTAAATTAATTTTACGGATTGAAACAAAATTGATTTGACAGTTGTCAGGAAAATAATTAATTTTAAACTGTAATCGTTATCTCCTGCATGCTCTGGGTCAATAATTTTTACATTTACATTTTTCTTTTGAAAATTATATTTTTAAGAGGTGCTCCTAATATATACAATAATTTAGACGCTACTATAATTCATATAAATTGAAAATCAGGAGATTCACATTTCGATCGCTCGAGTGTTAAAACGATTTTCCATTTGACAAAATCGCCAACTAAATGGAACGATGACGCGAATTCCCCTTTAGTTCCTCGAACTCTAAATGCAATATTCCATCTTGTCTCCCGTGGGTCGCGTTCATGTCAGCATGGAGTGGGAAGACGAACCGGCTTTAGTCTCGCTCCTCGGTCCAGACGTTTTTTTTTTTTTTTTCTCAGTGAGCACCCAGACGCACAATTTGAGTAAATATATCCGCATGACTCACACGATCATTCACACCCATGTATTAATTCTTTCAACACATGACAGAGTTATTTAAGATTAAAAAATTGATATTAAGTAAAATTAAATTTATTTAATATTATCAAATTTTTTAACGAGTTTTAGCGGTTTCCTTATTTTAACAATTTATTGTAAATAAATAAATGAGGGCCAAAGTAATTGATGATTTTAACCATTCTTTTGAGGGATGATTTTAGAAGTATTTGTAGCTTGTAGAACTTACAAATAAATTATTATCAGACATTTAATGTTTGTCACACTTCCCAAAACTAATTTTACCGATTTTATTTGTATTTTACGGTTTTAAACGTTGCTGATTCTCGAGGTTGATGCAGCCAGGCTTTGTTTGACAAAAAAAAAAAAAGAATTATTTAAGATTAAAAAATTGATATTAAGTAAAATTAAATTTATTTAATATTATCAATTTTTTTAAGGAGTTTTAGCAGTTTCCTTATTTTGACAATTTAGTGTAAATAAATAAATGAGGGCCAAAATAATTGATGATTTTAACCATTCTTTTGAGGGATGATTTTAGAAGTATTTGTAGCTTGTAGAACTTACAAATAAATTATTATCAGACATTTAATGTTTGTCACACTTCCCAAAAGTTCCTAAAACTAATTTTACCGATATTATTTATATTTTACGGTTTTAAACGTTACTGATTCTCGAGGTTGATGCAGCCAGGCTTTGTTTGATAAAAAAAAAAAAAAGGAACCCTGGTAAAAAATCGTACTTGCCCTCTTTTCGTAGCATTTAGGGGGAACGAATGCCAAAGTGTTATTTGATTGTTGAACCGGCTGGTGCTCGACGCGTAACGAAGTACACTTCGCTATGTGCTAAACTACACACGTACACATATATATATATATATATATATATGTGTATGTATATGTATGACTGCTACACAGTTACTATATAACTGCGCGCTGGAAGGAGAACGCAGCTGGCCAATTTCTGCGACCCCTGTTAAACTTTCGTGGCTGTTTCGCAAATTTTACGACTCAACCCCGCTTGCTACACCTTTTCCAATATTCCTGAGCACGTATAACTCGTGCCAAGACCGAAAAAACCGAATTCCAGTGTTCGATCAGTAAATTCAACCACACAAAATGTAAAAACGTAATTTTTTATTCCAAGCCTCTTACGACTTATTCGATATTAATAGGCTGCATATAGTTATCGTTATTTTGCTCCCTCACGGTGAAATTTAACTTGATAGAAAAAGAACGTCCGGATGTTCAAGCCTGAATATTATAAAAAATTGTCAGCCTATTTGATTTAATCAGAGTCGGATTATTTAATTAATTAAACTAGTCATTAATTTATTCTACTAAATGAATTAATATTATTAGCGTTTGGACGGTTGTTTATAACAACTTTAACAATTATTGAAAGCACTCGAGCAAGCAATTATTTGCGAATGTTTCCATAAAGAAACTTTGCAAATATTGTACAAAGATGGTTGATGAAAACTTTAAATATCACAATTTTCATTCGTTTTTCATTTTATGTCGGTTGAGCATCCCGAAATTAGTTAACTTTTGAAATCCACAGACATCCCAGCAAAATCTAGTAAATTGGAAATAAATGAAAAAAATTGCGCATAAAAACAAAGTTAATGGACTGAAAATATATGAAAAATCGTTATTTTTCAGAGTGCAATTTGCACGTTTGGCATGGGCATAGCATTAACGAAGTTCATGGGTTTGCTCGCAGTATTCCCCTGAGATAAAATTCCCACTGTCGAGTTCAGCATGGGAGTAACAGCAGCACAGAACATGCCGACCGTAGCTTTAGTCACAGAGAGAGAGAGAGAGGGAGAGAGAGAGAGAGAGAGAGAGAGAGAGAGAGAGAGCGTTCATCCCCCTTGGCCGGGCATTAAACGAGGGTAAAGACCCCACCGGTGAGCTTGTAGGCATCCAGTCGGGGCCATCGAGACTCCCGCGAGTGCCGCTGTTCTAATAATGAGAGCAAGTGAGAAACCCTCGCCGTATATATTCTGCCCATATCGATCGATGAATGTAAGTTATAATTAAGCACGAAATTGTTATTATTTTTGGAATTAGTAATTCGTTAACCCATATTAAAAATCGTCGAGGAGAGGATGACTTCAGTTATCTACGTGAGATGAGATTGAAGAAAGATAATATAATTGGGCATTATTGACTTAAATCGATTACTCCTAGTTTGAGTTACCTCGAAATCTGTTCCGAGGATATTTTATCCATACACAGTCGTGATTTAATTTGAAAAGCGATTTTTTTTTGTTTGTTTTTGAGGGGGCAAAAGATAAAGAAATAAATATTAATTGAAGGATCTCTATCTCTATTTAGATATCTTCTAAAAAATGAAATGCATAGGACGACCCAAACAGGATATGCCAGTATAGGAGCCATCATTTATTTCAGCAAAGGGTATAAGAGTACATTTTCTTATCGAAGCGAACTCGAGGGGTCGCCAAAACATTTCACTATCCTACCAAAAAAATTAGCCTAGCAATCGGTAAAATAGAAAAAAAAAGCAGAATGCGCAGCACCTACAGATGTTAAAAAAAATGGCTACATTGCCGACAGAGATACCCTTTGACAGTTTTGCATTTAGTTTTCTAATTATTTATTAACGTTTAATGAACAATTTATGTGGAAAATTACCAGTAAAATTAATTTATAACAATTGTTTATAACAATAATTTATCGAAACGTGCCTCATATCCGTGGTTGTGATTGAATATCTCAACTGACCGTGTGGCCTAATGGATAAGGCGTCGGACTTCGGATCCGAAGATTGCAGGTTCGAGTCCTGTCACGGTCGAACGTTCTTTTTTTTTTTTTTACTTTTTTTTCCCTTACCTCAAACTTCTCTCTCGCTCCAAATATAAAACGGCATCAACATATATATATATATATTAATTTTAGAGTGTAATCACCGGTATAATGAACATTGTTTTTTCAAATTTCAATGCATACTATATAGTTTATTAACTATATTTATTACTAAATATTTGAAGTACTCTTCTACTTTTAAAAAATAACATTGAAGTAAGACGCAATAATATAAGCAGATAATGATAACTTGGCCCTGAGCATAAGGGTTGAAAGATTTCTCAACTTTTAATAAGGAATGTCAGCCTTTGAATGGAAAAGGAAAGAAAGGGACCTTCGATTACATGTACGGATACTGGTTGATTTATAATATGTATATCGATAGAAGGGTGGAGGAGATTTCGTTGAAAATATTCAATTCCACTATAGAACAACGTTGAAACTTTGACCAATAGCTTTATAAATAATATTGTAATCATTAATTATCATTTTTATAAAAATGTAATCATGTTATTTCTGCCAGACAGATTAGCGACTAATAAACGTCTGAAATTAACCTACGCGACTTCGCCACTTCGTTGCTACCAGTATAATTACGTCTTTCTCCAGGCCAGATAGTAGCATAGGTATATGCACAAAAGGAGAAGCGGTCCTACGTGCTCAGACGATAATACTTGTCTTCCAAATTCCTGTCTCATTAAAAGGAGGCACGTTCATAGTAATGAATATTAGATAGAGTCTTAATTTTCTTATATGTCGTACTCGAAAACCTCATCAATTTTATACATAAAATTTTAGAGTACTCATCAACTCATCAGGGCAGGAATTTTGAATTATTTCAAATAATCAATATTTCTTTCAAATCAAATTAACTATCATTCGTCATAAAAAGAAAAATCCTTCGGGTAAATAATTTACGACGATCATAAGATTGTCAGCCATTTTTTTTAAACTAAACAAAAAATTCCAGGAGAATGGTGCGTTAAATTGTATATAAGTTATAATTGTACGTACAGAGGTACAAATAATTGATTTACAAAAATATTGTACTGGCTTCGGTTAGCTCGGTCAAGGTCACATTCGATGCAAAGATCTTTCGACCTGTACTTCCTCTATAGTGGCTCGTCAGAGTGCTATACATACACATACACAAACTTATATGTAGATATAACAGCATACGAAATGTGTAGACGAAAGTAAACAGGAACGAGGTTGTACCGATTACCATAACAATACGTGCAAATACGACGGATCGAAGACAAATATATATATATATATATATATATATATATATATGACAAGCTGTAGCGTTTCACAAGTGTCTTCGTAGATAAGAAATTATCTCACCGTACAAGCCCTCGTCATACAGTTGGGCAATCGCTGTATATTTAGAAGGAGGAGGAGGAGAAGGGAGCTCCTGCCTTATAATTAAAGAAAATGAGAGACAGTTGAAGGTACAATTGCATATGCGGATGGAAGGTACGAATTTCCGAGAAAAGTTCACCCTACACTGGGTGAAATAGCATGAAGGGTGACCATCCCCAATGCGATATATACATATAACCATCAATTTTCTTAGTACCCCCATCTATGCAATATACTTATATTTTATTTCTCCCGTCCCCTCTCCTTCCCGCCATTTGTCAGAGAGCTAGCAATATCTTTGCACAGGGGGGCACGTGTATACGAGATCCCGGTAATATGCACTGAACATTTTGTATTTTTACCAAAATATCATAAAAATTTACATCGAGATGATGTATTGGTGCCGAAGCCATCCTTGGTACAATATTGCGTGGCCGAAATATTTTAATTGTTCAACGTTGAAGCGACCCAAAATCCCAAATCCAGTAGAATTAAAAAAAAACACCCGGTAGATAAATTAGTGAATTTATATGAATATTATCAAACTAAGAGAGAGAAAAAAAAAAGGAACGTTTGAAATGTGAAGATAATAGGATATTAACAATAGAATAGTCATCGAACGTATCCTGTATTAAAAAAAAAAATGGCGCGATTGGATTGTAAACGGGAGCTATAGACCATCGATGGCGTGGGTCATGAATATACTCGTACAAGTGCACAGATCTATCGCTTCGGCGTTTGTAGGGACTGCGAATCGTGTATCACACATAACCTTGGCTGCATTTACATATTACTTCGGTTTGTTCGGGATTTGTGGGGCTTGGATAATCAGAAACAGGGACTTTATGTATTTCGCATTCTCTTGGATTCACGTACATGCAAAACTCGCTGGTGTTCAAATGCGATTAGTAGACTCAAGAGCTTTTAGATAATACGCAATGCATTGCGCTCGGCGAAGACGTAAACCCAACCCAACCCAACCCAACCCAACCCAACCCAAGTTATTGTAGGCTGCGCACTAACCACAATACTGTAAACACACAATTGCGTCATAAGTTTTGCATGTCTAGCATAGTCAATGTGAGACCATGGTCGTCAACGAAGGGCTGTAGAGGTATATAGGGCTGCGTTAATTATGCATTGAGGTAATTCCCCCCATTACATGGTGAGTCATGCAGCAGTCTGTTCCTAACTTCGGTGTTAAGGAAAGCTCGAAAAAAATGTATTTTATCGTTAAGGGCGGGCCAGGATATAAAATGTAGCGAAGTGGCAACTTTGGCAAAAGATCACCAATTTTAGAGTAGAGCAACATAATTTTTTTACAAACTTGGGATTCGTCAACGAACGAAAATCGTCGGCCCTTTGAGGAATCCTTCGACACTTTTTCAACCACTCGTACAGGACGTCCAAGATGTCTGAATAAATAAACGCGATGTTTGAAACTTGGCAATGATGAGATACGAAGCCTGTACATGCATATACACGTACGCTCGTGAGTTCAGCTCCCCTTATACCAGCGAAAGAGTCGACTGGGGTTAGAGGTGGTCAGGCGCCGTAAGCACGTCAGCCATGACGACGCCACACAAACCAGACCAGGAGCAAAAATAATTATCTGGCGTGCGTGGTATGCGCATAGAGTTGAAAAAAAGTTCTTTCTTTCAAGAGAATTTTATTTTGAGCATAAAAAATTATTAAAATTGAAAAAACGTTAAAAAAAAAAAATATGTCTTTCCTTCGAGCCGGATTTGAACCAGCGACCTATGGATTTCTATCGAGTCACGAGCCAACTACAGTCCACCGCTCTACCAACTGAGCTATCGAAGGCTTGAAAAATATTAAAAAAAAAAATCTATTTATAGCTCATTGATCATTTGAGAAAAAATGTTCCAAAAATACTCGTTACAATTCTTAAATGTTTAATGGTTTAAGTCTCGTTAATTACATAATAGTTGATTCTGGCGATTGACATTGACTTATCGTTGATTCTGACTTTTTTCGTCAAATTAATAAACTAAAAATGCACATTCGAATATTTGTTTAAAACTTTGCATGCATAATGAAATAAACTAATGAATTTTCATAGTAAATATAATATTTATATTTCGTACATTTTGGCTGCTATTTGCCTCTATTTTAGTTTATTTACGTAATAGAAAGGGGGGGAGGGATAAACAGCAAATACGACAGGATGTCGAGGGTGGGCTGGTTGACCCAAAAGTACCTTTCGTAATTTTTTAATTTCATTCAAAATGTTCTCCTTTGCATTGATATAATGAGACGTGGTTCAGTGGCATAATTTTTTTAATCAGATATAAACTTTGCACCGATTTCAATGGTACGGATGGATTTCCATTGCCCACGTAAAATTCTGTACAAAAACGTGCAACTTTGACGATCGATCGCTCGAAAATGCTCACAAACATGAAAATATTAATAAAAAAAAAACTGATTGTCGAACAATAGTGGGGATCGAACAATGGCTTGATTGAATAATCATTTTTTACACACGTTCTTTTATTTTTAATTTTATTGATTTTTGACGTCACTTCATTTCGTTCGCCACGTGGGTCGTTTTTACTCAACGCTTTGTAAATTATTCCAGCAATCGAGCGTCAATGTGGTTTATGATAAAAAAAAACGCACCATGATGAGAACCACTGGACTCCACTGTACGTCAGATTGTTGGACGTTGTCCTGGCATTTGCAGCTCGGATGACAGAGTAGACTGTCGAGCACGTCATATCATATCGGGAATTCATCCCTGTGCTGCTGATAAGCCCCATCCATGCTCCATATACCGAGGGTCGAACGTGGAATTCAAGGTATCCAGAGGGTAACCACATCGGGTGGTTGGTTTCTGTTTAATTATGCAAGTTCTACATTCACTGTATTTACCCTCGATAATATTTACTCGCATACTATAATCGTCCTTCAATTATTATTATTATTATTATTATTATTATTATTATTATTATTATTATTATTATTATTCTCACTTTATCATATTTTTTGACATATTAGGTACTCGCAAAATTTAAATATATGTCAATATACACCACTTGCCCTTTGCCCCTACAGTCAAGGGCTAAATGTTAGAGGCCCCGAAACTTTTGTGGCAATGCCACAATAATCCCAAATAATTCCATCATATCGAAAATACCGAGACACTTGAGTTTGAATAATAATAACGCTCAAAAGAAATTAATGAAATTTTTTGAGAAAAGTTTTTTAGTCAAATATCGATCGTGATGTATTGGAGTGTTGAATATTATGAGCGAGCTTTACGTGCAGTTTAATGAACCGACTGGTGAATGAGAGATCGGCAGGCAGCGGCCAGTATTTGCTAGTGACACGTCAGCCACCTGTACATACATCTATGTACGTATACATGCACATATATACATATATGAGTTACTCCATGCCAACCTGATCAATTTATGACCCTTGACCATTTTTCACCTGATCCATTAGTTTTTGTGTCAATAGTCCACCTTTCAATTAAACGACATATTTGAATTTTTCGTGCCAGCCTTTATTTTCGTTATGACTTCTGACCCTAGAATGAACAATTTTTCTTCCCCCAGTCGACTTTGAACTGCCTTAATTTTCTCAATTTTCTGACTTACATTGACCTTTTTAAATACACTTTTGACGAGCTCGAATTAACTCGATCAAACCTTAAATATTTTCTCATGGTCGACAAAAACGATTCATGTACTTAAAAATTATTTTCTTGCAATTAAAAAAAGAATTTTTAATGCACGATCATGGTGGCTTCCCAGTGCAAAATTATTCTTCTGAATTATAATTTTTTGTCATTGTTTAAAAATCATGATGATACTTAATGCTCAAAAAGCAATAGACTGCATCCGTTTCAAAGATAAAACGAAACAGGACAGACGACTATTTTTTGAATTCAAGGTCATCAGGATGATTTTTTTCTCAAACTGGCAAAACGAAACAGGACAGACGACTATTTTTTGAATTCAAGATCATTAGGATGATTTTTTTTCTCAAACTGGCAAAACGAAACAGGACAGACGACTATTTTTTGAATTGAAGATCATTCGGATGATTTTTTTTCTCAAACTGACATGGAATGCCTTGTACTTTTATGTTGTAATAAATCACTCGTGTACATGGGTTACAATGCATATATAAATATATAATCCCTCCACTTTGCGTCTCTGTCAGATGGAAAAAATCATGATGATAATTAATGCTCAAAAAGCAATAGACTGCATCAGTTTCAAAGATAAAACGAAACAGGACAGACGACTATTTTTTGAATTCAAGATCATGAGGATGAATTTTTTCTCAAACTGGCAAAACGAAACAGGACAGACGACTATTTTTTGAATTCAAGATCATGAGGATGAATTTTTTCTCAAACTGGCAAAACGAAACAGGACAGACGACTATTTTTTTAATTCAAGATCATTAGGATGATTTTTTTCTCAAACTGGCAAAACGAAACAGGACAGACGACTATTTTTTGAATTCAGGTTTTATGGTGTAGACGACTATTTTTTGAATTCAAGATCATTAGGATGAATTTTTTCTCAAACTGGCAAAACGAAACAGGACAGACGACTATTTTTTGAATTGAAGATCATTAGGATGATTTTTTTTCTCAAACTGACATGGAATGCCTTGTACTTTTATGTTGTAATAAATCACTCGTGTACATGGGTTACAATACATATATAAATATATAATGTCTCTACTTGGCGTCTCTGTCAGATGGAAATTATTCACTAAAGTTTCTCGCGAATCTCTCGTTCACGTCACTGTCCACTCGTTGATATATATATATATATATATATATATATATATATATATATATATATATACACGCGAAATACAATAGCGTGAACCTACAGTATTCGGCGAGAAGTGACGCCACACACGATGTACCCGAATGACAGTCGACCGCGATATTTTCAACAAAGCACCGCGAATAATCCAGAAAGAGCGTTAGCCATCCGGCCAGTGGACCAGACAGCACAATCCATTGAAAATATAGTTACGCGTCCACAAATCATGTGTTGTGCGTACTCTGCCATTACCTACAATCTCTTCATTTCAAAAAGTTTTTACATTCCTGCTGTCTGACTGTTTTTGTTGCAGTTTGTTATCACAAGAGTTGTTGACAACTCGACAGGATGAAAACTACTTATATATATATATATGTATGTGTGTGTGTGTAGATATATTACGAATTTCGATGGTTATTTTGATAAATAATGTCAAAATTGGACAACATGAGTATATTGAGTACAGAATAATTAGAGTACAGCACGAAAATTACTCAGCTGGATCAAATGATTCATACGTCGTGTTAAAAGGATCAATAATATATGCGCTGTTTGAGGGTTAATGATAAGAAATCAGGTCACTTATCTGTGTAAAGTTGAAGGTCGAAATTCTTCAAAAGTGTTTTCAACCTTTCATCCTAGGCTTTGTAGTTGAGATAGGAAGTGCTCGTGGCATTTGAGTAAACAAATTGGGTGTAACGTGCTGACATTATCAATCAGAGGTCACAAGGGTCGAGCATTGGAATCTACAAGGTTTAGTTATTGGCGCTTTAAGGATACGATTAACAGAGTTGTCGACACGAGCTAAAATGTCTACCAGTATATCGTCATTGACCTTGGAAAAAATGAAAAAAGGTGGGAGAAGAGACGTTGCTTGTTTCAGACATTCATTGACAGTTATTGACAGGAGATCGAGGACTGTATTATGTATCCGATATACTGACAAGCATTCTGAGATTTCTCGGTAATCGAGAGCTATATATATATGAAATTTTTGGTCAAGTTGACCCTCGAAAAGGTTATCATGATTGAAGGCAGATGAGTGTGACCAGGATCCATCTCGTCAGATCGATGAGTCCTTGCTCCTGAGATTTCCTGGTAATCGAGAACTCAACTTGGCCAAAAATTGCATATATATATATATGAAATTTTTGACCATGTTGACCCTCGAAAAGGTTATCATGATTGAAGGCACATGAGTGTGACCAGGATCCTTCTCGCCAGATCGATGAGTCGTTTTTTTTAAGCTCGTTCTTCCTTATGACCTCATGCATCTGACCTCATATCCAAAGGCAGCGAAGCTTCCGATCTGCTGGAATAGGGGGTGGCCTCATAGATTCCCTATACATGTATATATATATATATATATATATATATAGGGAATATATATATATATATAGGGAATATATATATATAGGGAATATATATATATATCTTCCTGCTCTTCACTGTCTCGCTCATTTGTCCAGAAGACACACCCAAAGGGCCTCCGATATTCTCTCGTGCTGTTTCGCACGCACAAGGTTGGCGAAACAACGTGTGGACAAAGCTGGGGTAAAATGGACATTCGTGACAAAATCAAACTCGCTCATTACTATATTTAGTTAGTAAGAGGGAAATAAAAAATACAAAAAAATTTATAACAAAATGTCTTGCCACTTTGACCAATATAGAATTCTATTACGAGCAGAATTATGTAAATCCCTTTAATAACAAACCCTTCTAGCTGCATGACAGCCTTCGCAGAGGCTATTTTTGACAGTCTCAAGCGACTGTCAACTCGGAATAAAATTATCAGCGATCATTAAGAACTGTAAGGGTTTTAAAATTTTATCCCAACTCGGTGCCACGAAATGCCATTTCATATTTTTAACGATCGTTATTAAAATGCCTCGATATTATTTGCCCAAATTTTTATGGCAAATGCCTTTTTCTGTACATGGGCCATTTTGCCCCACTTATCACCACCCCACCGTACTATAAATAATGCCACTCCACTGCCAATATACCCCCTCGTAGCCTGAGGCCAATCCATTATCCTCCGGGTAAAAGAGTTCGCGGGATTATCTCGGAATTCGAAATCGTAACCTTTGACCGCTGACCCTCAACCCCTATCTAATCTCAGCGGAGAGATCGTAATCGATCTGGATACGTGGCGATTTGAAAGCGTGATCAAAACTAATTTTTCCCGGGACGGCCATCATCAATAGTTCTGTCATCTGGACGCGCCCTTTTCCATGCTGGTACATAAGACACATATATATATATATATATATATATACATATATATATATATTTAACCTAAGAACGAGACTTTTGTATTTTATGAACCACAAGAGTGGGGGCAGGTGACTCGTTATGAAATGGATCGATATCTACCGATGCTTTAGAGCAATCCATTACCAACCCCTTTATTCGTCCTCACAGTAAAGGGATGGGCTTTTCGGTGGTGCCTGAAAAAATTCGTACGGAATATTTCGTTTCTCTCACTTCGATATTTTACGCTTCCTGATGGAACAATGAAAGCTGCAAATTTATTTCGTAACTATGAATTTTGTACATGTGGACAAAATATATTTGACGCTAAATGAAAAATGGAGGAATGTCGAGTGCCTAACCTTTGACCTCAAAAATTAGGCAGTAAGCTCACGTGGACGATTATTTTTAAATAATCGGTTTAATAATAACTAAATATATAAATATATAATTGGATAAAATATGGGACTATCGGTGCTAAAATTATATTTTTTTTCAATTTTCTCTTCCACATCGTCCCATCTCTTCTCTCGTTATTTGGGTTTTACCACGACAGAATATTTCGTTTCTCTCATTTCGATATTATACGATTCCTGATGGAACAATGAAAGCTATAAATTTATTTCGTAACTATGAATTTTGTCAATTTGGACATAATATATTTGACGCTAAATTAAAAATGGAGGAATGTCGAGTGCCTAACCTTTGACCTCAAAAATTAGGCAGTAAGTTCACGTGGGATACGATTATTTTTAAATAATCGGATGAACGACGATATTCTCCCAAATGTCTCTTGTGGTGCCTGCAGTGTTCGTGTATAATAGCCGTGAATTTCGGTGAGAAGATATTTTCGTTGAGTCTCGTTAATTTTAGAGCTTGAGTTCCACGGTGGCTCTCAACTGTTTAGCCAAACGTCGTGCTCTGTCTCATTTTGCTCATCGCTCGTGGTGGCAGTGGGTGAGGAGCTAGCTAACTAGTACGATGTTGCAAGAGGGTTAAACTTGGTATAAAAATTCCAGTCTCCATATTGGCTAAACTTAAACGTGAAAATTCATTTGGCAAAGAATGCAAGAGACTCGATCGATCGGTTCATCAGGTCGATCGATTATTTTTTTTTTATGCATAATTCTCCTGAATATATTTAGGGGTAGTAAAAATAGTACAAATGAGTGCCATATGCATAAAATACAGACGAGATGAAATTTAAATGAGAGCAAATCACGATTTTCATCCATAAGTCTATATAAAATTTTAATAATCTGGGAAAAGAACTTTTCTATTTTACAAACGTCTGTGCGTGTACATTTTGATTTTGAAAAAAATTAACGGAAATTGATACTAATGGAAAAAATAAAATAAAGGGTACTTGAAACTTATTCAAGTACTTTTAGTCATTTCAAGTTTCAATTACTTGCAATGAATTTTTCTTGGCTCTATAAATAATGTGGATTTACACAAATAATATTTTTGTCTTCTGTCTAACCCCCTTCATTGTGAAAAATATATTCTGACATAACTGGGCTCACTGGAATGAAATAAATTGAAGAAGAAGACGCACATGTGCCTTTTCCATATAGCACATGAGTTTATGCATAATCTTTACTACTATATATATATATATATATATATATATATATATATATATATATGTATGTATATCTATATATTCTCGGGATATGTCTTATTACGACTTCGCTATCGAACAGCTCGGAAGCTCCATGTTGTGTTATCACACATACAAGAAGGTCATATACCTTGAGGACGACCCCGATGGAGAAAGATGAGTGAGGGGCTTCGGTCAAAGGACTGAATATCACACCGCGGAAGTACCGGGTTCGCGATCATCATACTTGTTATCTGGAGCAGACTGAATAGTTTATGACAGGCAGGGACAGAGGGGTCGGTGCTCATCATCCACTTGCAATTTTCTCCAACGTGTTTACCGAAAAATCTTAAATTTCTTAAGATTAAAAATAATAATAATTCCCCAATTCTTAATTAATTAGTTGGGCCACCATTTTTTTTTTTTTTTTCATTTCAACTGCTCTGTCAGATTGAATTATTTCAAAGCAAAAATTATTCTCAGTCATTGAAAATTTTTACATTAGCTTGAAATATTAAAGGAACAAAAAAAATCAATATTTGTAAAATTAAATATATGCATATAGATCTTCGATCTTCGATCTATATATGCGAGTCACTGCACACGCAAGGAGCCTGCAACGATCTCATCATCCGAATTGAATATTTATACAATTAATCAATTTGCATCGATTGTTGGACTTGCCAATTAATTCCAATCGTCTGTGGACTATTAATTAATCAACTCAATAGTTGATTTCGTCACTGGAGCACAAGTGAGCTTACAAACGGGAGATAAACGCGCATATATATTAAGGCAATGCTACACGAGCTCAGCCTTCACATATTGAGAGAGAGAGAGAGAGAGAGAGAGAGAGAGAGAGAGAGAGAGAGAGAGAGAGAGGGAGGAGAGAGAGAGAGAGAGAGAGAGAGAGAGAGAGAGAGAGAGAGAGAGAGAGAGAGAGAGAGAGAGAGAGAGAGAGAGAGAGAGGGAGAGGGAGAGGGAGAGAGAGAGAGAGGGGGGGGGGGGAGAGAGAGATGTGTTGTGCGTGCTCTGGCTAGTGCACGATAAACTTCGAGGCTGCATGATCCATGCCATCATTCATACATTAAAAGAGCTGTAGGGTCCCCGTCGTTATTTTACTGCTGCTGCATGTATATATGCAGCTATGCTCATGCTGCCTCTAACGTATTCCAGACTCGTGATTATAGCAGTAAGAGAGCCAGAGGCCTGAAACGCATGCTGAACAATTTATTCCAGAGTAATCGTCGAGTGTAGGAATAAAAATACGGTTTGGGTCTCCTTTTGAAACGAAATACCAATTTGTGTCATTAGTGAAATAAGAACAGCAAAGAGATGGGTGGAAAAAAATCTTCCAACTTAGTCAAAGATTTTCAAAGATCTCGGTCGACTATATAGCTAGATAATATCAACGAAGATTGTAGACCTCAATCTTCGTTGATAATACGTATATGCCAGTAGCTCAGAGAGACTGAAAGAGAGAGTTCCGTCTTTGCAACTGACTGGGCCCCATATGTCATGGGGTGGAGGATATGCAAGAGATGGGTGGAAAAAAATCTTCCAACTTACTCGACACTCCAATGTCAGACTGAAGAGATTTTCCAGCTTCCAGCATCAGCACACAAGGTCTTAATTATTGTCAGTGTACCAGTATATTTTTTCATTGTTAAAATTAGAATGTTTAAAAAAAAAAAAGATCTATAATCTTTCAATCGTTCGTTAAATTTGTGGTGAAGATTTTTTTTTCTTCGTAAAACCGATTACAAATATCAGAGTATATAGAAATATGATTCTCTCGGTCGAGAACCCTCCGCCACTGTCCTGCTCTGTCGAAGCTCACTCGGGACTCATTTTCAAAGATCTCGGTCGACTATATAGCTAGATAATATCAACGAAGATTGTAGACCTCAATCTTCGTTGATAATACGTATATGCCAGTAGCTGAGAGAGACTGAAAGAGAGAGATCCGTCTGTGCAACTGACTGGGCCCCATATGTCATGGGGTGGAGGATATGCAAAAGATGGGTGGAAAAAAATCTTCCAACTTACTCGACACTCCAATGTCAGACTGAAGAGATTTTCCAGCCTCCAGCATCAGCACTTGATGCACGCAAGGTCTTAATTATTGTCAGTGTACCAGTATATTTTTTCATGGTTAAAATTAGAATGTTTAAAAAAAAAAAAAATCTATAATCTTTCAATCGTTCGTTAAATTTGTGGTGAAGATTTTTTTTTCTTCGTAAAACCGATTAAAAATATGCGAGTATATAGAAATATGATTTTTTTTTTTTTAATTTTGACTGTAAATGCTGTAGCCAAGATGTCTGAACGAATTATATCCGAATAATTATCGGAAGTATATCAATAAAAAAGTCTGCTTCGCATTAACGACAGGGGCACATCTCGGCCATTGAGAAGTCTCAATTTGTATGTATATACGTACGTGTCTCGCATGCCATCTCTATGAATAAATCCACAGATGGTTTATTCATGAGGAGATTATAATTATTTCCGTGTCAGATAAAAACAAGTGGAAGAAAGACAGAAATGATGATTGAGACAGTAAGAAAAATAGTTCCAACTGAGAGGGAAGAATATAATTTGTGCCTGGTAAAATTCCACTGGTGGAACTTTGAAGCATATTTTTTTCATCTGCTCCAAATCCTTTTTTAAGGATAATTGTACCAATCCGATTTTTCGTCCTCCCTTACCACTTTTTTCCTGGAATTATTTACCAGGTCACGTGGCAGAGTCGTTATTTTTGTCTCTGCTCTCATAAGGGTAAGAAATAAAATCAACCGGCTTGCTCGCTAACAATAAAAGATTCATCGCCGGGCATTACCGAATTCGATTCACCAGAAAATTCAAGCAATCCGTAATAAAAATTCAATGACCATTGCAAGTGTTAAATTACTTTTTAATATACGGTTGATTACGATCTTAATACTGATATGGAAAAATATACTGGTATTGGAAAAATCCAACCAGGAATCCACCTGATATTTTTGGAGAGATCGCTAACTGGATTAAATGAAATCGTTTATGCTTGGCTGATTTAATACAAACCCTCAGTGAATTCCTCAGTACAATATTTTTTGGATACTCGTGTACGTTAATTCTACCGAGATTTCCGTCTGATATCGATGAATCTTACTTAGCTCTCCAAGCGGAAAATCATGGCCTTATTGGCCCATCTGGAAATGTCACCAAACACAATTTCCCTAGCCCCCTTACATTTCTCGTCCCAAATTTTTCAAAATACACAACTTTGTCACATACGTTAACACCATTTTGGGTCTCCATTGAGGCGATAGATACATGGATGTAAGTTCTAAAATTTTATGTATGAATGGATTTTGTCATGATGACGAAGCAAGGCTGCCCTATCCGCTATATATAATCCTATATAATAATACATTCCATCAATGTATTATTATATTCTTCTCACCTTTCCACTTTCATCCTTTGCTAATATATTCCTTTATCTATCGTCAATAAAAACATTTTTATAAATTCTATCGACCTTGTACCTCCAGTGGTAACTTTTACGTTCTTTTTATATACTGTACATATAATACGTGTGTGTGTGTGTGTGTGTGTGTGTGTGTGTGTAGTATAGTAACCTTTGTGTATACCCCGAGCTTGCGTAGGGTGAGCTTAACCTCAGCTAAGTTGATCGGGGTGCAAGCGGGAAAAAAGTGCAAGCGAGAGTGGGGGTGCATGAGAGGCTGACAGCCTATATACATATACACACACATATATATATATATATATATATATGTATATATATATATATGTATCTATCTACCTACACTCAGGTAGATAGGATAGATCAAAAGGTACAAGTGTAAGTGAAAGGAAAATACATGGAGTATATGGAAGAAAGCAAGCTATAGTTGAACGTATGATCATGCTATATTTACTATAGTATACCCGATAGGTAAATTCTATATATAAACGTGGGTGCGGGGTTGTGGCTCAATGTATATATGTATATATATATATTTGTGTGTGTATATATATATATATATATATATATATATATATATATATATATATATATATATATATACGTTATGGTGTGGTGCGGCTGCCTTCGCTGCTGGTTGGGAAAGTACGTTCGGTCGGTTCGGAGTCGGCGTGGCAGCCGTCCGGACGCAGACGCGAAACGGACGAGAAATTCACCACCAAGAGGCAACGAAACTGAGGAGCTCGCAGTCTGGCGTCGCTGGTCGACGTAAGCGGAACGAAATAAATATCATCGAGGCGCACGACAAGACTCGGAAAAAAAAAAAAAAAACCCTTGAAGTGAATAAATCAGAACATAGTTTGTTCCTTTCGAGAGAGCCTCGCGATATTAAAATATACACTATATATATATATATATATATAGTTACTTAAAAAAGTATAAAAATTTGCAATTTCTTTGAGTTTATTTGATTTTTGTTCGATTAAATGCTCGTTATGAATTGTCGTCGACTATCTATAATTTCATAACGGAAATTTCGATTCTCTGATACCGGAAGTGCTCTGCGAATTTTTGCAAAAGCAACTCGTTACACGTCGAGAATTTTTATTATTAAATAACTTTGTTCTTCGTTTGAGTGCGCGCGCGCCCCTTGACCCCACAGAGTGCTAAAAAAAAATTAAAAATTTCTCAAAAAAACTTGACTGTTTTTTTTTTTTCGATTGATTTTTTTTTTTTTTATGCACCGCGTACGGGTGTAACATCGATCTGTGGAGCAAAGAGAAACGATGACTCGAGAATGTTACGGGACTATCGATAATTTTGAGGGAAGAGGGTTGACCATTTGATGCCCCTATGAGGGACGAAGACCTTGGAGAAGTTACGTCAAGAGTGCCTCTGTGTGATAGTGTGATTAATTAATTTAAATATATATATATACATATATATACATATATATATATATATATATATATATATATTCTACTTTATATCTTCGACTTTAAATTAATTTAAAAAAAAAGCAATTATAGTCAATTGCAGTCGAAAATTTATTGGTCATAAATTTTTTTTCTAATTTCTGCTTGAACTCTATCGAGATTATGTCCATTCTTTTCGAACTTCTCGTTTAATGAATACACGCAGACGAAACCCTCGTTGATGAAGTTGGTGCTTTTGTTACAATCGCGAGAAAGTCAATTTCTGAGGTTCAAGGGGGTGCGCGGAGGCGCGCCGGAAGTGAGCCCGGGTACATCCCCCGCTCTCTAGGGGCTGACGGTGTGTGATAGTGTGCGACGGACATGGCGGTGCTTCCTGCGATCGTTCGGCCAGTGCCGTACGCCCGGGCTACCACGGATTCTACGTCAACGTAAAAGGTGATTTTTTTTTTATTCTCAATTTTTTTTTTTTATTCCTTATTTCAATTCGTTTTATCCAAATTTATCTATTTTTCATTCCCGGAAATTCTCATAGAATTTCTCTGCTCGGTGCTCAGGTAATCAAAATGTGTTCAATCACATTAAAAAAAAAAAAAAAATAACACATACCGCTCCGACCGTTTAAAAAATTATTTAATCGTAAAACTTTGACAAATAGTAGAAACAAATAAATTGTCAAAATAATTTTTCTGTCATGTTTTTGTGCTTCTCCTCCACGTTTTATGAAAAATCACCGCATTTGCATGTGCACCTGTCAAGGTGCATCTTTGCATCACGCAGCGTGCTTATATATATATATATATATATATATATATATATATATATACACGTGCCTGAGAGAGCCAAAAGATCTGAAATAATCGTTACAATTACGTAAAAAAAAACAGGTGTAGGGTGTGCGATATCGTTTTGCAGTTGAAATATCCGGTTCGGAGCTTTGGCATTCGCGTATCTGTACGAGACGACGGTGTATCCGGTGACCGGAGCGTGAATCTCCACCCGTGAATATAGTCGAGTCGAGGGTGAAAGAGGAAAAGCGAAACATAGAAAAGAGAGAGAGAGAGAGAGAGAGATAGAATGAGGGGAGAGAGAGAGAGAGAGAGAGAGAGAGAGAGAGAGAGAGAGAGAGAGAGAGAGAGAGAGAGAGAGAGAATGAGGGGGAGAGAGATAGAAAGAGGGGGAGAGAGAGAGAGAGAGAATGAGGGGGAGAGAGATAGAAAGAGGGAGAGAGAGAGAGAGAGAGAGAGAGAGAGAGAGACCAACGGCGTTTTGGTGCACCCGGCAGCAGCGGTGGCGGTGTGACGGAGGCGGTGGTGGCCTGCAAGCGCCGTCGAAATCGATTTCGGTAACTGAGGGAGAGTGAGAGAGAGAGAGAGGGGGGGGGGAGAGCGAGAGAGAGGGGGGGGGGGAGAGGAGAGAGAGAGAGAGAAAAAGAGAGAGAGAGAAAGAGAGAGAGAGAGAGAGAGGCACAAAAGTATTGCCGCCCCCGCACTTTTCTCCCACCCCTACGAACGCATTTAAGGGCTGTGCAGATGTGTGCAATGTTCTCACTTTTCACTCTCTCTCTCTCTCTCTCCCCCTTTCACTTTGCATTTTCTTCCCTCAACCTGATGCGGGGAAAAACATTTTCTAAATTCTAGAGCATGAGAGATGACGAGACGTGAGAAAAAAATTCTTCTTATCAGTGCACAGCTCTGGGGGGACCCACGAGACGAGACGGCCCTGGGTTAAGCGAATTTAAGGCGAAACGTGAATTTTGAAAGATTTCTGTACTGACCCAAACCAGCTATTGACTAACTTTTGTATTTAGAAAAAAAATTATCAAGTCATGAAAAAAGCAAATAATCTCCTTGGATGAAAATTAAAAAAAAGTTTGTGATTGATGCTCCTGATTTTTTGCATTGCCCAGAGCTCATTAAAATTGTATTTTGGTGCTTGAAATTTTACCTCAGTAATAGAGCTTCGAATTATGAATCGGATACTTGGAGCTCTTTGGACACATTTTGGTATATCAAAATTACTCTGTTCGAATTTTCTGATGGTCGCTGTATTAATATTATCCAGTTCTTCCATGTATAATTTTTGCACTTGGCAAGTTCAATTCTGAAAAAATTTGCCATCGAATATCACTTATTCGATGCATTCGAGCTGCACCCGATGCATCATGAAGTGTCAAATAATTATTTACTTGATTTTCAAAACAAAATTGGCTTCCATTTTAGTTCGAAGAATTTTCTCTGTTTTTTTTTTGGCTTTTTTACGACCAGTTGTGAGATGAGAGAAGCTTTGAGATGTCTCGGATAGCTGAGAAGTATGGGTGCTCTCTCGCCTCGAGCCGGTCTGCCTGCAAACCAAGTAGTCGAAGCATCGTTTTGCCAGACAGCCTGGCGTCCAGTCTGCTTTAGCGCCTTATATTATATATATATATATACATCCTTGTTCAGTATATCCCTCAATTTTCTATACCAGCAGAATATGGTTTTTTTTTTTAATTGATCGAGTATCTCCGTAACAACATTCTCAAGTTTATTTTATTTCCTAGTTTTCTGATGAAAATAACTTGAACTAAAATTACCCGAAGGTTCCCCATCTATAGTTTTGTTTCGTTCAAACTTGAGTAATTTTCTCTGAGTCTAATTCGTATTTGTTTGCTTATACTTCGAAATTGAAAGTTACTTAAAAAGTTGTTTAAAATTTACAGCTATTTCTAAGTAGTGGTATTTTTTAAATGGAAATATAAACCATGTTTAACCCTTCTCTTTAAAGTGAGCTATATTTAACTTAAAAATCGGATCATTATTAAGGATTTTATCATCTCTCTGTCAACTGATTGCTTTTTTTTTACGTTAACTGAACATTCATCACACCAAACGAAAGATAATAAATGTTACTTAGGCATGGAAGGATCATAGAAATATTTTTTTTTAACTTAATAATTTTTACGATGCTTAAGTTCCCAGTCGTATTTCTTGCCAAAGTGAACTTTTGTTTTATGGTTCATAACAGCTCGTAACTATACTGAAACTATAGTAAATCTTTCTGTCAGACCTCCTGCTGCGCTCAATATTTTTTCTCATCCAAGCAAAAGCCAATTCCGATGAGAGGAAAACTAAGGGATGTTCTCACAGACAACGCGTGTAATATAATATCAGCAATTTTCATGTATCGTTTATTTCCCATCGCCATTTACAACAGTCAAATTTATATTTCATTTCGATTCCTCCGACAATACAAGGATAATTGTGGAGCATTTATTTCTCTTAAGTTTCTCCCCGATTTAACTTAACTTAGTTTTTATTTCCGAGAGGAAAAAATGCACATTCTCGAGCTTGATTTTTTTCCCATTCACTTGATGCATCACCTAATGAGAATTAATTTTTCCACAATGAAGAAAACGTTTTGGATTTAAAAAAATATTAAGATAGAGTTTTTGAAAATTCTTCTCAACCATTTAAATTTAATGTCTGAAAATGAAAAAATTGTCAAAGAACTCTCACTCAAAAATGCAATATCAGACATAATATATTTTTTATTATTACTACTTATCGTTTGGAAAATATAACTTGACGTTATCAGTTAAATAAATAAGAACAAATCTAATAGTATTTTACTCCGGATATTTGGTGCAATTTATTAAGTGTCTATCGAGTTCCTCATAATTCGAATATCCGTGGATAAGTTCCCGGCAAGTGTCGATGAAAATTCCAACGATGCGCAAAAAAAGAGCCAAAGGTGTCAGGAATTGTTAATGCACAAACAACGGAGAAAAAAACATGGAGTGTCACACACGTGGACCGAGAACATGACAGAATCTGTCAAGTGTATATTTACAGGGTAAAAACGGGAGACTAGCTAGAGGGGAGGTCATGGAGGGTGTAAGGGTGATTCGGTGGCTATAGTGTATGTGTGTGAGTGTGTCGTATGCGAGTGTGAGTGCCTCACGGGGTAAGAGTAAAGCGAGAGATGCAAACGTGCGAGATACCGATGTATGAGATTATATATATATATATATGTATATATGTATATATGTATATGTAAACTTGGATATATACTGCCTATGTATTGGTATACATACGTATGTCTTTGTGTGGGTGCAAACGCGCGCGGTTGACGTTGTACTAGGCCGCTAGGGCGCGGAGCCTCCGTGCACGCCCCTCCTTCACGGTCGATACCCGCGCGCTTTCAACGTTAAACGCGCCATCCTGGCCTGGCGAATCATGGAAGGGAGCGAGAACGTGCGACAAATTGATAATAGGGCAATAAAATTTAGAATTTTTTGTTTTTTTTTACGCTTAAATCCAAATTCAATTGTTAAGATTCATTTTTATGTTATTTCTCCACTAAAAATGACATTGATGACATTGACACTTGACGTAAGTACCAGACATTACACATGGACATAGCCACTTAAATCCCAGATACAGAGTGAGTTAAGAGCGGATAAAATGTTATTTATCTGATGGAAAAGACGAGTAATAAAGCGATAATCGAAAATACAAATGAGATCATTCTGAGTTATTGAGTTTCTATATAAACAAATTCAATTCCAAAGGCCAAATGATCGCGTCTGGCATTACGCATAATAAAATTTGAAACCCTTCGATATGAAACCTTTTTTACGAAGCAATGACAATTATGGCGGTTTCCTAAATAAATAAATAAATAAATAAATACATGTATATGTATGACTATATAGGCATATAAATTTATTTATATACATTTTATTTATCCAAACATCCCAAAAATCTTGAAACAATTTTTTTCTATACACGTGTAAAAGATATGCCCTATATATGTCGTACGTATGCTTTTTCCATGGGGTTTGGATTTGCAGCGATATCAGGATGTGAATTATTCAATATAACCCGTTTCTGACAGCTCAGAAACGCGTATATATATGTTACGTTAGAGGCCTATAGAAACCTTTCGATATGAAACCTTTTTTGCGAAGCAATGACAATTATGGCGGTTTCCTAAATAAATAAATAAATAAATACATGTATATGTATGACTATATAGGCATATAAATTTATTTATATATATTTTATTTATCCAAACATCCCAAAAATCTTGAAACAATTTTTTTCTATACACGTGTAAAAAATATGCCCTATATATGTCGTACGTATGCTTTTTCCATGGGGTTTGGGTTTGCAGCGATATCAGGATGTGAATCATTCAATATAACCCGTTTCTGACAGCTCAGACTGTGTACTGACTGTCCTATCGCGAGCAGAGGGGTGCGGATAGCCATCGCTCCTTGTACACCCTAAACCTCATCCTTCGATTTATTCGTCCCTTTACGTGTTCTTTCCCTTTTGCACATTTATTATTTATACTCGAAAAATTCACTAGGGTCACGGTACAAGGAGAATTACGAATAATGCCAGTTCCACGGACAGCCTGTAATAATAACCTATGTATGAAGGTGTGTGAGTACAGTTGGAGACAGATATATGCTTATTACCTATGGGGCAGACAACGCTGGCAGGCGAGCGTCGCGACGTTACGTCGCGTGGTTAGAGGCGTCCGGACGTCGACCGTACATGTCTGTCTTGAGTTCGATGCCCTTTTTTTTCCACCCTTCTTACCATCTAACTTTTTTCCATGCAGTTTGCGTTTACCCCTCATTTTTTTATTCCCCATTAGGAACCCTCGCTGGAAAAATAATTGAACCAGAAGTTCAGGGAACAGGCTGTAAGAAAGATCCCTTAAAACTTAAAGAGTCAGATAAAGGGAGAAGGAACAAATTTTTGATCCAATATCGATTGATCTATTATCGATCTATTATATGGACTTTTGACCCCACTTTTAGCACCAATTTATAGCATCGAAGTATGTATATAGATAATCATCTAACCAGCCAAAATACAAGCATCAATGAGCAATCAGGAATTCAGGGAACAGGCTGTAGAAAAGTTCCCTTAAAACTTAAAGAATCAGATAAAGGGAGAAGGAACGAATTTTTTATCCAATATCGATCGATCTATTGCCTACAATTTCGCGATGCCTTGACACGATATTTTTTCTCATCGTTGCGTACGTACTGCCATCATTGCATTTATTTAAATAATTTTTTCCGGACTTTCTTTGGTGCTTTTCGTCTATTATTTTTTTTCCTCTCTCTTTTTTCTCGTTCCCGTAATTTTCCTCTCGCGATCGTTACCCAGCTCGTGCAAAAGCTCGCGAGCTTGTAAATGAAGCTTTTATTGATTCTGAGAGTGAACGCAGGCTGAGTTACCACGTCGTTGACGTGTCCCTGGACTCGAAAGTATATACATATATGAGGGTCAACTCGACCATACACACGGTAGAGATTATCGATCGATATGCACACCAGTCCGAGGGCTCGATCCTTATCGAATAAACGAGCCAAAGTCAAGAGGAGAACGTCAACAAAATTCTTATCTCCTTTCCACCAAAATTTATACCACCAGTTCAATCAAATATATATTTTACTCTAAATTAAAGAAAAAAATAGTTATCAATAATAGAATTTTTTTATTGACGAGATAAATTGAGAATTTGCGCATTGCGCTAGTTCGCTAACCCACAATGAACGGAGATGGAGACTTGTGGCTCTGTAATGGCATAACACTTCGACCTCTGGCTTTCGTTCTTATAGCCAAAGAGCGATTCGCTGACCTCAGACGACGAGTCTTCACTTTGTAGGTCGAGTTTCCCGGTCTAATATTAACCAAATTAGCTTTACCATGCTACGTAGAATACTGTGAGAGATTTTTGAGCTGGTGAGGCTACAGGTATGAGAGAACTTTGTGTATAAATCGTCTGCACATCCTAACCGCGAAGATCCGATAAAAGGAAATAATCTTCAAGGGCTGGTCGAAGCGTATTTTTTGCAACAACTCTCAAGCGAATGAAAATAAAAAAATAAACCAGTCTCTCTCGAGGGATGCTCAAGAGTACCTTCCCCATAAATGTCTCATTTTATATGTGTACAGGGGAAAAAAAAAATGGAGCATGAACTGGAATTAAAAATTGATGGATTTTAAGATTAAAATATTTTTAAATCGGTCAGAATGTGTTGGTGTAAATACTCAAATGTTTCCATATGAAAGCCATAACTTTTCAATTTATTTCTCACAAATGAGACTTATTCGGATCAAAAATTAAATAGTCTTCGTTGGAAAGACGTTACACGCAATGGAAAAAAAATCAAGAATACACTTATCAATGGCATGTCATCCACAAGGAATATTTTTCAAATGCCAACCCCTAAAAGTGAAAAGGATTCTTGTAAAAGATCCAAGTTTTCCGCGTTGGATCCAGGAAGTTGCACTGTCGATTTGCCTGTAATAAAAATTTGTTGTTAAAGTGATTAAAATTTAAATGACAAAATGGGTATCAAGCGATGAAAATTTTCGACGTAGAGAGGATCTCCCAGGGCAGGAAATCGAGTGAATGAGAACACAAGAGGGCGCATATGTACATGTACCGGAAATTCCGCTCCCTTTGGGGATGAATGCGGACCGAATTGCCTTCTCGCACTACGAACCGTTACTTATACCAACATACACACACACACACACACATATATATATATATATATATATATATTGCACGGTGCAACTTCCACCCTGTGTGCCAGTCGCGAATCGACTTCCGCTTGAATACATATATATATATATATGTACAGATATCCAGAGTGAGCACCCCGGGATTTGCATATATTTTTCAGGTCACGACCTCGACTCTGTACACGACCATATTATATAAAGTGAACTGGCACAAGATACTACTCGGAAAACCGTTCACGAAAGCAGGCTCGGTGCTTTTAATGCGTATTTAATCCCAAAGTAAATATAATATAGGCAGAGATGTATATATATATATATAACATATGTACACTGGCACACGTGGACTCGAACGATCAGACTAAAATCACGTGCCTGTGTTCACACATTTGCCATTTATCCTACGACGTCCATTTTATCAATATAATACCACAAAAAATATCACATTGTTATTGTGGTAGCCAGAATTTTCGTATTTGTTCGCCACTTTCGTACGATATAAAATTAGCAAGAATGAGAGGATTTGAATTGAAGCAACGCAGACATTTTTTAAAAACTTTAAAATGCGACAAGATTGTGAGAGCAATTTTAAATCTCTCACGTTTATTATAATCGAACTTCTGCTGTTTATAATAACTCAGCAGAATTAATTAACAAAAGTATGTTTTAGCTTGTCCAATTAACATTATACTGCGTGTGGAATATTTTTACATATATAAATTAAGACGAAAAATAATTAAACTTTGAATTATTGAACTTAAAAAAATGTTTAAGAATGGTCAAAAAATTAGCAATTATCAAATAAGTTTCTCCTGCACACATTTTAGTGTCTTGTAGCTGACCATGAAATAAAATTAATCGTCGTATAAAATATACCAGATATGAGACAAGGAAATATTGCTGCAAAATAATGTGGATGTGAGTTGCATTTTATTTTTATTTTATTTTATTATTGGTGAATTTATTAATTAGAGGTATAAAATTTTCAACAAGATCCCACATTTCATCGTACCAAATATTTAGTCTAATGTAATATTTTTAACTTTAGCACAATTTTCTAGTAGTGAAAATATTTTTATTAAAAATATTCGTGTATGTAAAAAAATTTATTCCTTTGTTACAGAAACTGAGAAGAAAAAACGGTGAGGATCGACAATGGGATCCTGTGGGGTGTACCTCAGTCAGCTTCGAGCTATGCTCGTGCGAAATCTTCTCCTAAAAAAGCGCGAGAAGCGAAAGACTATAGCGGTAAGAAATTTCCCTGTCCATTATTTATGATTTAATGAAATTATTAAACACAAAAACCAGCTAGAAAAAAAAATACAACTCACCTCTGGAAATTTGATGACTCGATATTGACCTTGACCTCCCTGAAATTTCCCATTATTTATGATTTAATGAAATTATTAAACACAAAAACCAGCTAGAAAAAAAAATACAACTCACCTCTGGAAATTTGATGACTCGATATTGACCTTGACCTCCCTGAAATTTCCCTGTCCATTATTTATGATTTAATTCAAATTATTAAACACAAAAACCAGCTAGAAAAAAATATATAACTCACCTCTGGAAATTTGATGACTCGATATTGACCTTGACGTAATTAACTCTCTCTCTCTCTTCTGTAATTAACAATTTATTACAACCAATTTTTCATTTAATTACATGGGACTCGACATAATTTTTTTCATTATCATTAAGAAGCTTTCTGTATATTAAAAACTAAATATGGAATTACGCAACGCAATAGTGACCTTGACGATTTCATTATACGTACTCTGTCTGATACGTAAATTATGTCATGTATATCAAATAAACGTGTACATGGATATAGATGTCATCGTCTCCCGGCAAGGCTTCGAACAGTGCCGGATTAACGTTTGCCAACAATGTGTATGTATATATAACACAGTTGGATAAAATTGTTGCAACTCTGGGCAAAGTAATATAGTTTAAAGCGAATTAGGAACGACCTGTAACTTATGCGACCTCAGAACGTTGCTTCTCTCTCTCTCTCTCTCTCTCTCTCTCTCTCTCTCTCTCTCTCTCTCTCTTTCTCTTTCTCTTTCTCTCTTTCTCTCTTTCTCTCTCTTTCTCTTTCTCTTTCTCTCTCCCTTTCTCTCTCTCTTTCTCTCTCTCTCTCTCTCTCTCTCTCTCTCTCTCTCTCTCTCTCCTCTCTCTCTCTCTCTCTCTCTCTCTCTCTCTCTCTCTCTCTCTCTCTCTCTCTCTCTCTCTCTCTCTCTCTCTCTCTCTCTCTCTCAACCACACACGCGTGTATGCGTGTGTGGTTGAAGAATACCTATAAAACCCGTACACCTGTATCGTCAGATTGGCTCGAGACGTTAACACGATTTAAAACCCAACCCACCACGTTTATTTTATGTGCTGACACGAGACACACCCATCATTCATACACTCTACCTATGTATTTTTCTCATATTTACGGACAAGCAGTGGAAAATATTTATAAAATTTTGTGAAATTTTTTCATAAAATTATTCCCCATAAATTTTGCTGTCGATTTTAGGGCTTTGTGCTAAAAATAAACCGTATTTTATTATATACAAAATGCTGCCATCTATCAGTGATGGTAAATTTACTATATAGTGAAATATGAATTTGGCAGAAATATAAAATAATGTAAAAATTTATGGTTAAAATCAGTCACCTAACTCCCCTACACCTTTTAACATGAGATTCATGTGTAGAGCACGAATCGGCCTCTATTACGTTTCGTCAGTTAAATCCATCCAGTGGTGTCTTCGTGTATATATATATATATATTCTCCCAGAACGTAATATGTAACGTCGCATAACTCTCTCGTGGATAAATTTCAGCCTCAAAAAGGCTCTGTCATTGTCAGAGACTGTCACAAACATCGACAATTCCCAGCTACATTTGAGTCACATGGATCGGGACACAGGGAATATTAGAGTGACACTCTTCCTGTGTCCCATAGCACAATATCTCTCGTCATCCTCCATCGTCTCTCACTTACTCGATATACGTAAGAATACAAAATGAATTCGCACGTGAAACGAATTTTGTTCAATTTTTACAAAAAAAAAATTACATAAATAATGAATATTCTGGATATTTACAATAATGACAATATGCCTTTATGAAATATTTATCGTTGCTCACAAAATACATTTTTTGACATTTTTTTCGGAGTCGTCATCAATTATGAAAATAATTATAAAATATTTATCGACTTGCCAGTCACCTCCAAACTATTTCGTAAAGATTTCGTGTATCAGAAATACAAGTGTCAGATAATCTTCTTTAAACTGCTCCCGAAGATTTTGGTCCAAGACCGCAGGAGCGTTGTGAAAAATAGAACAAAATATGGAGAAATTCGGCTGGTGGGCGATGGCGACGAAATGTCTCAGTTTCCACCCTCCAGAATGTCGGGACCATGCACCAAACGGTTGACGGAAAGAACCTCAGAATCAGTGTTTATATATATATACATATATACATATATATATACATATATATATGAACAACGAAGTGTAGTATTATTCCCTGCCAAGCGAAAAATCGGGGGACGCCAAATTGTCCAGCGCAGGTTTTTCTCCCGCTTTCTGTGCCAATTAGGCCAAGGGTCGCCAGTTCGTTGACGAGTTGTATATCTATACAGGTATAGCTAGCTGGATATTCATGCGTGTGTGACTGCTTGCCCAGGGGGTGAAATTTAATGTTGGTTGGTTGAAGTTTGAGCGAATAGAGAACTAGAAAAGGGGAACAATATTTTAGGCCCATTTAAAATTCTCACACTTCGTACGTCTTCCATGGAGAAAATATTGTCCCAAAATCACTCTCTTTTTAAATGAAATTTATTTGTCAATTATTTGATGAATTTATAGATAAAAAGTTCACTCATTCATTTGAATTTTTGAAAAAAATGATTTTTTTTACTCGTACAAAAAATATTTTTATCCCCCAACAATTATTCGAGTCAGTGGGCCAAAATATGTCTGGAAAATTAAATATTTTCTTGTGGAAACGAGCAATTTTATTTAAAATTTCACTAATTTGAAGATTCCCATTTTTCAGCTTAGGAAAGAAAACAAAAAAAAATGTCCACAAAAGTTATTTCTTTCTTGAGTTTCTCTGCTTGTTCTCTCGACCCTTGAAAATGGCCGGATCGATCGTATTCAACGGTCCATCCTTCCAGAGAGTGGTGGAAAGAGTCTCGGTTGGCTTTACCGCAGTCGGTAAAAGATGAGGTCCAACGAGATAGTAAACTTGCTCTATCCAAGTGGGCAAAGGCAAACCAACAGCGCAAAACTGCCAAAATGGAAGTCCCAGATGTACGAGCATCATTCTGAAGTACTTGGTAAAATTGTCAGCAAGATGATACCAATTGCCAGAAGTGTTGTTGTCGTCCTCGAGATGCAACCAGATGGCTGGCTCGGTGTCCAATTCTGGTTTGACCTGGTAGGTCAAAAAAATTCTTCCCTTTGGGCATTGATCAAGTTCAAATAATTTCCAACGGGGACCGACAGACGGGACTTCCGGTTTGTCTTGTTGATTATGATGCTGCTGCAGTAATCTCGACTCTACTTCCGCCTGATGTTCCATTGTCCCGACGTAACGTTTCAGCAGGGCAAATTCACCGATAGACATTTTTCCAACTGGAAATTCTTCGCCTGAATTTAATAAAAATTATTACAATGGATTTGTCATAAGTAAATTTGAAAGTTATCATTATTTTAATTAATTATTATTTTATCAATTAATTATTTGATCAAGACTCATGGATAATAGATTTTTATTCAATGAGATTAGTCAATTATTGACCTTAAATTTTGTATCGACGTTTCTTGCTCTACCGATTTTTTGTTTTATTGCAAAAAAAATAAAATACTCGCCCGAAATGTCAAGGCTCCAAGTCAACTGAAAACCATCTATAGAAGCATAAAAGCTCTTCAGATCTTCAGGCAGTAGGCAGCAATGACGCTGTTCCCAAGTTGACAATGCACTTCTCTCGCATGCATTTCTTCTCTCGACCTTAACGTTTCTCACGCAAGGGCTATTCTCGAGAATCCGAACAACGCCGAGAGTCAGATTCTCGTAGAATGAATCCTCGGTCACGATGTCCACGAAAAATGACATTTTTTTTTTTTTTTTTTTCAAGTACAGGAAGTACTTAAAAAGTTCAAGTCATTCATGTATGTCTCGACGAGGATATCACATTTTTTTCCCTTTTTTCCATTTCCCTTAAGTTTGTTTTGTTTTTTTTTTTTTTTTTTTTTTACTTGGGACTTTGAGTTGTGACTATAATGTGAATGACATATAAACCAGTAATGTCACCAGAGTGACAGAGACAAAGAGATAACGAGAGAGAAAGAGAGAGAGAGAACCGCTGTAAAGATAGATCGAGCTTGGAGGGTGTGCTCTTGAGGGATGGTTTACTCGACGACTTGAAGTGCGCTACTGACGGATAAGTTGTTGTCTGTTCATCGAGCGAGCGAGAATACGATGGATTCCGGGGTGCCCCAGAGGTTCGTTTACTTCCATGGCAACCGGGGAAAGGCCGTACCCACTTCCGTTCTCACTTGTAATAGCACAACCAATAGCTAATACATATGCGATATGTACACATTGTATATGTACACGTATATATACATGTGTGCCCAATATCTTACGAAACTTCTCTGTACTCGAGTTGAAATTGTTTTTTACCACTAGTTTTTTAGAACAGCCTTTTCATCAAAATGATTAATAAAATGATTAATTGAATGATTAATTAAATGATTGATAAAATGATTAATTAAATGATTAATTAAATTACCACCACTTACCATACACCCATTAAATATTTATTAATTACGAGACTAAAAATATTTGGCTGAATAATAAATAAATTAAATAATAATAATAATACTGGTTTCATGATTTATCTAATTTTTATTTCAGGAGGTCTTTCTACCCCTCTACACCCTGGGGATACTTATAGTGGTGAAGGTCCTCATACCCAATCCAAATTATCCGCCTATGGGAACGCAGAGACAGGATGGTGACATATTTGAGTTTTTCAATGGATACAAAAACAACACGATAGCGGTGGTTCCGAATTCCACGGAGACTCTCGTGAGTTTTTTCTTTTTTTCAATATGATCTAAAAAAAAATAACCCTTCTAGACTCAATTACGTTCTCCGTACCAATCAACAACAACAATTGTTTGGAATATTGGATTACGTGTACTTCGTTTTTATATGTTCGAACCTTTCTTTGTGTGCGTGCTACGAATATCAATGAAGAATAAAAGTGTCACCCATTTATAAGAATTTCATCAAAATTTTCCATTCCCAAACCATCAGTTTTATAATTTTGAGGGGCTCCAATAATTTATAAATGCACTGGGACTATTCGATTGCATTAAACAAAAAATATATATATATATATATATAGAGCTTGACCTATTTTCACCGTCCATCACTTACCCCACTGTCTCGTAAAAGCGAAGACCTCGGGGACCTTCCCGAAAGGCTTCGATACTCCTCCTGCATTTTCACGATCCCTCGAGAGAAACGAGAAGTTACGAGAGAATTCCGTCCTCGTTCCAACTCGGCAACTTTTCTAGTGAATCTCCCGATTCATGTTCGATAGGAGCAGAGATCCTGTCATTATATCTCGTCTTTCCCACGCAAACGACAGAAAACTCTCCTCTGTCATAAAGCAAAATACTACAGAGATACATTGAAACTTTTCGAAAACTTGATATCAAACGTAGTATTGATGTCCGAGAATCTCTCCAAGACTCTAGAAGGCAAGAGAATTCACTTGAACGCAGAAATTTGGCCTTTGAAAAAGGAATTTATTATTTATTTTCAATTGTTAAATTTTGTTTAATAAACAAAAAATTTTTAAGCTATTCTTTGAATCTTATCTTATTAAAAAATTTCTATCGTACTGAGAAAATTTACTCGAATATTTTGTCGACCAAATTAATACAAGTTTAATTTTTATCTTTTTTTTTTTTCCAAATCGCAGAGTTTTTTAAATGCCATGAACAATCTTTGGCTATCGATGTGGGACTATCCCGAGAAGCTGCCATTAAATTTCATGGTCCTCGACACTAAGGACGATCTTCAAGCGGCGTACTGGCGTGATCCTTACAGCGTACCATTGGCCGTAATTTTCGAGGATCCTCAACCGATATCGCAAAGGCTCCTGTGAGTTTCTTATTCGTGTATTTATTTTTATATTTTTCTCCTCAGTTCTGGATGTCGTGAAATTTACGAAAAATCATTTACTAAATTTTCACGAGCTCTTGTTTTTAAATACGAGCGAAAAACTTAGTTTTATTTTTCTATGTTTATTATAATGAGAAAAATTTAAAGTCTGCCGCAGGGCTTAGTCCTTGAGGCTCGTGGGACAAACGATTCGACTCTCTTACTGCGAGGGAGAACTTTAGCCCTCTCTCTTTTTTTTTTTTATTCTCGTCTGTCCCTCAACTAATAGCATTTAGTTCGTCTAGACGGTGGCATCTATATATTTATACATCGAACAAATAAAACAGACAACGACGTAAAACAAGAAATTTTTACGAGTAAAACAAGTTTGATTATTTTACGATTTTTTTTTTACTCAGTTTAACGAGTTGCGATAAAAATTATTTTTGTAAATTTAAACTTTTACAAGAAATTTTAAGGCAAAAAACAGCATCTTTATTAAATCGTCTGGGAAATTTCGATATATATGATTTATCGAGTATTTTATCCTATCACATTTAATTGTCACAAAATTATTCAATTTTGCAAAATTAATAGCTGTTGACTCTGTCCTAACAGATACGAGATAAGAACGAATCCATCGTACACGTCGCCACCACCTCCAACGGAATTATTTTCGTCACCTGTGACATGTCGAAAAGACACGAGTCATTGGATGGGCGGTGTCTTGTCCATCGAGACCGGAGGCTCATGTCCTGTCAATAATTATTTCTACTCGGGTTTTATGGCACTTCAGATGATCATAGATATAACGAAAATTCGTGTATGTCCTTATTCTCAAATGCTCGTTATTTACAATTAAATTTACGACGATTCTTACATTTTTAATTTTTTTGTTAGCTCGATACAGGAAATAATGACATCACGGTGCCCGACATTAAGCTGGCAATGTTTCCGAAGAAAGCTTACACTGCAGGTACAGAAAAATTTGGAAAAATTAAATTTTTAATAGAAATTGTTAAATCCTCCAAAATTTACATTCTCTTGTGCAACATAAATGGTCACATATGGTCTCCCAGACCTTAGCCTCATCTCGTATAGCTATATATAATAAATATTTTCATAAGTTATATATAATAATATTTTTATAAGTGACGCTATATTCTAAACGTATAAAAATTAATGAAAAATTAAATAAAAATTGTTTAACGTATATTTAAACTTAGGTCAAGCCTCGTATTGGATCCTTGGAAATTGCCAATCGTACAGAGCTTTTCGGCAAATGGTATAAATAAAAAATAATAATATTAATATTCCATTGCAGATTGGATGGTAGCGTTCAGGGTGGTTTTTCCACTCTACATGGTCATGGCATTATCCCAATTCATAACTTATCTTTTGATATTAATCGTCGGCGAGAAAGAGAACAAAATTAAAGAAGGAATGAAGATAATGGGACTTAAAGATTCGGTCTTTTGGTAAATTGAATATTTAACATAATTCAAACTGTCTCGAATTTATTTATTAACCAACATTTTCATATTGATCTAAAATTGTCTCCTTCTTTTTTTTTTCTCACGATTTTTTTTTTCAGGTTGTCCTGGTTCATCATCTACGCCATATTCGTATTTTTACTCTCGGCTGTTGCGGTTATTTTACTCTTCACCCTTCAGATGTTTCAGCATACACACTTTTTGCCGATATTTTTACTTGTCGTTCTCTACAGTTTTTCCGTGATTATGTTTGCCTTCATGATTACACCCTTCTTCGACAAATCACGGGTAAGAGAAGCTGAAAAATAGTTTTTTTTTTTTGTCTTAACGTGATATAAAAATATCCATTATATATTGATAATAACAATAATGTTTTTTTTTTATCATTTATTCTCAGACTGCTGGTGTTTTAGGAAACTTTGCAGTAACGATACTCAGTCTCATGTATTTCATACACGTGTTTGTGGACGACTCGAGCTCAATATCTTTCTGGGTTGTGTCACTTTTAAGTCCTACAGGTGTTGCCCTCGCAATGGACAAGGTAAATGATGAGCGAATTAAAAAAAAAAAAAATCGTGTATATTTTATAAGTAATGAAAATTGAGAAAAAAAATTTAGATAGGACAAATTTGTCTCTCCTAAGTTCTCTAAGTATGATCAAAGTAATTGGTATAAAAATTCAAAAATTATATGGCCAGCGAGGGAAAAAAAAAAAATCCTTTTGGAAAAATGTATAATTTTTTTTAAGGCTCTCGTGGCAGATCTGCAAGGCGAAGGAGTGAACTTTGATAACCTTTGGTCCGGTCCTGGTATGCCATTCGGTGGAAGTCTCATTATGATGACCCTCGACATCTTTTTGTACGCCCTAATGGCTTATTATCTTGATTCGGTGATACCAAGTGAATATGGAATTAAGAGACCAGCATGGTTCTGTTTCACACCAGGATTCTGGTGCAAGAAAAAAGTTCAGCGAGTTAGTTGATTTTTGTCATTTTAAAAATAAATATAATAAAAAAAAAAAATACACATCAAAGTATAAATATTCTGTGGTAGTTTTTTGTCAATAAAGTGTGACGATAAATTATTAATTTTATAATAATAATATATATTGACGTAATATGACTGAAAAAAAAATTAAAAAAAAAAATCCAGCAGCAAATTCCTTCCTCGAATGGCGAGTCAAACTCGTTTATACCAGAGGAAGAGGCAAATCGTGACGTTGAACCGGTCGTACGAGAGATGAAAGGTCGCGAAGCGATCAGAATAGTCGATTTGTACAAATCATATCACAAGTGCCGCAAGCCCGAGATAAAAGCTGTCAATGGAATAAATTTGACGATATACGAGGGTCAAATAACGGCTATACTCGGTCACAATGGTGCTGGAAAAACGACCCTCTTCAATATTCTCACAGGGCTGACAGCGCCCACATCGGGAACAGCATTGATTTTTGGCTATGACGTTCGAGACTCAAACGATATGCAAATGATAAGAAGCATGACAGGTGTTTGTCCTCAGCACGATATACTATTTGATCTTCTCACGCCCCGTGAACATTTGGAATTTTTCGCAGCAGTCAGAGGAATTCCGAGAACAATGATTGACATGGAAGTGAGTCATCGATTTTCCTTTTTTTTTTTTTTTTATGGCGAGAAATATTGCAAGTACAAATTTGAGCTTAAAAAAATTTTCAAATTATTAAAATTTGAATATAAAAAATTTCTTATTGAAAAAAGTCGTATTGAAAAAATAATACGCAGGAAGTTTATCTCTTCATTTTTGCCCACAGGTGAAAAAGACCCTGAAAGACATAGATCTGACAGAAAAAGCTGACACGTTCGCAAAATATTTGAGCGGTGGACAAAAGCGAAAATTATCAGTTGGAATAGCAATAATCGGTGATCCAAAAATAATTATTCTCGACGAGCCTACCGCGGGTGTTGATCCTTATTCGAGAAGGCAAATGTGGTCTTTTCTTCAGTCCCGAAGACACGGAAAAGTTATTCTGCTAACAACCCATTTTATGGACGAGGCTGATATATTGGCCGATAGAAAAGCTGTAATTAGCAAAGGAAAGCTTCGCTGTTGCGGAAGTTCTCTCTTTTTAAAAAATAAATTTGGAATTGGCTATCATCTTACGTGAGTTTAAAAAATTGAGGATCGATTGTATTTTAAGAATTTCAATTACGAAAAATTCGTGAATATTATTTGTGTTTGAGTTGAATTTAATGTTTGGCCACAACTATTTAAGCTAAAAAAAAATATTTTTCATATTTTGTATTTTTTTTGTTGTTATTTTTTTTCATACAATTCGTATCGAATAGTTTGGTGCTCGAAGGAAATGGTCGCATACACGCGATAACACGTCTCGTAACATCACACGTGGCTAAAGCCGAGAAAGCTCGTCGTCATGGTCGCGAATTAAGCTTCATACTCCCTTACAACTCGGTGGAGAGTTTTGCTCCTCTCTTCTCGGCAATTGAGCACGAAATAAAGACGAGAACGAGCAGACTCGGCATCAGCAGTTACGGAGTCTCGATGACGACTCTGGAGGAAGTTTTCTTGCATTTGGAGAAAGACGACGAGACCGAGTGCACGATGGACAACCTTTCGAAGAAAATGGTCCGAAATCGTGCACTCAGTAGATCACTGTCGCTTCAATCCAAGAGCACTTCTTACCAGAGTCTACAGAACGAGGGTGCGACTGTACAGGCTGATGGACAGGTCAAAGGTGAGCGAGGAATCTCTCAAAATTTGGTAATATTTTTGAGGAGAATCGGACAATCGTCTCTATCCTTGACCTTTCAATTTAAACAATTTAACAAACAAACAGTAGAAAATAAAAATTTTACATAATTTTTACAAATCTACGAAAAAAAAATAAGCTGAGAAAAATTATCTATTTAAAATCAAGTCTAGGCCAACATTTATTTTCACCAAATTTAAATCTCGACCTAATAGATGAGTCATTTGTCTCGATGTAGACAAAAAATTGCTATAAACTAGACGAGCTTTCGATACATTTTCCATTACTAATAATTTTTTATCTCCATTTGCTAATTACGAAAAATGCCTTGAAAAATTTTAATATTTCAATTGATCGAGACCCGAATCACCTCAATAAAAAATTATGATTTTACCAAAAAATTTACCAAATGTAAATAATTTTATCAACAAATATTTAATTAATGTCTGATGGTTTGAAGGAGCCAGTGAGTTGCCGGACGGCGTGCACAACGACAAGAATCCTACGATTCTCGGCCTTGGCTTGGATCCCATTAAGATACGGCCTAACTTTTTCCAAACTCTGTACGCTATGCTCAGACTTCGCGTACTGAGACTCTTCAGAAATCTTCAATTGTTGTACTTCACGATCGTTGCACCACTCGCACTGGTTGTGCTTGGTCTCTACATGAACAGCATTCAGACTGTCGATATTAGGATGCAATCACTGGAGTTGAATAACGGTACGATGGCGATTATTATTTATATTTATTTTTTAAATATTGGGGTAGGTGTCATTATGTGCCTTTCGCCACTTCAATATTACAAGATTTTTTTTCCCCAGTGAAAGGCATTAAATGTGGGCGTCAGACATCAAACCAACTACCAGAAATATTCAAAGCAGATTGCAATTTTTTTGTTTATTATTTTTAATCACTATCTATTGGTAGCATTTGTCATAAAAATATTATCCCATCTAGGCCAACTTATATTTCCTGATAGTCATGTAATATTTGGAATTTAATTATTCACGATAATACTCACTTTTTTTTTTACAATTTTACTATTTTTCCACTGGAAATTTGTTTCATCCATGAGAGTTTTTTTTTTAAATTCAAAGCCTCATTTGAATGGTATGAATAATAATTTATAATTGTGTGCCGCAGTTGCTCTAAATAGTTCCTTTGTAGTCTGCAGCCCTGCTACCTTAATTATATTTACTGTAACATGGATTTTTTTTTCTTTCCATTTTCTTTTCATACAAAAAAGAAATTCCACTTTCAGACACTTATGGCGTACAGACAAAAATTCTGTACACAAATAGTACCGATCACGATATATCGCCTCTGGTTAATCACATAAGCCAAAGCGTCGAAACTTTGGTAGAATATGATGGGAATACATCGGCATTGCTTCACATGGCACCTCACATGGCAGCTTTCAATATCGATGATTTCAAACGTAACAGAATAAATCTTACGCTGATATACAACGACACGATGCAACATTCATTACCGATATTTATGAATATTCTTTCAAATGCCTATTACAGGTATATAATTTATAAATTATTAATGTCGATTTAAGTAAACGTCAGTTTAAAATATGACAAATTTTTAATTCAATGATTTTATAATTTTACAGATTTCTTTCGGGAAAAAATGATCCTACCCCGATCGAAGTTAAGACTCATCCTTTTCAGCAGACATCGCAGCCCCAGGAATTTAATATCGGTATAGCAAGCTCGGCTCTGTTTATTGGAATGGATTTTGTTCTTGTACCGATTACTCTGGCAGTCGACATGGTTTATGATCGGGAGGTAAACATAAAATTATCATTTTCATTTTTTTTACACTTTGTTTTATCCAAGCTTCTCATGTTAAACTATCTAATTTTGCTTGAATTAAAAATATTGTTATCGCATAATATTCATATAATTGAAAAGTTTGAAATTTTTACATTTATCACCGAGATATATTTCGACAAAGAAATTTTACTATTATGATTATTATTATTTACTCACTTGGTCCTATAGAGAAAATGGTAAGTCGAATATTTAAAATTCGATTCACCAATTTTACTGGTCCACATATCGTTTTATCCTCGGGAAGAAAAAAATTATATTGACAATTTAATGAAAAACTTTTTCCATGTGTCTTTTATTTTCAGATTAAAACGAAGAATCAGCTTCGAGTCAATGGTTTATCATTTCCAATGTATTTTCTGACCTACTTCATCGTCCTGGTTGGCCTCATGTCTTTCATATCTCTCTGTATCCTCGGTATAATATTTCTCTTCGATGTTCCTTCTCTCCAAGAAGTACCAGCCCTGTTGACCCTCGGTGGTCTCCTCATGCTCTACTGTCCCTCGTCAATTCTCTTCTCAACTTGTCTCAGTTATATATTTGACAAAATGGACTCGGCACAGAGCATTCTGCCAAACATAGCGACATTTTTTGGTCTCATACCATTTCTTCTAGTTATGATTCTCGATATGCTGGGACTCGGTAAGTATATCAATTTCTCTTCTTCATCCTGTCACTCGTGTGAATGTTTAAGAAGGCTTGAAGAATTATTTTAAGGAAAGGTGGAACTCTTCAAGGTGGTACAGCAGCATTCGCACTTCACGTTGTTTTTTCACTCTTGAACACGATGTACGTACCATATGCGGCTGTATATTACGTCGATCGTGTACACCTGATGTGCTCAATTAATGCAGCCTGTCATCATCTCACAATGTCCGATTATCTGACTACGGAAATTATCGTAATGGCCCTCGGTGTACTTTTGCACTGTCCACTGTGGTTCTTTGTACTTCTCATATTGGACATTAAGAAGAGTGGTGGAAATGTCAGCGATGTTTTCAAGTACTTTTTGGTAAGTGTATATATTGTTTTTTTTTTTTTTAATTTTTTACATTTTCCATGATAATTTATTATCTCAATTTTGATTTAAAAAAAAACCGATTTACCCACAAAGGTCAACGCCAATTCACCATTCATCGAAGGACTAAAATTGAGTTATTATATTTTCAGCGTAATGGAGGCTCGATAGGCGAAGAGATAATGGAAAATTCTGATGTTGGTGAGCACGAGGATACCGATGTGAAAAACGAGCGTCAGCGGGTCTTCAATTTCATAACATCCTCCTCGGTTCAAGAGCCACCGGTCGTTCTAGTGCAAAATCTTCGAAAGGAATATCGGAATCACGATGTTGTCTCGTGCGGTTGTTGCTCGAAACGCGAGGAGGAGCCAAAGCCATTACGAAAAATTGCTGTGAGAAATTTGTCTCTGGCTGTTGAGCCGGGCGAGGTTTTTGGTCTTCTTGGACACAATGGCGCCGGAAAAACGACGACGATGAAAATAATTATTGCGGAGGAAGCGGCAACACGAGGAAGAGTTGCGATTGGTGGACACAATATTAATTCTCACATGACTGAGGCGTTTAGGCAAATGGGCTACTGTCCTCAGCACGATGCATTATGGAAGAACATAACTGTCCGGGAACATCTTGAGTGTTACGCTGCGATAAGGGGTGTACCCTGGGCCGATATAGATAGAATTGTCGATCTTTATCTCTCGGGTCTTCAGATACACGAGCACGCTGATAAACAGACCCAGGAATGCTCAGGTGGCACTAGAAGAAAGCTCAGTTTTGCAATGGCGATGGTCGGAGGACCAAAAGTTGTTCTAATGGACGAGCCCAGCACGGGAATGGATCCAAGATCCAAAAGATTCCTCTGGGATACGATCCTTGCTAGTTTTCAGGTAAGATCAGAATACTCTTTTTTTTTTCCTCCTCATTAATAATACTTGAAGGAAATTTAAGGCGTTATCGCTCATTACGATTCAATGAATGCGTTTAATATTTTTTTAAAATCTTTTTTCACCAAAATTTCATGGATCAAACGACATTAATAAAAAGGTACTACGGCTCCTTGATGTATATAAAAATCGGTCTACATAATTATCGAATGAGAGTATAAGGAATTGGAAAAGACTATGTGATGAATTTGACTTGTCGAATATTTCGAATGGATTATTTTGTAAATCATTTTTAAACGTTTCTTTTTTTTTTTTATATTATTTTGTAATCTGACAAATGTTGAGAAAGGAAGTAGTGAAAGAGACTGTAAAAAAAAACGATGCCCAGTATTTATAAATGATTAAATTAGATTAGAGATCAATGAACATAATCGGAATTTTCTTTCGATATTTTCAGGACATAATTTTTATTCAGATAGTTAGCGATGTCGTTTGCTCTTTGAAAAAGTTTATAAATAAATTTTTATTATTTATATTATTTTTTACACTTTGGTAGGATAATTGTAATTTTTTTTTTATTTTTTTGAGAATTTAATGCATTATCGTTGATTCAGGGAGGACGAGGTGCAATCCTTACAACCCATTCCATGGAGGAGGCTGATGCTCTTTGCTCGAGAGTCGGTATAATGGTCAAGGGCGAATTGAGATGCATAGGCTCGACGCAGCATCTTAAAAATCTTTACGGTGCTGGTTACACCCTCGAGATGAAGCTGCTGGGTGGCGATTGTACACCAACAACACCCTCGGGTGATAGAATATCGGGCCTGAAGGATTTTGTTGGTGGAATGTTTCCAGATGCGACGCTCGAGGAAAGTTTTGCCGACAGACTTGTCTTCGCAGTGCCACAGCACTCTGTCACATCGCTCGCCGATTGCTTCACTCAGTTAGAGAAGGGTAAATTGATGATAATTTGACAGTTTGATATTCAACAAAGCAAATGGAAAATTGACTTGATGATTTTGATTAATGTACTTTTATTCTTACACTTGGGCCTCCATTTTACGAATCTCTATTTCGTACACGATTCTTCCATCTTGTTAATCTTGAACCTTCTCTATATCGTACACACACTCATGTCGAAATCCTTGACTCACATTTTTTTATTAATACATTTTTGTATTAATTCATATTATAGTTAATTCTCAGGTCTAAAAAAAATAAGAATTATAATCTGCTAACATTTACCAAATAGCTTGTCCTGCTTATCGCTGAAATATCCTTTTTTTTTCTCCTAATAATTTATACAAACTTCAATGGATCTCCGAAAATCTATTCGTAAGAAAAAAAATAGTAAATTGATACTATTTTTGTTCATTGCACGATAGAAGTTTGTTTTAGTGGCAGAATTTTGGTTTCCTGGAGAAAAAAAAAACAATGATCTATTCGTACGAATCCTCGATCCTGACTTGATCTCGTTGACTTTGACTTCTTGTATAAAAACGAGGTCTGAGTGTGCAATAAGAATATAATATTGAAAATTTTAACATGCGATATATTTTCATAACGCAGCAAAACTCGAGTTGGACATCGAGGAGTACAGCTTCAGTCAGACAACCCTCGAGCAGGTGTTCCTCAAGTTTTCGCACTACGATGAGGTGAACAGCGGCGAATGACCCACCAGAGAAGCTAGTCCTTAGAATCGTGTCGTGATAAGAGCCCATTCCAGGTGACGCGCGTCAGGTCGTTAGCGAGTTTTGCGCGTCCTAACCACAAATTACGTGATGATGATGATGAAGAAGAAGAAGAAGAATAAGAAGAAGGAGAAGAAGAAGAAGAAGAAGAAAAAGAAGAAGAAGAAGGAGAAGGAGAAGGAGAAGAAAAAGAAGAAGAAGAAGAAGGAGAAAATGAAGATAAGAGGAGGAAGATACGAAAGTGAAAGTGAGAGAGGACCATGGAAAAATGGGCAAAGAGATCTCGGAGTTTGACGAGTCTTTGGGTGACGAAAGCTTCGAGGAAATGGAAGAGTGGCCTCTAGTCGTTTTAAAGAGTCATGAGATAAAGAAAAAATGGTCGAGGGACCAGGAGAAGGAAGTGTGTTCCAATACCGATACTTAAGGATTTATTTCTCGATTCAAAATGTCCTTTGGTCGTAGTGTGATATACGAAATTTTGATGAAAAAAAAAAAAAAAAAATGATATCGACTGACGCATTATTTCGTTTAATCGCTTCAACGACGAGCGCGATGACGGATCAAGGAAAGTTTAGCACCCGAAAAATTGATCCTCCAATAATTACTGTGAGATTTTCAATATTAACGAGTGAAATTTACACGAAAAATCTATATATATATGCTATGTGGGTTGAACGTCTCACCTAGCATATGACATGTTAATAATATTCTATAAATATTTGGACATTTTTTACAATATCGTTAAAATATTTCAAATATTTCTACAATATTTTAATAATATTGTGTGGTGTATGGGATGTGTATTTCACAAATGTCTCGCAATTTAAGTTTTATCATGAAAAAAATATATATATATATATACATATATATATATTAACTTCGAGAATGAGAGTGTTCATATTTTTCATTAACGATTAGTATAATAATATGGCAAAAATTCACGATCCGTTTACGTTGAGCAGCGATAAGAATTTTTCAAACGTGCAATGCCTTTTTTTACGATTAGCACTGATACATATTACATAATTTGGAAAAATGTATCAAATTTGTTAAAATGTAAATGGATTTGTAATACTTTGAAAAATCCTCAAAAAAGATAAAATTCTTTTGAGACGATTTTTCTGTAAGAGGAATATTTTTTTCGGGTACTAATTTTCTTGTTACGTAATGATCAACGACAATTTCTTACGTTTCATCTAGTCTCCGTCTATACTCTTCTGTTTAGCTCTCTTTTTTTTTTTTTTTTTATACCACCGCATATCCTTTTTTTCACAGCACCAATTCGTTTCCTGTCCGCTAATGTTCACCATTTTCGTTAATTCCTTATGTAGACGATCTAACTCTATTATTCGATCGCGTAAAATGGATCTCTGTAAATAAACGTTTAGCAGCATCGACGACTATTTGTCAGAGAGAGAGAGGGAGAGAAATTTACGAATTTATTAATCAGAATTATTACGTAATTATTCAGATCAATCGGCAGTGTTTTTGGAAAATCTGAAACTCCGAAAAAGTTCAATAAGATCGAGAATATTTTTAAATTTATTATCCAATTGTCTGGTGAAACTTACGTGGTTGAATTATTTCTTGCATCTCTCTCGGTGAAAACGCGGATTCTCGTGGGAAAAAAAGAGTACGAAAAAAAAAAAAAATTGTTTTGTCGTCGTTGACGAATTTTATTCTTTTTCGTTCGTGTTGAAATTTTAATGAGACAAACGCGATTGATCAGAACGGTCGTAAGGGGCTCTTGTGATTTATTCGTGCTGCGAATAAAATTCAGAATTATATACACAGTTGATTCCACAAAAAATTAAAACAATTCACAGCCCCACCCCTTAATTTTCCATGCTGATGTCAAAAAGTATTTGCGTATGAAAAAAAAAATAGTAATTCAAATTAAAATGCGAAAACATTAAAGTGTATTTTAATCGATATGCCTGACTCTTCAGACTCCTCTAATTTTTTTTCTTATTTCATGTAAAAAGAATATTTTTCGGCAAAAAAAAATATATATATCAAAAATGGCTTTTCTAAAAACACGATTTATTTTTTTTAATAATATTCCTTTACCAGCTATAATGCTGTAAAAATTAAAAGATCGTGAGATTTTTGGTAAGCTGATACTTTTTTTTTACGTGAGATAGACCAGTTTTTCGTTGTACATTTTTATTTAAATAATGATATCTTCATCGGCGCTCTAAATACTTTGGAAAAAGCGATAAAACGTGACGCTTTAAAGTTGAATCGCTGCGGGAAAAAAAAAAAAACAATACCGGTATCATTTATAATAAGACGCCATACAATGTAAAAAAAAAAAAGGTTTTACACCAATCGAAGGGCGTGATGCTGTAGAATATTTGAGTTTTCTGTGAAAACAACTATGTTTATTAATTATATATATATCTACGTAATTATAAAAAAAAAAAAAGGGGGGGAAAAATGTTATCAAGTACGTCGAGACGATCGTGCGAGAGCTTTATAAATAATCGCGTATGAATTAACAAAAAGGTTCACGACTGAAGAGAGTTTTGTGTCACGAAAGCTCAAACGAGACAAAAATAAGATTGTTAAAAATAAAAAGAAACAAAACGCGATCCGGATAAAGCGAGAATCACGAAATGGAAGATATCAACGCGTGAGATTTACAGATTTGCCGTTCAAAGATCCTCACGACTCAACATCAATCATACCCCCTCCCCCTCCCTCCTTAGCGAATTAAAAAAATCCAAATAAACAGATAACACACACACACACCCATACATATAAATTAAATTGAGATACACCAATTTCCAATGTACAAAGCTAACAAGTTAGATATTATTGCATCTATAAATAAATAATAATTTCCTCAATCTCGCTTGATAAAATTTCGTATTAAGTAACTCCTCGGACAAGACACGCGTCGGACTATAAAATTATACATAGACCATATTTACGATTTTAGAAAATATAAAAAAAAAAACAAAACGACGATAGTGATTTTAAAGTTGCAATGCAATGAGCTGTAACGGTAGGGTCTGTTCACACATTCACCTTCGACCTCATCTTTATCCAAGCTCGCGTTTATAAATCGGTCAAATTGTAGCCGACGATTTTTATCCTCGAGTCATAATTTTTAATAGAATCATGTGCAGAAATATAGAGAATTTTTGAATTATTTTCATGATTTCATGAATTTCAAATAATTCGAAATAATTAAAATAATTGGAAAAATGAAAATTATTTGAAAAATTCAAATTATTTTCCAAAAATAATTATGAATAATTTTTCAGAATAATAACAATTATTATTCTCCATAATTGAAATGAATTGTTCGATCCAAATGATTATTATTACTTCAAAATAATTATTCATGATTTTTTTGCCATAATAGTCAATCGAACGCTGATAATCGTCTCGAGTGTGTCCTCGTCAAAATCTCGTTGGAATTAAAAAACTGGGATCGCGATAAGGAATGTATCGGAGGTCGCTCGTTTGTTTCCGAAAAAAAAAAAAAAAAGTTCGCCAAGAGCTTTGATCAGGATGATCAGGAGGAGAAGTAAAGAGAGAACCGGGCCGAGCCATAGTAGAATTACATGCAGAGGACTGAATGAAAGATTTTTTGTAGCTTGATGAATTTTAGGTAGTTAAATTGAAAGGGAATTTTTTCATAAATGAGAATAAAGCAAATTTTTTGTAAATACGATTATTATTAAGAATGATGAAAAAAAAATAAAAAACAAAAATCATATTATATTATACACATTAAGTATGAATATTATAAATAATTATTTGAGAAATAAAAAAAGAAAGAAAACGAAAAAAAAAAAAGTGAAGTTAGATACACGAGCCTGTGCGTACGCAACGTTTGGGAGAAAAGAAAGGAACGTGCGAGCATTAGGATCTCTCTAGCTAATTTAAACGTAATAATAAAATTTAGTCAATTATGAAATTATGATGGAAAAAAAAGTACAGTGAAGAGAGGACAATGAAATCGAAGCACATGATGAGAATGTTGCAGGGCAGGAAAGGACAAGAACAAAGAATACAAATAAAATAAAAACAAGGAAACATCGTAAAACTGTAAGCGATATTTTTTTTTTTTTCTTATTTTTTTAAGACATTATCGATGCAGCGTTTTTTTGTGAAAATTACGCCATCGCCTTTTACCCATTACTGATCATTGCCAATTTTAATTGTCATAAAAATTTATTCGTCAATTTATTGTGATTATTAATTTCGATTAATTTTTATCCTGCCTCATGTCGACAATGAATTTTCAACTGCATTTGTTTTTAATGGAAAAGGAAAATGCAAGTTTGAAGGCGAGTATAATAACGAGATGAATATCCAACGAATTAATTTTCACAATTAATTCGTTATCATTATTATAAATATTATTATTGTCATATTGTTTGAGACATTTTATGGTTACGGAGATAATTGACGTTTACGCGCAATATGCGTGTTGAAATAATGTACATACACGGGCTGAAAAAAAAAGACATGTACACAAAAGCGTGTACAAAAAACCACTTATGGAATAACAAACAAAACAAGACAAAAAAAATATATATATATATATTTACCGGATTAAAACGATATTCACAAAACACACATAAAAAAAAAAAAAACTATAACATGAAACCCAAAGTATACTGTACCAGTGTTAAATGAAAATTGCAGCGCGTATTCGTTATGTAATGATATTAAAGTGAATGTAATAAGTTGTTTTACCAAAGCTTTTTCACTAATAAAAATTAGTCAAACATACAAATAACAAAAAAAAAAAGTTTCTTGTCTTTAAATCCATCGATTAATGCTCACGAGTGACGAAGAAAAATAGGATTGAATTATTCTTGAAGAATCTCAGACTAATTGGAAACTGAAGATATATCATCCCTGGTGAGAGTTAGAAAGACAGAATTTCGTGTACAACACGATGTACGTTTTTTTTTTTAATTTTTAGTATGCAGACAATTAAATTATGCCAAGATCTTTCGTATCATTTCTGCACATATCATCTGATATATGAAATGGATATTATCTTGAAAAATATTTTTTTATCATCTCATTTGTTGTCTGTAAATCCATCGATGAATAATATCATCGATGAATTAATATCGCTATCTATTGCTATCGCTATTAATACCGATTTATGTGACAGCCAAATTTAGCTATATTTATTTGCTGAATTAATTTTATTTTATTATCGAAGAATTATTATCACATATATATATATATATATATATATATATATAAAGTGTTTATCAACTGGAGTTAATCCGATCACAGTAAATATTATCGCATATATTTCGTGTATTTGGGGGTTTGCTGATGCATATATAGAAACAGGCCTATCTTGAATGGCAAAAAATAAATTTGACCAGAAATGATCTCATGCACATCTGACCCGAGTTATTGTTATCGGAGCATTTGGGATGCAAGAAGATTCGATCTCGCAGTGAACCTGTGAAAAAATCCCAGGGATGACAGAGATAACGAATTGTGAGCAGAATCCTTGTAATTGCCTATATGAGTGTTCGTGAGTGACCTGAGAGTGTCAGTGAGTACCTGTGAATGCCTATAAATGCTTATCGGTAACTGAGAAAATTCATGAGCGTAGAAATGCGAGGTGTCAAATTTTTATGCACATAACAATATTATTATTTAAATAATAAGATGCATTCAGCCAATACATATGATGCTTGAACTTGTACGTCAAGTTTCTTCGTGTGCCACGAGCGCACATTTAGGCACATTTATATATATATATATTTATTTTTTATTTGGTCGAAAAAAATTAAAAAAGATATATATATACATATAAATGTGCCTAAATTGGTATTAATTTGGTCGAAAAAAAAAAAAAAAATATATATATATATATATATAAATGTGCCTAAATTGGTATAGATAAACGTTATATGGACATGAACAGGCGAGGAACAAGAGACGTCGTTTTGAATTCTGGTATGTCTCCGAGCTTACATACGATATGACCTGTCAGTCAGTATGTTAATTCACGGTAAAGAAATACATGCAATACGACGCTCTATGCCATCATCACATATACAGACGTCTCTCTGGTCGACTGCATAATCGAGTATCGTTATGAACCCAAGTCCCATCGATTCCTCCATTATCTTTTTACTCTGCATGCGATATTATTATCGCATCATTTTCTTATCGTGATTTTATCAAATTTAATGCACGATGATAAAAGAGTGAATAAACGATCTCCCTCTCACTCACTCTGGGCTTCCTAGTGGGAGGAATGGAGAGCAAAGTTTGGGCGATTCTCATTAATATTTGAATTTTTCACTGATCTTTATAAAAAAAAAAATACATTTAGAAATTGTCTCACGTAGATAATTCCCAATATTTATTTGAGAATATATTTTTTTATGCCCAAGTCTGAAATTTGATAAATAAAATTTTATTTTTATTAATTTTTTGTTCTACTGAACAGAAAAATTAGTTTCAAGCTTTTGGAGGAAAAAAAAAAATTCCAAATAAATTGGTCTGCAATAAATCCCCACTGAATGATTTTGCTTTGCCTGCGGGCAATCTTTCTCATATAATTCATTTAAGAAAATCTCGAGGAAAAGTACCAGTGACTGGAGTATTGAGCAGCCCATGCAGAGATTAGTCGGGGCTTCGTCCTCGTACATTGATTCAGAACGTGGCAGCCCAGTGATTTTTGGTTTATCAGAAGTCATGTATGTGAATCGTCACGTGATTTATTGGTGGTCAATTCGTGATCGTTGCCATTACTCTTTCTCCAAAGTCACAAAGTTTTCTGAGATCACTCATTGTCGAGCACCCACTCGTTATTCATTACAAATGCCGATTAATCACAAGAGTAAAAATCGTTTTAATTAAAAAGATTTTACCAATAATTCTTGTTCGATTATCAATAATTTTGTCGATCATTTATAACGAGCTGAGAAATCGAATTTGCAAATTACTTGAGCGAAACATCCTTATTGACCTCTCGGTCAATTCAGAATTATAGTTGGACAGATAGAATTTATTTAAAATTAAAAAAAATACAGATGACACAATGAAACGCATCCTCCAACCTTTTGACCTATACATATATATATATATATATATATATACACGTTATTCCAGACCCGAAAATATTTTAAATAAATAAATGAGGCTTCTTATTAATAAAATTTGAACCAATTTTCTGCGTATATACTGGGACGTAAGGCTATATATACACACATATATATATATATATATATATCTAAATACATAAAAGATCATAAAAAGTTTTAGCAAATTTGCTTAAAACATTTATTGTCTTCGAGTATATTGACCTTTGTGCCAAGAGCAAGGTCTCAATCGCCCTGTAAATCATGTATATGAATGAGGCACTTATGACTCTCTGCTGCGTCAATCGTTGCTGCGTGAGTAGTTGGGAAAAAAATTACCGAGCTCGTAACACGTTTTTACACAGAGTAGCCTGAAATCGATTTGAAAGGCGAATCTAGCAATCGCGAGTGCGAACAGAATCAAATGCATTCTGCAATCTTGAAAGTTTCACCTTAGACGATTGATATTTCGTAATTTAATCGGAGGATTATTATCCTCTGATTAAATTTAAAAATTTAGTTCGAGGCAATTTTAGGCGAAATTTTTAGATCGAGGTCACTGACCTCTTATTTCGTCTCTGACCCGAAAAAATTTAATCAGAGGATAATAAACGAGGAAATTTTTAGACCGAGGTCATGACCTCTTATTTCGTCTGATACGAAAAAATTCCTGGTGCTCGCTCGAACAGCAAAATAATTATCTCAAAATATTCTTATGTTTCGATTAATTTTCGCCAATGACATCTTTGAGCCATTTTTAAGATCGAAAAGTAATCGAAGAACGAGCCATAGAAATACATTGAGAAATAATTTCATTGTCTCTCAGTTGTTTTAATATTTTTGCTGTGTGGACAAATTATCGAGACTCCAATTTTTACTCGTAGGTTTCATTTTAAATTTCAACTTAAATATTAATTAATTCCTGCGGTAAATAAAAATTTATAATAAATTTTAATTTTAATTAAATAGTCTGATCAAAATTGTACTATTAAAAATTTGAGCTGTCCTCAGTTTCATATCTTTTTCAAACAGAAATTATACTATTCGGCTTGGATAGCATTGAAAGGAGCTGGAAAGGCATTTCGTTCTTATATTAAATTCTGCACAGCTTGTGGAAAAATTGACGAACAAAAATGCCACGAATCGCTGACAGTATTATAGCACACGATATATATATATATATATATATATATATATATATATATATATAACTCGGTCGTGTGCTAATGAGGAGCCAAAGTTCGCTACTATCGATGCTTATTTTCCAGTCGTCTATCTTGAATACATATATGAGTGTATTGGCGGAAAGTTTCTGATCAGCTGAAAGAGACAGACTGTCGCCACCATGTAACAAACGATTACCATAATCACTGATACTAAAGCGAATGAGGAAAAAAAAAACTACAAATAAAAATTTGCACATTGCTTTCTTGTAATTTTCTCCCATGCTCAAAGCGCCCTTTTAGGGTCAAGAACTTTTCTCAATTTTGGCTTCCTCGTAAGCTCTGTAAATACGTATGAAAATTAGGAGGAAGCAACGTGCAAAATTCAATTTGCAGATTTTTCACCCTTATTGATTTGCTGGAATTTGATCGTTGGTTAAATTTTAGAAGAAAATCCAAATTACATGGTAAATATTTTTTAATTCTCTTATAAACCACTAACAAACGATAATTTATTTGCAAAAAATTAATAGCTAAAAATTAACTCGATAAATTAAATAATCCGAATAATGCCACCAAGGCCTGCCAAGGAAGCAAAATAATGATCTTTGTACAATCAGAAATAAAACTCACTGACGCGACAGTATTTTGCATAATGATTAAAAAATATCTATGATGAAATTTATTTATGCCTTCTAGACCCCCGGTCAGCTTTTATATTTTTTCTTTCGCTATCAGTATATAATCACAAAGCTTGCAGGGGGTCCGTCTAATTTTTTTGTAAACACATTACAAGCGAGCTGTCACCATCACGAGACGTTCCATCACTCTCATGATTGTGTAAAAAAAAATATAGATAAGAAGTTCATAATTTTAGCGCAACTTTGCACTTTACTCAAAGAGTAATCGCACGAGTCGTGAGAGTTTTTGCTTATATTAATCATGTCAAAGAAGGAAATGGATAACGTTTGAAGAAGTTGTTGAAATTTAATCGAATACGAGGGAGAAAAATATGGAAAGTGAAGAGGAATCAGAAGGAGCGAGATTCCTGGCTATAAATTTTCGTTCGACGAAAAATATTTTTATTTCAAAAGTGGGGGAATATCTGATATAGAAATTCATATTTCAATTTTTTTTTCATAATCAGAATTCAATGAAATAATTAAATAAATTCGATTGAAAATTATTTTGAAAAAGCTGCTGTGACCAATTGGTCAATCACAATTAAACGAGCAGGTATAAAAATTGCAATAAAATTCAAAAGACATTAATAGATTTGAGAATTACAAGATCTACACGTGTGTTAATTTTTTTAAGTATCCAATATACGATTTAAAAAAATTGCCAACATGATTTCGCTTTGCGAGATGAACACGAATGTATGTCTAATAAATATAAATATTTGGCACGAGTTCAATTCAGTGAAAATTTATTGCGCGTTCGTACATAAGAAGCTCATCATCGTGCATGTGAATACGAATATTAAATTTGTCAAAGACTCGCCATTGGCCGGTACATACGGTTAAAAATAAGCAATAACGTGAATAATGCACGTGGAGTAATTTTGTACAATATTCAATATGAAATTCGACTTCAGAATGGCCGTCGTATTTATTGTCTATCAATTAAAATTTACCATGCCAATTTGCCAAGTTCCCTGACCAGTTTCAAAAGTAAAGAAGTAAATTTGAAAAATTAGGAAAAACTATTTGATGAAATTAATGCATCAAAAATAAATCCGAAATTTTATTATTCAATTCAATTCAACCCAAATTCACATCTGATCCAATTTTTAGTTGGACTTTAGTTGGGGGATAAACATCCTGAAATGTGAAATTGAACGAAGATTCGGAACATATCGAGTTCCACATAAAGGAGAGAGTGTGCTGAAGCAATTTACAGTCGATACATAAATATTTGGCAAAGTTTCAAATTAACCGAAACTCACCTACGCCTTTGGCTTTGTACCTAACTTAAGCTATATAGCTCACAGCATGAACGACATAAATATACAACGTTAAATTTTATTCATTTCTCGCCATTCACTAATCCCTTTTTTTTTAACCTTCTTCTTGCTTCGACAAACTTTTTCATTACTTTTTCAATTTCAATCAGAGCTAAAGACGAGATACAAATATTACGGCAAATCCCACTTACGATTCTCAAATTTTTATATTTACACGGAATGTGCAATCTTCGTGCGTGCAAAGTTTTCAAAATGATGAACTGTTTCGATGCTTATACCCAGAAATCATCACGTGCACTGCCAAGCAACGAGGCAGCGTTAATAAAAAAAAAGAAAAAAGTTCAACAAATTTTTATCGCGATGACCCCACCGAAATGTACAGATATAAATCGTATATATAGATTTTCATATCACGTGTCACGCTCGTGTTCTACGTGGACAAAAAAGCAAGCTTTAATTATTTTTTTTCAGTTCCTTGCAGCAGTTTTAAAAATTGTTTTAGCAACAATATAGAGTTATAAGAGATTAAAAATTGAAGAAAAGCGCGCTTTTATTCCTCTGCCGGAACACAATACAAATTATGTAAAAAAAAAATGCTTAAGAAATACGAAGATCTGTTTAGTTGTGAAAACAATAATACGTCTTGACCCTGATAACCTCAGCTCACCTCCACCGTGATATATGTAGGCATAAATCTTATACAAATTTCCATACTACGTATATCACTCGTCTACTGCGTGGGCAAAATTAATCAGAATTGTATGAAGAACTTTCAGAAGATGGAAAATAATTCTCAATTTGCAAATTTTTATTTATTTTTTCACTTTTTTTACAGTAATTGTAAAAACAAAGTAGAGCTTGATCATTGAAGAAAATAGTAATTTTATTCATAAACTATGGAATACAATTAAAATAAGTTATCACTTTTTTTAAATGCTTGATACTGAAAATATTCGATTTGTTTGTTAAAACAATAATAGCCAAGTAAGTGCAGTCTTTGTACGTCCTTTATAATTTATATAATTTATAATTATATTTACAATTATAATTAGTGGGAGTAAAAGTTGATCCCAAGATATTTTGTACCGTCAACACATTACGATTTCCAAATTTAGAGATGCGTGATAGTATATAAAAGGCCTTGAAAAATTATTATTTCCATCTGTTTTTTTACGTCGCATCATTTTTACATTTTGAGTTCCTCAGCTTTATTGTTTTACGCCTGTTAAAGGATAAATTTCCTTTTGGCTTGGAAATACTAAATTCGAGAAAGGAGAAGCGTCCGAACTATCGTCGTAAATCGTTTTAATTTTATTACAAAATTTTATTTAAATATGGCATAGTATTTGGTAAATCCAAGATTTATTCTCCGCACTGATTGTGACAAAGAGAAGTAGTAATATCGAGTTCACGTTGGCTTTGAGTTTGTTGATTGAAAAAAGATATTTACTAACTGAATATTTATAATAGTAGACAATATATAAATGATTCAAGTGTATCCAGATACAGATAAATATAGTTAGTCGGATAAAGTTGGGCAAATACTTAAGAGGATGTGAAAGGTTTTGGCGAACGCCGATGGCGGCGGCATAGTAGTGAACAGGGTACGCGCAACGAATTACCATCCGGGCGGCGCGCGGCACCGTTAGATGGCACTAAACGCCATCGGCGATGCGACAGACAAACCATTAGCGATGTTCGACTTTTGTCTTTCTTTACTATGTTTCTCACTTCCCAGAAATAAATATATATATAGGGGGGGAATATGCCCCCTTAAGAGATAGCGGATTTTTTCTTTTTTTTTTTAATCCCAAGAGTTCAAGCTTTAAAATGCTGCTGGATGCGTTGAGCTGGCATTTAAAAAAATATTTTTTCAAGATTTTTCGAATTGGGCGAGCGACTTTGGCAAATTTTTCGGCTCTCGTGTAGTATTTTTCCAATCTGCCCTCGTAAAGTGAATTTTTCAACCGCCCCTCGTAAAGTAGATTTATCAAACGGCCTTCGTAAAGTAGATTTTTCAACCGGCACCCGTACAGTAGATTTTTCAACCGGCCCTCTTTGAGTAGATATTTTTCAACCGGCCCTCTTTAAGTAAATTTTTCAACCGGCCCTCGTAAGGTAGATTTTTCAACCGCCCCTCGGAATGTAGATTTTTCAACCGGCCCTCGTAAGGTAGATATTTCAACCAGCCCTCGTAAAATAGATTTTCAACCGGCCCTCGTAAAGTCAATTTTTCAACCGGCCCTCGTAAAGTCAATTTTTCAACCGGCCCTCGTAAGGTAGATTTTTCAACCGGCCCTCGTAAAGTCAATTTTTCAACCGGCCCTCGTAAAGTCAACTTTTCAACCGGCCCTCGTAAAGTCAATTTTTCAACCGCCCCTCGTAAGGTAGATTTTTCAACCGGCCCTCGTAAAGTTAATTTTTCAACCGGCCCTCGTAAGGTAGATTTTCAACCGGCCCTCGTAAAGTCAGTTTTTCAACCGGCCCTCGTAAAGTAAATTTTTCAACCGGCCCTCACAAAGTCAATTTTTCAACCGGCCCTCGTAAGGTAGATTTTCAACCGGCCCTCGTAAGGTAGATTTTTGAACCGGCCCTCGTAAAGTCAATTTTTCAACCGGCCCTCGTAAAGTCAATTTTTCAACCGGCCCTCGTAAAGTCAGTTTTTCAACCGGCCCTCGTAAAGTCAATTTTTCAACCGGCCCTCGTAAAGTCAATTTTTTAACCGGCCCTCGTAAAGTTAATTTTTCAACCGGCCCTCGTAAGGTAGATTTTTCAACCGGCCCTCGTAAAGTCAATTTTTCAACCGGCCCTCGTAAAGTTAAATTTTCAACCGGCCCTCGTAAGGTAGATTTTTCAACCGGCCCTCGTAAAGTTAATTTTTCAACCGGCCCTCGTAAAGTCAATTTTTCAACCGGCCCTCGTAAAGTCAATTTTTCAACCGGCCCTCGTAAAGTCAATTTTTCAACCGGCCCTCGTAAAGTCAATTTTTCAACCGGCCCTCGTAAGGTAGATTTTTGAACCGGCCCTCGTAAAGTCAATTTTTCAACCGGCCCTCGTAAAGTCAATTTTTCAACCGGCCCTCGTAAAGTCAGTTTTTCAACCGGCCATCGTAAAGTCAATTTTTCAACCGGCCCTCGTAAAGTCAATTTCTCAACCGGCCCTCGTAAAGTCAATTTTTCAACCGGCCCTCGTAAAGTCAATTTTTCAACCGGCCCTCGTAAAGTCAGTTTTTCAACCGGCCCTCGTAAAGTCAATTTTTCAACCGGCCCTCGTAAAGTCAATTTTTCAACCGGCCCTCGTAAAGTCAGTTTTTCAACCGGCCCTCGTAAAGTCAATTTTTCAACCGGCCCTCGTAAAGTCAATTTTTCAACCGGCCCTCGTAAAGTTGATTTTTCAACCGGCCCTCGTAAGGTAGATTTTTCAACCGGCCCTCGTAAAGTCAATTTTTCAACCGGCCCTCGTAAGGTAGATCTTTGAACCGGCCTTCGTAAAGTTAATTTTTCAACCGGCCCTCACTCGACGTCACTTTCGGTTGGGTTAGACGTCTAACCCAACCGGAAGTGACGTCCAACCCAACCGGAAGTGACGCCAAACCCAACTTCCGGTTGGGTTAAACGTCTAACACAACCGGAAGTGACGTCTAACCCAACTTCCGGTCGGGTTAGACGTCTAACACAACCGGAAGTGACGTCTAACCCAACTTCCGGTTGGGTTGGACGTCTTGCCCAACCGGAAGTGACGTCTAACCCAACTTTCGGTTGGGTTCGACGTCTCGTAAAGTCAATTTTTGAACCGGCCCTCGTAAGGTAGATTTTTGAACCGGCCCTCGTAAAGTCAATTTTTCAACCGGCCCTCGTAAAGTCAATTTTTCAACCGGCCCTCGTAAAGTTAATTTTTCAACCGGCCCTCGTAAGGTAGATTTTTCAACCGGCCCTCGTAAAGTCAATTTTTCAACCGGCCCTCGTGAAGTTAATTTTTCAACCGGCCCTCGTAAGGTAGATTTTTCAACCGGCCCTCGTAAAGTTAATTTTTCAACCGGCCCTCATAAAGTCAGTTTTTCAACCGGCCCTCGTAAAGTCAATTTTTCAACCGGCCCTCGTAAAGTCAATTTTTCAACCGGCCCTCGTAAGGTAGATCTTTGAACCGGCCCTCGTAAAGTTAATTTTTCAACCGGCCCTCACTCGACGTCACTTCCGGTTGGGTTAGACGTCTAACCCAACCGGAAGTGACGTCTGACCCAACCGGAAGTGACGCCAAACCCAACTTCCGGTTGGGTTAAACGTCTAACACAACCGGAAGTGACGTCTAACCCAACTTCCGGTTGTGTTAGACGTCTAACACAACCGGAAGTGACGTCTAACCCAACTTCCGGTTGGGTTAGACGTCTAACACAACCGGAAGTGACGTCTAACCCAACTTCCGGTTGGGTTAGACATCTAACCCAACCGGAAGTGACGTCTAACCCAACTTCCGGTTAGGTTAGACGTCTAACACAACCGGAAGTGACGTCTAACCCAACCGGAAGTGACGTCTAACCAACCGGAAGTGACGTCTAACCCAACTTCCGGTTGGGTTCGACGTCTCGTAAAGTTGATTTTTCAACCGGCCCTCGTAAGGTAGATTTTTCAACCGGCCCTCGTAAAGTCAATTTTTCAACCGGCCCTCGTAAAGTTAATTTTTCAACCGGCCCTCGTAAGGTAGATTTTTCAACCGGCCCTCGTAAAGTTAATTTTTCAACCGGCCCTCGTAAAGTCAATTTTTCAACCGGCCCTCGTAAAGTCAATTTTTCAACCGGCCCTCGTAAAGTCAATTTTTCAACCGGCCCTCGTAAGGTAGATCTTTGAACCGGCCTTCGTAAAGTTAATTTTTCAACCGGCCCTCACTCGACGTCACTTCCGGTTGGGTTAGACGTCTAACCCAACCGGAAGTGACGTCCAACCCAACCGGAAGTGACGCCAAACCCAACTTCCGGTTGGGTTAAACGTCTAACACAACCGGAAGTGACGTCTAACCCAACTTCCGGTTGGGTTAGACGTCTAACACAACCGGAAGTGACGTCTAACCCAACTTCCGGTTGGGTTAGACGTCTTACCCAACCGGAAGTGACGTCTAACCCAACTTCCGGTTGGGTTCGACGTCTCGTAAAGTCAATTTTTCAACCGGCCCTCGTAAGGTAGATTTTTCAACCGGCCCTCGTAAAGTCAATTTTTCAACCGGCCCTCGTAAAGTTAAATTTTCAACCGGCCCTCGTAAGGTAGATTTTTCAACCGGCCCTCGTAAAGTTAATTTTTCAACCGGCCCTCGTAAAGTCAATTTTTCAACCGGCCCTCGTAAAGTCAATTTTTCAACCGGCCCTCGTAAAGTCAATTTTTCAACCGGCCCTCGTGAAGTTAATTTTTCAACCGGCCCTCGTAAGGTAGATTTTTCAACCGGCCCTCGTAAAGTCAATTTTTCAACCGGCCCTCGTAAAGTCAATTTTTCAACCGGCCCTCGTAAAGTTAATTTTTCAACCGGCCCTCGTAAGGTAGATTTTTCAACCGGCCCTCGTAAAGTCAATTTTTCAACCGGCCCTCGTGAAGTTAATTTTTCAACCGGCCCTCGTAAGGTAGATTTTTCAACCGGCCCTCGTAAAGTTAATTTTTCAACCGGCCCTCATAAAGTCAGTTTTTCAACCGGCCCTCGTAAAGTCAATTTTTCAACCGGCCCTCGTAAAGTCAATTTTTCAACCGGCCCTCGTAAGGTAGATCTTTGAACCGGCCCTCGTAAAGTTAATTTTTCAACCGGCCCTCACTCGACGTCACTTCCGGTTGGGTTAGACGTCTAACCCAACCGGAAGTGACGTCTAACCCAACCGGAAGTGACGCCAAACCCAACTTCCGGTTGGGTTAAACGTCTAACACAACCGGAAGTGACGTCTAACCCAACTTCCGGTTGGGTTAGACGTCTAACACAACCGGAAGTGACGTCTAACCCAACTTCCGGTCGGGTTAGACGTCTAACACAACCGGAAGTGACGTCTAACCCAACTTCCGGTTGGGTTGGACGTCTTGCCCAACCGGAAGTGACGTCTAACCCAACTTTCGGTTGGGTTCGACGTCTCGTAAAGTCAATTTTTGAACCGGCCCTCGTAAGGTAGATTTTTGAACCGGCCCTCGTAAAGTCAATTTTTCAACCGGCCCTCGTAAAGTCAATTTTTCAACCGGCCCTCGTAAAGTTAATTTTTCAACCGGCCCTCGTAAGGTAGATTTTTCAACCGGCCCTCGTAAAGTCAATTTTTCAACCGGCCCTCGTGAAGTTAATTTTTCAACCGGCCCTCGTAAGGTAGATTTTTCAACCGGCCCTCGTAAAGTTAATTTTTCAACCGGCCCTCATAAAGTCAGTTTTTCAACCGGCCCTCGTAAAGTCAATTTTTCAACCGGCCCTCGTAAAGTCAATTTTTCAACCGGCCCTCGTAAGGTAGATCTTTGAACCGGCCCTCGTAAAGTTAATTTTTCAACCGGCCCTCACTCGACGTCACTTCCGGTTGGGTTAGACGTCTAACCCAACCGGAAGTGACGTCTGACCCAACCGGAAGTGACGCCAAACCCAACTTCCGGTTGGGTTAAACGTCTAACACAACCGGAAGTGACGTCTAACCCAACTTCCGGTTGTGTTAGACGTCTAACACAACCGGAAGTGACGTCTAACCCAACTTCCGGTTGGGTTAGACGTCTAACACAACCGGAAGTGACGTCTAACCCAACTTCCGGTTGGGTTAGACATCTAACCCAACCGGAAGTGACGTCTAACCCAACTTCCGGTTAGGTTAGACGTCTAACACAACCGGAAGTGACGTCTAACCCAACCGGAAGTGACGTCTAACCAACCGGAAGTGACGTCTAACCCAACTTCCGGTTGGGTTCGACGTCTCGTAAAGTTGATTTTTCAACCGGCCCTCGTAAGGTAGATTTTTCAACCGGCCCTCGTAAAGTCAATTTTTCAACCGGCCCTCGTAAAGTTAATTTTTCAACCGGCCCTCGTAAGGTAGATTTTTCAACCGGCCCTCGTAAAGTTAATTTTTCAACCGGCCCTCGTAAAGTCAATTTTTCAACCGGCCCTCGTAAAGTCAATTTTTCAACCGGCCCTCGTAAAGTCAATTTTTCAACCGGCCCTCGTAAGGTAGATCTTTGAACCGGCCTTCGTAAAGTTAATTTTTCAACCGGCCCTCACTCGACGTCACTTCCGGTTGGGTTAGACGTCTAACCCAACCGGAAGTGACGTCCAACCCAACCGGAAGTGACGCCAAACCCAACTTCCGGTTGGGTTAAACGTCTAACACAACCGGAAGTGACGTCTAACCCAACTTCCGGTTGGGTTAGACGTCTAACACAACCGGAAGTGACGTCTAACCCAACTTCCGGTTGGGTTAGACGTCTTACCCAACCGGAAGTGACGTCTAACCCAACTTCCGGTTGGGTTCGACGTCTCGTAAAGTCAATTTTTCAACCGGCCCTCGTAAGGTAGATTTTTCAACCGGCCCTCGTAAAGTCAATTTTTCAACCGGCCCTCGTAAAGTTAAATTTTCAACCGGCCCTCGTAAGGTAGATTTTTCAACCGGCCCTCGTAAAGTTAATTTTTCAACCGGCCCTCGTAAAGTCAATTTTTCAACCGGCCCTCGTAAAGTCAATTTTTCAACCGGCCCTCGTAAAGTCAATTTTTCAACCGGCCCTCGTGAAGTTAATTTTTCAACCGGCCCTCGTAAGGTAGATTTTTCAACCGGCCCTCGTAAAGTCAATTTTTCAACCGGCCCTCGTAAAGTCAATTTTTCAACCGGCCCTCGTAAAGTTAATTTTTCAACCGGCCCTCGTAAGGTAGATTTTTCAACCGGCCCTCGTAAAGTCAATTTTTCAACCGGCCCTCGTGAAGTTAATTTTTCAACCGGCCCTCGTAAGGTAGATTTTTCAACCGGCCCTCGTAAAGTTAATTTTTCAACCGGCCCTCATAAAGTCAGTTTTTCAACCGGCCCTCGTAAAGTCAATTTTTCAACCGGCCCTCGTAAAGTCAATTTTTCAACCGGCCCTCGTAAGGTAGATCTTTGAACCGGCCCTCGTAAAGTTAATTTTTCAACCGGCCCTCACTCGACGTCACTTCCGGTTGGGTTAGACGTCTAACCCAACCGGAAGTGACGTCTAACCCAACCGGAAGTGACGCCAAACCCAACTTCCGGTTGGGTTAAACGTCTAACACAACCGGAAGTGACGTCTAACCCAACTTCCGGTTGGGTTAGACGTCTAACACAACCGGAAGTGACGTCTAACCCAACTTCCGGTTGGGTTAGACGTCTCACCCAACCGGAAGTGACGTCTAACCCAACTTCCGGTTGGGTTAGACGTCTAACACAACCGGAAGTGACGTCTAACCCAACTTCCGGTTGGGTTAGACGTCTTACCTAACCGGAAGTGACGTCTAACCCAACTTCCGGTTGGGTTAGACGTTTAACCCAACCGGAAGTGACGTCTAACCAACCGGAAGTGACGTCTAACCCAACTTCGCGTTGGGTTCGACGTCTCGTAAAGTCAATTTTTCAACCGGCCCTCGTAAGGTAGATTTTAGAACCGGCCCTCGTAAAGTCAATTTTTCAACCGGCCCTCGTAAAGTCAATTTTTCAACCGGCCCTCGTAAAGTCAGTTTTTCAACCGGCCATCGTAAAGTCAATTTTTCAACCGGCCCTCGTAAAGTCAATTTCTCAACCGGCCCTCGTAAAGTCAATTTTTCAACCGGCCCTCGTAAAGTCAATTTTTCAACCGGCCCTCGTAAAGTCAGTTTTTCAACCGGCCCTCGTAAAGTCAATTTTTCAACCGGCCCTCGTAAAGTCAATTTTTCAACCGGCCCTCGTAAAGTCAATTTTTCAACCGGCCCTCGTAAAGTTGATTTTTCAACCGGCCCTCGTAAGGTAGATTTTTCAACCGGCCCTCGTAAAGTCAATTTTTCAACCGGCCCTCGTAAGGTAGATCTTTGAACCGGCCCTCGTAAAGTTAATTTTTCAACCGGCCCTCACTCGACGTCACTTCCGGTTGGGTTAGACGTCTAACCCAACCGGAAGTGACGTCTAACCCAACCGGAAGTGACGCCAAACCCAACTTCCGGTTGGGTTAAACGTCTAACACAACCGGAAGTGACGTCTAACCCAACTTCCGGTTGGGTTAGACGTCTCACCCAACCGGAAGTGACGTCTAACCCAACTTCCGGTTGGGTTAGACGTCTAACACAACCGGAAGTGACGTCTAACCCAACTTCCGGTTGGGTTAGACGTCTTACCCAACCGGAAGTGACGTCTAACCCAACTTCCGGTTGGGTTAGACGTTTAACCCAACCGGAAGTGACGTCTAACCAACCGGAAGTGACGTCTAGCCCAACTTCCGGTTGGGTTCGACGTCTCGTAAAGTCAATTTTTCAACCAGCCCTCGTAAGGTAGATTTTTGAACCGGCCCTCGTAAAGTCAATTTTTCAACCGGCCCTCGTAAAGTCAATTTTTCAACCGGCCCTCGTAAAGTCAGTTTTTCAACCGGCCATCGTAAAGTCAATTTTTCAACCGGCCCTCGTAAAGTCAATTTCTCAACCGGCCCTCGTAAAGTCAATTTTTCAACCGGCCCTCGTAAAGTCAATTTTTCAACCGGCCCTCGTAAAGTCAATTTTTCAACCGGCCCTCGTAAAGTCAATTTTTCAACCGGCCCTCGTAAAGTCAGTTTTTCAACCGGCCATCGTAAAGTCAATTTTTCAACCGGCCCTCGTAAAGTCAATTTCTCAACCGGCCCTCGTAAAGTCAATTTTTCAACCGGCCCTCGTAAAGTCAATTTTTCAACCGGCCCTCGTAAAGTCAGTTTTTCAACCGGCCCTCGTAAAGTCAATTTTTCAACCGGCCCTCGTAAAGTCAATTTTTCAACCGGCCCTCGTAAAGTCAGTTTTTCAACCGGCCCTCGTAAAGTCAATTTTTCAACCGGCCCTCGTAAAGTCAATTTTTCAACCGGCCCTCGTAAAGTTGATTTTTCAACCGGCCCTCGTAAGGTAGATTTTTCAACCGGCCCTCGTAAAGTCAATTTTTCAACCGGCCCTCGTAAGGTAGATCTTTGAACCGGCCTTCGTAAAGTTAATTTTTCAACCGGCCCTCACTCGACGTCACTTTCGGTTGGGTTAGACGTCTAACCCAACCGGAAGTGACGTCCAACCCAACCGGAAGTGACGCCAAACCCAACTTCCGGTTGGGTTAAACGTCTAACACAACCGGAAGTGACGTCTAACCCAACTTCCGGTCGGGTTAGACGTCTAACACAACCGGAAGTGACGTCTAACCCAACTTCCGGTTGGGTTGGACGTCTTGCCCAACCGGAAGTGACGTCTAACCCAACTTTCGGTTGGGTTCGACGTCTCGTAAAGTCAATTTTTGAACCGGCCCTCGTAAGGTAGATTTTTGAACCGGCCCTCGTAAAGTCAATTTTTCAACCGGCCCTCGTAAAGTCAATTTTTCAACCGGCCCTCGTAAAGTTAATTTTTCAACCGGCCCTCGTAAGGTAGATTTTTCAACCGGCCCTCGTAAAGTCAATTTTTCAACCGGCCCTCGTGAAGTTAATTTTTCAACCGGCCCTCGTAAGGTAGATTTTTCAACCGGCCCTCGTAAAGTTAATTTTTCAACCGGCCCTCATAAAGTCAGTTTTTCAACCGGCCCTCGTAAAGTCAATTTTTCAACCGGCCCTCGTAAAGTCAATTTTTCAACCGGCCCTCGTAAGGTAGATCTTTGAACCGGCCCTCGTAAAGTTAATTTTTCAACCGGCCCTCACTCGACGTCACTTCCGGTTGGGTTAGACGTCTAACCCAACCGGAAGTGACGTCTGACCCAACCGGAAGTGACGCCAAACCCAACTTCCGGTTGGGTTAAACGTCTAACACAACCGGAAGTGACGTCTAACCCAACTTCCGGTTGTGTTAGACGTCTAACACAACCGGAAGTGACGTCTAACCCAACTTCCGGTTGGGTTAGACGTCTAACACAACCGGAAGTGACGTCTAACCCAACTTCCGGTTGGGTTAGACATCTAACCCAACCGGAAGTGACGTCTAACCCAACTTCCGGTTAGGTTAGACGTCTAACACAACCGGAAGTGACGTCTAACCCAACCGGAAGTGACGTCTAACCAACCGGAAGTGACGTCTAACCCAACTTCCGGTTGGGTTCGACGTCTCGTAAAGTTGATTTTTCAACCGGCCCTCGTAAGGTAGATTTTTCAACCGGCCCTCGTAAAGTCAATTTTTCAACCGGCCCTCGTAAAGTTAATTTTTCAACCGGCCCTCGTAAGGTAGATTTTTCAACCGGCCCTCGTAAAGTTAATTTTTCAACCGGCCCTCGTAAAGTCAATTTTTCAACCGGCCCTCGTAAAGTCAATTTTTCAACCGGCCCTCGTAAGGTAGATCTTTGAACCGGCCTTCGTAAAGTTAATTTTTCAACCGGCCCTCACTCGACGTCACTTCCGGTTGGGTTAGACGTCTAACCCAACCGGAAGTGACGTCTAACCCAACTTCCGGTTAGGTTAGACGTCTAACACAACCGGAAGTGACGTCTAACCCAACCGGAAGTGACGTCTAACCAACCGGAAGTGACGTCTAACCCAACTTCCGGTTGGGTTCGACGTCTCGTAAAGTTGATTTTTCAACCGGCCCTCGTAAGGTAGATTTTTCAACCGGCCCTCGTAAAGTCAATTTTTCAACCGGCCCTCGTAAAGTTAATTTTTCAACCGGCCCTCGTAAGGTAGATTTTTCAACCGGCCCTCGTAAAGTTAATTTTTCAACCGGCCCTCGTAAAGTCAATTTTTCAACCGGCCCTCGTAAAGTCAATTTTTCAACCGGCCCTCGTAAAGTCAATTTTTCAACCGGCCCTCGTAAGGTAGATCTTTGAACCGGCCTTCGTAAAGTTAATTTTTCAACCGGCCCTCACTCGACGTCACTTCCGGTTGGGTTAGACGTCTAACCCAACCGGAAGTGACGTCCAACCCAACCGGAAGTGACGCCAAACCCAACTTCCGGTTGGGTTAAACGTCTAACACAACCGGAAGTGACGTCTAACCCAACTTCCGGTTGGGTTAGACGTCTAACACAACCGGAAGTGACGTCTAACCCAACTTCCGGTTGGGTTAGACGTCTTACCCAACCGGAAGTGACGTCTAACCCAACTTCCGGTTGGGTTCGACGTCTCGTAAAGTCAATTTTTCAACCGGCCCTCGTAAGGTAGATTTTTCAACCGGCCCTCGTAAAGTCAATTTTTCAACCGGCCCTCGTAAAGTTAAATTTTCAACCGGCCCTCGTAAGGTAGATTTTTCAACCGGCCCTCGTAAAGTTAATTTTTCAACCGGCCCTCGTAAAGTCAATTTTTCAACCGGCCCTCGTAAAGTCAATTTTTCAACCGGCCCTCGTAAAGTCAATTTTTCAACCGGCCCTCGTGAAGTTAATTTTTCAACCGGCCCTCGTAAGGTAGATTTTTCAACCGGCCCTCGTAAAGTCAATTTTTCAACCGGCCCTCGTAAAGTCAATTTTTCAACCGGCCCTCGTAAAGTTAATTTTTCAACCGGCCCTCGTAAGGTAGATTTTTCAACCGGCCCTCGTAAAGTCAATTTTTCAACCGGCCCTCGTGAAGTTAATTTTTCAACCGGCCCTCGTAAGGTAGATTTTTCAACCGGCCCTCGTAAAGTTAATTTTTCAACCGGCCCTCATAAAGTCAGTTTTTCAACCGGCCCTCGTAAAGTCAATTTTTCAACCGGCCCTCGTAAAGTCAATTTTTCAACCGGCCCTCGTAAGGTAGATCTTTGAACCGGCCCTCGTAAAGTTAATTTTTCAACCGGCCCTCACTCGACGTCACTTCCGGTTGGGTTAGACGTCTAACCCAACCGGAAGTGACGTCTAACCCAACCGGAAGTGACGCCAAACCCAACTTCCGGTTGGGTTAAACGTCTAACACAACCGGAAGTGACGTCTAACCCAACTTCCGGTTGGGTTAGACGTCTAACACAACCGGAAGTGACGTCTAACCCAACTTCCGGTTGGGTTAGACGTCTCACCCAACCGGAAGTGACGTCTAACCCAACTTCCGGTTGGGTTAGACGTCTAACACAACCGGAAGTGACGTCTAACCCAACTTCCGGTTGGGTTAGACGTCTTACCTAACCGGAAGTGACGTCTAACCCAACTTCCGGTTGGGTTAGACGTTTAACCCAACCGGAAGTGACGTCTAACCAACCGGAAGTGACGTCTAACCCAACTTCGCGTTGGGTTCGACGTCTCGTAAAGTCAATTTTTCAACCGGCCCTCGTAAGGTAGATTTTAGAACCGGCCCTCGTAAAGTCAATTTTTCAACCGGCCCTCGTAAAGTCAATTTTTCAACCGGCCCTCGTAAAGTCAGTTTTTCAACCGGCCATCGTAAAGTCAATTTTTCAACCGGCCCTCGTAAAGTCAATTTCTCAACCGGCCCTCGTAAAGTCAATTTTTCAACCGGCCCTCGTAAAGTCAATTTTTCAACCGGCCCTCGTAAAGTCAGTTTTTCAACCGGCCCTCGTAAAGTCAATTTTTCAACCGGCCCTCGTAAAGTCAATTTTTCAACCGGCCCTCGTAAAGTCAATTTTTCAACCGGCCCTCGTAAAGTTGATTTTTCAACCGGCCCTCGTAAGGTAGATTTTTCAACCGGCCCTCGTAAAGTCAATTTTTCAACCGGCCCTCGTAAGGTAGATCTTTGAACCGGCCCTCGTAAAGTTAATTTTTCAACCGGCCCTCACTCGACGTCACTTCCGGTTGGGTTAGACGTCTAACCCAACCGGAAGTGACGTCTAACCCAACCGGAAGTGACGCCAAACCCAACTTCCGGTTGGGTTAAACGTCTAACACAACCGGAAGTGACGTCTAACCCAACTTCCGGTTGGGTTAGACGTCTCACCCAACCGGAAGTGACGTCTAACCCAACTTCCGGTTGGGTTAGACGTCTAACACAACCGGAAGTGACGTCTAACCCAACTTCCGGTTGGGTTAGACGTCTTACCCAACCGGAAGTGACGTCTAACCCAACTTCCGGTTGGGTTAGACGTTTAACCCAACCGGAAGTGACGTCTAACCAACCGGAAGTGACGTCTAACCCAACTTCCGGTTGGGTTCGACGTCTCGTAAAGTCAATTTTTCAACCAGCCCTCGTAAGGTAGATTTTTGAACCGGCCCTCGTAAAGTCAATTTTTCAACCGGCCCTCGTAAAGTCAATTTTTCAACCGGCCCTCGTAAAGTCAGTTTTTCAACCGGCCATCGTAAAGTCAATTTTTCAACCGGCCCTCGTAAAGTCAATTTCTCAACCGGCCCTCGTAAAGTCAATTTTTCAACCGGCCCTCGTAAAGTCAATTTTTCAACCGGCCCTCGTAAAGTCAATTTTTCAACCGGCCCTCGTAAAGTCAATTTTTCAACCGGCCCTCGTAAAGTCAGTTTTTCAACCGGCCATCGTAAAGTCAATTTTTCAACCGGCCCTCGTAAAGTCAATTTCTCAACCGGCCCTCGTAAAGTCAATTTTTCAACCGGCCCTCGTAAAGTCAATTTTTCAACCGGCCCTCGTAAAGTCAGTTTTTCAACCGGCCCTCGTAAAGTCAATTTTTCAACCGGCCCTCGTAAAGTCAATTTTTCAACCGGCCCTCGTAAAGTCAGTTTTTCAACCGGCCCTCGTAAAGTCAATTTTTCAACCGGCCCTCGTAAAGTCAATTTTTCAACCGGCCCTCGTAAAGTTGATTTTTCAACCGGCCCTCGTAAGGTAGATTTTTCAACCGGCCCTCGTAAAGTCAATTTTTCAACCGGCCCTCGTAAGGTAGATCTTTGAACCGGCCTTCGTAAAGTTAATTTTTCAACCGGCCCTCACTCGACGTCACTTTCGGTTGGGTTAGACGTCTAACCCAACCGGAAGTGACGTCCAACCCAACCGGAAGTGACGCCAAACCCAACTTCCGGTTGGGTTAAACGTCTAACACAACCGGAAGTGACGTCTAACCCAACTTCCGGTCGGGTTAGACGTCTAACACAACCGGAAGTGACGTCTAACCCAACTTCCGGTTGGGTTGGACGTCTTGCCCAACCGGAAGTGACGTCTAACCCAACTTTCGGTTGGGTTCGACGTCTCGTAAAGTCAATTTTTGAACCGGCCCTCGTAAGGTAGATTTTTGAACCGGCCCTCGTAAAGTCAATTTTTCAACCGGCCCTCGTAAAGTCAATTTTTCAACCGGCCCTCGTAAAGTTAATTTTTCAACCGGCCCTCGTAAGGTAGATTTTTCAACCGGCCCTCGTAAAGTCAATTTTTCAACCGGCCCTCGTGAAGTTAATTTTTCAACCGGCCCTCGTAAGGTAGATTTTTCAACCGGCCCTCGTAAAGTTAATTTTTCAACCGGCCCTCATAAAGTCAGTTTTTCAACCGGCCCTCGTAAAGTCAATTTTTCAACCGGCCCTCGTAAAGTCAATTTTTCAACCGGCCCTCGTAAGGTAGATCTTTGAACCGGCCCTCGTAAAGTTAATTTTTCAACCGGCCCTCACTCGACGTCACTTCCGGTTGGGTTAGACGTCTAACCCAACCGGAAGTGACGTCTGACCCAACCGGAAGTGACGCCAAACCCAACTTCCGGTTGGGTTAAACGTCTAACACAACCGGAAGTGACGTCTAACCCAACTTCCGGTTGTGTTAGACGTCTAACACAACCGGAAGTGACGTCTAACCCAACTTCCGGTTGGGTTAGACGTCTAACACAACCGGAAGTGACGTCTAACCCAACTTCCGGTTGGGTTAGACATCTAACCCAACCGGAAGTGACGTCTAACCCAACTTCCGGTTAGGTTAGACGTCTAACACAACCGGAAGTGACGTCTAACCCAACCGGAAGTGACGTCTAACCAACCGGAAGTGACGTCTAACCCAATTTCCGGTTGGGTTCGACGTCTCGTAAAGTTGATTTTTCAACCGGCCCTCGTAAGGTAGATTTTTCAACCGGCCCTCGTAAAGTCAATTTTTCAACCGGCCCTCGTAAAGTTAATTTTTCAACCGGCCCTCGTAAGGTAGATTTTTCAACCGGCCCTCGTAAAGTTAATTTTTCAACCGGCCCTCGTAAAGTCAATTTTTCAACCGGCCCTCGTAAAGTCAATTTTTCAACCGGCCCTCGTAAGGTAGATCTTTGAACCGGCCTTCGTAAAGTTAATTTTTCAACCGGCCCTCACTCGACGTCACTTCCGGTTGGGTTAGACGTCTAACCCAACCGGAAGTGACGTCCAACCCAACCGGAAGTGACGCCAAACCCAACTTCCGGTTGGGTTAAACGTCTAACACAACCGGAAGTGACGTCTAACCCAACTTCCGGTTGGGTTAGACGTCTAACACAACCGGAAGTGACGTCTAACCCAACTTCCGGTTGGGTTAGACGTCTTACCCAACCGGAAGTGACGTCTAACCCAACTTCCGGTTGGGTTCGACGTCTCGTAAAGTCAATTTTTCAACCGGCCCTCGTAAGGTAGATTTTTCAACCGGCCCTCGTAAAGTCAATTTTTCAACCGGCCCTCGTAAAGTTAAATTTTCAACCGGCCCTCGTAAGGTAGATTTTTCAACCGGCCCTCGTAAAGTTAATTTTTCAACCGGCCCTCGTAAAGTCAATTTTTCAACCGGCCCTCGTAAAGTCAATTTTTCAACCGGCCCTCGTAAAGTCAATTTTTCAACCGGCCCTCGTAAGGTAGATCTTTGAACCGGCCTTCGTAAAGTTAATTTTTCAACCGGCCCTCACTCGACGTCACTTCCGGTTGGGTTAGACGTCTAACCCAACCGGAAGTGACGTCCAACCCAACCGGAAGTGACGCCAAACCCAACTTCCGGTTGGGTTAAACGTCTAACACAACCGGAAGTGACGTCTAACCCAACTTCCGGTTGGGTTAGACGTCTAACACAACCGGAAGTGACGTCTAACCCAACTTCCGGTTGGGTTAGACGTCTTACCCAACCGGAAGTGACGTCTAACCCAACTTCCGGTTGGGTTCGACGTCTCGTAAAGTCAATTTTTCAACCGGCCCTCGTAAGGTAGATTTTTCAACCGGCCCTCGTAAAGTCAATTTTTCAACCGGCCCTCGTAAAGTTAAATTTTCAACCGGCCCTCGTAAGGTAGATTTTTCAACCGGCCCTCGTAAAGTTAATTTTTCAACCGGCCCTCGTAAAGTCAATTTTTCAACCGGCCCTCGTAAAGTCAATTTTTCAACCGGCCCTCGTAAAGTCAATTTTTCAACCGGCCCTCGTGAAGTTAATTTTTCAACCGGCCCTCGTAAGGTAGATTTTTCAACCGGCCCTCGTAAAGTCAATTTTTCAACCGGCCCTCGTAAAGTCAATTTTTCAACCGGCCCTCGTAAAGTTAATTTTTCAACCGGCCCTCGTAAGGTAGATTTTTCAACCGGCCCTCGTAAAGTCAATTTTTCAACCGGCCCTCGTGAAGTTAATTTTTCAACCGGCCCTCGTAAGGTAGATTTTTCAACCGGCCCTCGTAAAGTTAATTTTTCAACCGGCCCTCATAAAGTCAGTTTTTCAACCGGCCCTCGTAAAGTCAATTTTTCAACCGGCCCTCGTAAAGTCAATTTTTCAACCGGCCCTCGTAAGGTAGATCTTTGAACCGGCCCTCGTAAAGTTAATTTTTCAACCGGCCCTCACTCGACGTCACTTCCGGTTGGGTTAGACGTCTAACCCAACCGGAAGTGACGTCTAACCCAACCGGAAGTGACGCCAAACCCAACTTCCGGTTGGGTTAAACGTCTAACACAACCGGAAGTGACGTCTAACCCAACTTCCGGTTGGGTTAGACGTCTAACACAACCGGAAGTGACGTCTAACCCAACTTCCGGTTGGGTTAGACGTCTCACCCAACCGGAAGTGACGTCTAACCCAACTTCCGGTTGGGTTAGACGTCTAACACAACCGGAAGTGACGTCTAACCCAACTTCCGGTTGGGTTAGACGTCTTACCTAACCGGAAGTGACGTCTAACCCAACTTCCGGTTGGGTTAGACGTTTAACCCAACCGGAAGTGACGTCTAACCAACCGGAAGTGACGTCTAACCCAACTTCGCGTTGGGTTCGACGTCTCGTAAAGTCAATTTTTCAACCGGCCCTCGTAAGGTAGATTTTAGAACCGGCCCTCGTAAAGTCAATTTTTCAACCGGCCCTCGTAAAGTCAATTTTTCAACCGGCCCTCGTAAAGTCAGTTTTTCAACCGGCCATCGTAAAGTCAATTTTTCAACCGGCCCTCGTAAAGTCAATTTCTCAACCGGCCCTCGTAAAGTCAATTTTTCAACCGGCCCTCGTAAAGTCAATTTTTCAACCGGCCCTCGTAAAGTCAGTTTTTCAACCGGCCCTCGTAAAGTCAATTTTTCAACCGGCCCTCGTAAAGTCAATTTTTCAACCGGCCCTCGTAAAGTCAGTTTTTCAACCGGCCCTCGTAAAGTCAATTTTTCAACCGGCCCTCGTAAAGTCAATTTTTCAACCGGCCCTCGTAAAGTTGATTTTTCAACCGGCCCTCGTAAGGTAGATTTTTCAACCGGCCCTCGTAAAGTCAATTTTTCAACCGGCCCTCGTAAGGTAGATCTTTGAACCGGCCCTCGTAAAGTTAATTTTTCAACCGGCCCTCACTCGACGTCACTTCCGGTTGGGTTAGACGTCTAACCCAACCGGAAGTGACGTCTAACCCAACCGGAAGTGACGCCAAACCCAACTTCCGGTTGGGTTAAACGTCTAACACAACCGGAAGTGACGTCTAACCCAACTTCCGGTTGGGTTAGACGTCTCACCCAACCGGAAGTGACGTCTAACCCAACTTCCGGTTGGGTTAGACGTCTAACACAACCGGAAGTGACGTCTAACCCAACTTCCGGTTGGGTTAGACGTCTTACCCAACCGGAAGTGACGTCTAACCCAACTTCCGGTTGGGTTAGACGTTTAACCCAACCGGAAGTGACGTCTAACCAACCGGAAGTGACGTCTAACCCAACTTCCGGTTGGGTTCGACGTCTCGTAAAGTCAATTTTTCAACCAGCCCTCGTAAGGTAGATTTTTGAACCGGCCCTCGTAAAGTCAATTTTTCAACCGGCCCTCGTAAAGTCAATTTTTCAACCGGCCCTCGTAAAGTCAGTTTTTCAACCGGCCATCGTAAAGTCAATTTTTCAACCGGCCCTCGTAAAGTCAATTTCTCAACCGGCCCTCGTAAAGTCAATTTTTCAACCGGCCCTCGTAAAGTCAATTTTTCAACCGGCCCTCGTAAAGTCAATTTTTCAACCGGCCCTCGTAAAGTCAATTTTTCAACCGGCCCTCGTAAAGTCAGTTTTTCAACCGGCCATCGTAAAGTCAATTTTTCAACCGGCCCTCGTAAAGTCAATTTCTCAACCGGCCCTCGTAAAGTCAATTTTTCAACCGGCCCTCGTAAAGTCAATTTTTCAACCGGCCCTCGTAAAGTCAGTTTTTCAACCGGCCCTCGTAAAGTCAATTTTTCAACCGGCCCTCGTAAAGTCAATTTTTCAACCGGCCCTCGTAAAGTCAGTTTTTCAACCGGCCCTCGTAAAGTCAATTTTTCAACCGGCCCTCGTAAAGTCAATTTTTCAACCGGCCCTCGTAAAGTTGATTTTTCAACCGGCCCTCGTAAGGTAGATTTTTCAACCGGCCCTCGTAAAGTCAATTTTTCAACCGGCCCTCGTAAGGTAGATCTTTGAACCGGCCTTCGTAAAGTTAATTTTTCAACCGGCCCTCACTCGACGTCACTTTCGGTTGGGTTAGACGTCTAACCCAACCGGAAGTGACGTCCAACCCAACCGGAAGTGACGCCAAACCCAACTTCCGGTTGGGTTAAACGTCTAACACAACCGGAAGTGACGTCTAACCCAACTTCCGGTCGGGTTAGACGTCTAACACAACCGGAAGTGACGTCTAACCCAACTTCCGGTTGGGTTGGACGTCTTGCCCAACCGGAAGTGACGTCTAACCCAACTTTCGGTTGGGTTCGACGTCTCGTAAAGTCAATTTTTGAACCGGCCCTCGTAAGGTAGATTTTTGAACCGGCCCTCGTAAAGTCAATTTTTCAACCGGCCCTCGTAAAGTCAATTTTTCAACCGGCCCTCGTAAAGTTAATTTTTCAACCGGCCCTCGTAAGGTAGATTTTTCAACCGGCCCTCGTAAAGTCAATTTTTCAACCGGCCCTCGTGAAGTTAATTTTTCAACCGGCCCTCGTAAGGTAGATTTTTCAACCGGCCCTCGTAAAGTTAATTTTTCAACCGGCCCTCATAAAGTCAGTTTTTCAACCGGCCCTCGTAAAGTCAATTTTTCAACCGGCCCTCGTAAAGTCAATTTTTCAACCGGCCCTCGTAAGGTAGATCTTTGAACCGGCCCTCGTAAAGTTAATTTTTCAACCGGCCCTCACTCGACGTCACTTCCGGTTGGGTTAGACGTCTAACCCAACCGGAAGTGACGTCTGACCCAACCGGAAGTGACGCCAAACCCAACTTCCGGTTGGGTTAAACGTCTAACACAACCGGAAGTGACGTCTAACCCAACTTCCGGTTGTGTTAGACGTCTAACACAACCGGAAGTGACGTCTAACCCAACTTCCGGTTGGGTTAGACGTCTAACACAACCGGAAGTGACGTCTAACCCAACTTCCGGTTGGGTTAGACATCTAACCCAACCGGAAGTGACGTCTAACCCAACTTCCGGTTAGGTTAGACGTCTAACACAACCGGAAGTGACGTCTAACCCAACCGGAAGTGACGTCTAACCAACCGGAAGTGACGTCTAACCCAACTTCCGGTTGGGTTCGACGTCTCGTAAAGTTGATTTTTCAACCGGCCCTCGTAAGGTAGATTTTTCAACCGGCCCTCGTAAAGTCAATTTTTCAACCGGCCCTCGTAAAGTTAATTTTTCAACCGGCCCTCGTAAGGTAGATTTTTCAACCGGCCCTCGTAAAGTTAATTTTTCAACCGGCCCTCGTAAAGTCAATTTTTCAACCGGCCCTCGTAAAGTCAATTTTTCAACCGGCCCTCGTAAGGTAGATCTTTGAACCGGCCTTCGTAAAGTTAATTTTTCAACCGGCCCTCACTCGACGTCACTTCCGGTTGGGTTAGACGTCTAACCCAACCGGAAGTGACGTCCAACCCAACCGGAAGTGACGCCAAACCCAACTTCCGGTTGGGTTAAACGTCTAACACAACCGGAAGTGACGTCTAACCCAACTTCCGGTTGGGTTAGACGTCTAACACAACCGGAAGTGACGTCTAACCCAACTTCCGGTTGGGTTAGACGTCTTACCCAACCGGAAGTGACGTCTAACCCAACTTCCGGTTGGGTTCGACGTCTCGTAAAGTCAATTTTTCAACCGGCCCTCGTAAGGTAGATTTTTCAACCGGCCCTCGTAAAGTCAATTTTTCAACCGGCCCTCGTAAAGTTAAATTTTCAACCGGCCCTCGTAAGGTAGATTTTTCAACCGGCCCTCGTAAAGTTAATTTTTCAACCGGCCCTCGTAAAGTCAATTTTTCAACCGGCCCTCGTAAAGTCAATTTTTCAACCGGCCCTCGTAAAGTCAATTTTTCAACCGGCCCTCGTGAAGTTAATTTTTCAACCGGCCCTCGTAAGGTAGATTTTTCAACCGGCCCTCGTAAAGTTAATTTTTCAACCGGCCCTCGTAAAGTCAATTTCTCAACCGGCCCTCGTAAAGTCAATTTTTCAACCGGCCCTCGTAAAGTCAATTTTTCAACCGGCCCTCATAAAGTCAGTTTTTCAACCGGCCCTCGTAAAGTCAATTTTTCAACCGGCCCTCGTAAAGTCAATTTTTCAACCGGCCCTCGTAAGGTAGATCTTTGAACCGGCCCTCGTAAAGTTAATTTTTCAACCGGCCCTCACTCGACGTCACTTCCGGTTGGGTTAGACGTCTAACCCAACCGGAAGTGACGTCTAACCCAACCGGAAGTGACGCCAAACCCAACTTCCGGTTGGGTTAAACGTCTAACACAACCGGAAGTGACGTCTAACCCAACTTCCGGTTGGGTTAGACGTCTAACACAACCGGAAGTGACGTCTAACCCAACTTCCGGTTGGGTTGGACGTCTCACCCAACCGGAAGTGACGTCTAACCCAACTTCCGGTTGGGTTAGACGTCTAACACAACCGGAAGTGACGTCTAACCCAACTTCCGGTTGGGTTAGACGTCTTACCCAACCGGAAGTGACGTCTAACCCAACTTCCGGTTGGGTTAGACGTTTAACCCAACCGGAAGTGACGTCTAACCAACCGGAAGTGACGTCTAACCCAACTTCCGGTTGGGTTCGACGTCTCGTAAAGTCAATTTTTCAACCGGCCCTCGTAAGGTAGATTTTTGAACCGGCCCTCGTAAAGTCAATTTTTCAACCGGCCCTCGTAAAGTCAATTTTTCAACCGGCCCTCGTAAAGTCAGTTTTTCAACCGGCCATCGTAAAGTCAATTTTTCAACCGGCCCTCGTAAAGTCAATTTCTCAACCGGCCCTCGTAAAGTCAATTTTTCAACCGGCCCTCGTAAAGTCAATTTTTCAACCGGCCCTCGTAAAGTCAGTTTTTCAACCGGCCCTCGTAAAGTCAATTTTTCAACCGGCCCTCGTAAAGTCAATTTTTCAACCGGCCCTCGTAAAGTCAGTTTTTCAACCGGCCCTCGTAAAGTCAATTTTTCAACCGGCCCTCGTAAAGTCAATTTTTCAACCGGCCCTCGTAAAGTTGATTTTTCAACCGGCCCTCGTAAGGTAGATTTTTCAACCGGCCCTCGTAAAGTCAATTTTTCAACCGGCCCTCGTAAGGTAGATCTTTGAACCGGCCTTCGTAAAGTTAATTTTTCAACCGGCCCTCACTCGACGTCACTTTCGGTTGGGTTAGACGTCTAACCCAACCGGAAGTGACGTCCAACCTAACCGGAAGTGACGCCAAACCCAACTTCCGGTTGGGTTAAACGTCTAACACAACCGGAAGTGACGTCTAACCCAACTTCCGGTCGGGTTAGACGTCTAACACAACCGGAAGTGACGTCTAACCCAACTTCCGGTTGGGTTGGACGTCTTGCCCAACCGGAAGTGACGTCTAACCCAACTTCCGGTTGGGTTGGACGTCTTGCCCAACCGGAAGTGACGTCTAACCCAACTTCCGGTTGGGTTCGACGTCTCGTAAAGTCAATTTTTCAACCGGCCCTCGTAAAGTCAATTTCTCAACCGGCCCTCGTAAAGTCAATTTTTCAACCGGCCCTCGTAAAGTCAATTTTTCAACCGGCCCTCGTAAAGTCAGTTTTTCAACCGGCCCTCGTAAAGTCAATTTTTCAACCGGCCCTCGTAAAGTCAATTTTTCAACCGGCCCTCGTAAAGTCAGTTTTTCAACCGGCCCTCGTAAAGTCAATTTTTCAACCGGCCCTCGTAAAGTCAATTTTTCAACCGGCCCTCGTAAAGTTGATTTTTCAACCGGCCCTCGTAAGGTAGATTTTTCAACCGGCCCTCGTAAAGTCAATTTTTCAACCGGCCCTCGTAAGGTAGATCTTTGAACCGGCCTTCGTAAAGTTAATTTTTCAACCGGCCCTCACTCGACGTCACTTTCGGTTGGGTTAGACGTCTAACCCAACCGGAAGTGACGTCCAACCTAACCGGAAGTGACGCCAAACCCAACTTCCGGTTGGGTTAAACGTCTAACACAACCGGAAGTGACGTCTAACCCAACTTCCGGTCGGGTTAGACGTCTAACACAACCGGAAGTGACGTCTAACCCAACTTCCGGTTGGGTTGGACGTCTTGCCCAACCGGAAGTGACGTCTAACCCAACTTCCGGTTGGGTTGGACGTCTTGCCCAACCGGAAGTGACGTCTAACCCAACTTCCGGTTGGGTTCGACGTCTCGTAAAGTCAATTTTTGAACCGGCCCTCGTAAGGTAGATTTTTGAACCGGCCCTCGTAAAGTCAATTTTTCAACCGGCCCTCGTAAAGTCAATTTTTCAACCGGCCCTCGTAAAGTTAATTTTTCAACCGGCCCTCGTAAGGTAGATTTTTCAACCGGCCCTCGTAAAGTCAATTTTTCAACCGGCCCTCGTGAAGTTAATTTTTCAACCGGCCCTCGTAAGGTAGATTTTTCAACCGGCCCTCGTAAAGTTAATTTTTCAACCGGCCCTCATAAAGTCAGTTTTTCAACCGGCCCTCGTAAAGTCAATTTTTCAACCGGCCCTCGTAAAGTCAATTTTTCAACCGGCCCTCGTAAGGTAGATCTTTGAACCGGCCCTCGTAAAGTTAATTTTTCAACCGGCCCTCACTCGACGTCACTTCCGGTTGGGTTAGACGTCTAACCCAACCGGAAGTGACGTCTAACCCAACCGGAAGTGACGCCAAACCCAACTTCCGGTTGGGTTAAACGTCTAACACAACCGGAAGTGACGTCTAACCCAACTTCCGGTTGGGTTAGACGTCTAACACAACCGGAAGTGACGTCTAACCCAACTTCCGGTTGGGTTAGACGTCTCACCCAACCGGAAGTGACGTCTAACCCAACTTCCGGTTGGGTTAGACGTCTAACACAACCGGAAGTGACGTCTAACCCAACTACCGGTTGGGTTAGACGTCTTACCTAACCGGAAGTGACGTCTAACCCAACTTCCGGTTGGGTTAGACGTTTAACCCAACCGGAAGTGACGTCTAACCAACCGGAAGTGACGTCTAACCCAACTTCGCGTTGGGTTCGACGTCTCGTAAAGTCAATTTTTCAACCGGCCCTCGTAAGGTAGATTTTAGAACCGGCCCTCGTAAAGTCAATTTTTCAACCGGCCCTCGTAAAGTCAATTTTTCAACCGGCCCTCGTAAAGTCAGTTTTTCAACCGGCCATCGTAAAGTCAATTTTTCAACCGGCCCTCGTAAAGTCAATTTCTCAACCGGCCCTCGTAAAGTCAATTTTTCAACCGGCCCTCGTAAAGTCAATTTTTCAACCGGCCCTCGTAAAGTCAGTTTTTCAACCGGCCCTCGTAAAGTCAATTTTTCAACCGGCCCTCGTAAAGTCAATTTTTCAACCGGCCCTCGTAAAGTCAGTTTTTCAACCGGCCCTCGTAAAGTCAATTTTTCAACCGGCCCTCGTAAAGTCAATTTTTCAACCGGCCCTCGTAAAGTTGATTTTTCAACCGGCCCTCGTAAGGTAGATTTTTCAACCGGCCCTCGTAAAGTCAATTTTTCAACCGGCCCTCGTAAAGTTAATTTTTCAACCGGCCCTCGTAAGGTAGATTTTTCAACCGGCCCTCGTAAAGTCAATTTTTCAACCGGCCCTCGTAAGGTAGATCTTTGAACCGGCCCTCGTAAAGTTAATTTTTCAACCGGCCCTCACTCGACGTCACTTCCGGTTGGGTTAGACGTCTAACCCAACCGGAAGTGACGTCTAACCCAACCGGAAGTGACGCCAAACCCAACTTCCGGTTGGGTTAAACGTCTAACACAACCGGAAGTGACGTCTAACCCAACTTCCGGTTGGGTTAGACGTCTCACCCAACCGGAAGTGACGTCTAACCCAACTTCCGGTTGGGTTAGACGTCTAACACAACCGGAAGTGACGTCTAACCCAACTTCCGGTTGGGTTAGACGTCTTACCCAACCGGAAGTGACGTCTAACCCAACTTCCGGTTGGGTTAGACGTTTAACCCAACCGGAAGTGACGTCTAACCAACCGGAAGTGACGTCTAACCCAACTTCCGGTTGGGTTCGACGTCTCGTAAAGTCAATTTTTCAACCAGCCCTCGTAAGGTAGATTTTTGAACCGGCCCTCGTAAAGTCAATTTTTCAACCGGCCCTCGTAAAGTCAATTTTTCAACCGGCCCTCGTAAAGTCAGTTTTTCAACCGGCCATCGTAAAGTCAATTTTTCAACCGGCCCTCGTAAAGTCAATTTCTCAACCGGCCCTCGTAAAGTCAATTTTTCAACCGGCCCTCGTAAAGTCAATTTTTCAACCGGCCCTCGTAAAGTCAGTTTTTCAACCGGCCCTCGTAAAGTCAATTTTTCAACCGGCCCTCGTAAAGTCAATTTTTCAACCGGCCCTCGTAAAGTCAGTTTTTCAACCGGCCCTCGTAAAGTCAATTTTTCAACCGGCCCTCGTAAAGTCAATTTTTCAACCGGCCCTCGTAAAGTTGATTTTTCAACCGGCCCTCGTAAGGTAGATTTTTCAACCGGCCCTCGTAAAGTCAATTTTTCAACCGGCCCTCGTAAAGTTAAATTTTCAACCGGCCCTCGTAAGGTAGATTTTTCAACCGGCCCTCGTAAAGTTAATTTTTCAACCGGCCCTCGTAAAGTCAATTTTTCAACCGGCCCTCGTAAAGTCAATTTTTCAACCGGCCCTCGTAAAGTCAATTTTTCAACCGGCCCTCGTAAAGTCAATTTTTCAACCGGCCCTCGTAAGGTAGATTTTTGAACCGGCCCTCGTAAAGTCAATTTTTCAACCGGCCCTCGTAAAGTCAATTTTTCAACCGGCCCTCGTAAAGTCAGTTTTTCAACCGGCCATCGTAAAGTCAATTTTTCAACCGGCCCTCGTAAAGTCAATTTCTCAACCGGCCCTCGTAAAGTCAATTTTTCAACCGGCCCTCGTAAAGTCAATTTTTCAACCGGCCCTCGTAAAGTCAGTTTTTCAACCGGCCCTCGTAAAGTCAATTTTTCAACCGGCCCTCGTAAAGTCAATTTTTCAACCGGCCCTCGTAAAGTCAGTTTTTCAACCGGCCCTCGTAAAGTCAATTTTTCAACCGGCCCTCGTAAAGTCAATTTTTCAACCGGCCCTCGTAAAGTTGATTTTTCAACCGGCCCTCGTAAGGTAGATTTTTCAACCGGCCCTCGTAAAGTCAATTTTTCAACCGGCCCTCGTAAGGTAGATCTTTGAACCGGCCTTCGTAAAGTTAATTTTTCAACCGGCCCTCACTCGACGTCACTTTCGGTTGGGTTAGACGTCTAACCCAACCGGAAGTGACGTCCAACCCAACCGGAAGTGACGCCAAACCCAACTTCCGGTTGGGTTAAACGTCTAACACAACCGGAAGTGACGTCTAACCCAACTTCCGGTCGGGTTAGACGTCTAACACAACCGGAAGTGACGTCTAACCCAACTTCCGGTTGGGTTGGACGTCTTGCCCAACCGGAAGTGACGTCTAACCCAACTTTCGGTTGGGTTCGACGTCTCGTAAAGTCAATTTTTGAACCGGCCCTCGTAAGGTAGATTTTTGAACCGGCCCTCGTAAAGTCAATTTTTCAACCGGCCCTCGTAAAGTCAATTTTTCAACCGGCCCTCGTAAAGTTAATTTTTCAACCGGCCCTCGTAAGGTAGATTTTTCAACCGGCCCTCGTAAAGTCAATTTTTCAACCGGCCCTCGTGAAGTTAATTTTTCAACCGGCCCTCGTAAGGTAGATTTTTCAACCGGCCCTCGTAAAGTTAATTTTTCAACCGGCCCTCATAAAGTCAGTTTTTCAACCGGCCCTCGTAAAGTCAATTTTTCAACCGGCCCTCGTAAAGTCAATTTTTCAACCGGCCCTCGTAAGGTAGATCTTTGAACCGGCCCTCGTAAAGTTAATTTTTCAACCGGCCCTCACTCGACGTCACTTCCGGTTGGGTTAGACGTCTAACCCAACCGGAAGTGACGTCTAACCCAACTTCCGGTTGTGTTAGACGTCTAACACAACCGGAAGTGACGTCTAACCCAACTTCCGGTTGGGTTAGACGTCTAACACAACCGGAAGTGACGTCTAACCCAACTTCCGGTTGGGTTAGACATCTAACCCAACCGGAAGTGACGTCTAACCCAACTTCCGGTTAGGTTAGACGTCTAACACAACCGGAAGTGACGTCTAACCCAACCGGAAGTGACGTCTAACCAACCGGAAGTGACGTCTAACCCAACTTCCGGTTGGGTTCGACGTCTCGTAAAGTCAATTTTTCAACCGGCCCTCGTAAGGTAGATTTTTGAACCGGCCCTCGTAAAGTCAATTTTTCAACCGGCCCTCGTAAAGTCAATTTTTCAACCGGCCCTCGTAAAGTCAGTTTTTCAACCGGCCATCGTAAAGTCAATTTTTCAACCGGCCCTCGTAAAGTCAATTTTTCAACCGGCCCTCGTAAAGTTGATTTTTCAACCGGCCCTCGTAAAGTCAATTTTTCAACCGGCCCTCGTAAAGTCAATTTTTCAACCGGCCCTCGTAAGGTAGATCTTTGAACCGGCCCTCGTAAAGTTAATTTTTCAACCGGCCCTCACTCGACGTCACTTCCGGTTGGGTTAGACGTCTAACCCAACCGGAAGTGACGTCTAACCCAACCGGAAGTGACGCCAAACCCAACTTCCGGTTGGGTTAAACGTCTAACACAACCGGAAGTGACGTCTAACCCAACTTCCGGTTGGGTTAGACGTCTAACACAACCGGAAGTGACGTCTAACCCAACTTCCGGTTGGGTTAGACGTCTCACCCAACCGGAAGTGACGTCTAACCCAACTTCCGGTTGGGTTAGACGTCTAACACAACCGGAAGTGACGTCTAACCCAACTTCCGGTTGGGTTAGACGTCTTACCCAACCGGAAGTGACGTCTAACCCAACTTCCGGTTGGGTTAGACGTCTCGTAAAGTCAATTTTTGAACCGGCCCTCGTAAGGTAGATTTTTGAACCGGCCCTCGTAAAGTCAATTTTTCAACCGGCCCTCGTAAAGTCAATTTTTCAACCGGCCCTCGTAAAGTTAATTTTTCAACCGGCCCTCGTAAGGTAGATTTTTCAACCGGCCCTCGTAAAGTCAATTTTTCAACCGGCCCTCGTGAAGTTAATTTTTCAACCGGCCCTCGTAAGGTAGATTTTTCAACCGGCCCTCGTAAAGTTAATTTTTCAACCGGCCCTCATAAAGTCAGTTTTTCAACCGGCCCTCGTAAAGTCAATTTTTCAACCGGCCCTCGTAAAGTCAATTTTTCAACCGGCCCTCGTAAGGTAGATCTTTGAACCGGCCCTCGTAAAGTTAATTTTTCAACCGGCCCTCACTCGACGTCACTTCCGGTTGGGTTAGACGTCTAACCCAACCGGAAGTGACGTCTGACCCAACCGGAAGTGACGCCAAACCCAACTTCCGGTTGGGTTAAACGTCTAACACAACCGGAAGTGACGTCTAACCCAACTTCCGGTTGTGTTAGACGTCTAACACAACCGGAAGTGACGTCTAACCCAACTTCCGGTTGGGTTAGACGTCTAACACAACCGGAAGTGACGTCTAACCCAACTTCCGGTTGGGTTAGACATCTAACCCAACCGGAAGTGACGTCTAACCCAACTTCCGGTTAGGTTAGACGTCTAACACAACCGGAAGTGACGTCTAACCCAACCGGAAGTGACGTCTAACCAACCGGAAGTGACGTCTAACCCAACTTCCGGTTGGGTTCGACGTCTCGTAAAGTTGATTTTTCAACCGGCCCTCGTAAGGTAGATTTTTCAACCGGCCCTCGTAAAGTCAATTTTTCAACCGGCCCTCGTAAAGTTAATTTTTCAACCGGCCCTCGTAAGGTAGATTTTTCAACCGGCCCTCGTAAAGTTAATTTTTCAACCGGCCCTCGTAAAGTCAATTTTTCAACCGGCCCTCGTAAAGTCAATTTTTCAACCGGCCCTCGTAAAGTCAATTTTTCAACCGGCCCTCGTAAAGTTAATTTTTCAACCGGCCCTCGTAAGGTAGATTTTTCAACCGGCCCTCGTAAAGTTAATTTTTCAACCGGCCCTCGTAAAGTCAGTTTTTCAACCGGCCCTCGTAAAGTCAATTTTTCAACCGGCCCTCGTAAAGTCAATTTTTCAACCGGCCCTCGTAAGGTAGATCTTTGAACCGGCCCTCGTAAAGTTAATTTTTCAACCGGCCCTCACTCGACGTCACTTCCGGTTGGGTTAGACGTCTAACCCAACCGGAAGTGACGTCTGACCCAACCGGAAGTGACGCCAAACCCAACTTCCGGTTGGGTTAAACGTCTAACACAACCGGAAGTGACGTCTAACCCAACTTCCGGTTGTGTTAGACGTCTAACACAACCGGAAGTGACGTCTAACCCAACTTCCGGTTGGGTTAGACGTCTAACACAACCGGAAGTGACGTCTAACCCAACTTCCGGTTGGGTTAGACATCTAACCCAACCGGAAGTGACGTCTAACCCAACTTCCGGTTAGGTTAGACGTCTAACACAACCGGAAGTGACGTCTAACCCAACCGGAAGTGACGTCTAACCAACCGGAAGTGACGTCTAACCCAACTTCCGGTTGGGTTCGACGTCTCGTAAAGTTGATTTTTCAACCGGCCCTCGTAAGGTAGATTTTTCAACCGGCCCTCGTAAAGTCAATTTTTCAACCGGCCCTCGTAAAGTTAATTTTTCAACCGGCCCTCGTAAGGTAGATTTTTCAACCGGCCCTCGTAAAGTTAATTTTTCAACCGGCCCTCGTAAAGTCAATTTTTCAACCGGCCCTCGTAAAGTCAATTTTTCAACCGGCCCTCGTAAAGTCAATTTTTCAACCGGCCCTCGTAAAGTTAATTTTTCAACCGGCCCTCGTAAGGTAGATTTTTCAACCGGCCCTCGTAAAGTTAATTTTTCAACCGGCCCTCGTAAAGTCAATTTCTCAACCGGCCCTCGTAAAGTCAATTTTTCAACCGGCCCTCGTAAAGTCAATTTTTCAACCGGCCCTCATAAAGTCAGTTTTTCAACCGGCCCTCGTAAAGTCAATTTTTCAACCGGCCCTCGTAAAGTCAATTTTTCAACCGGCCCTCGTAAGGTAGATCTTTGAACCGGCCCTCGTAAAGTTAATTTTTCAACCGGCCCTCACTCGACGTCACTTCCGGTTGGGTTAGACGTCTAACCCAACCGGAAGTGACGTCTAACCCAACCGGAAGTGACGCCAAACCCAACTTCCGGTTGGGTTAAACGTCTAACACAACCGGAAGTGACGTCTAACCCAACTTCCGGTTGGGTTAGACGTCTAACACAACCGGAAGTGACGTCTAACCCAACTTCCGGTTGGGTTAGACGTCTCACCCAACCGGAAGTGACGTCTAACCCAACTTCCGGTTGGGTTAGACGTCTAACACAACCGGAAGTGACGTCTAACCCAACTTCCGGTTGGGTTAGACGTCTTACCCAACCGGAAGTGACGTCTAACCCAACTTCCGGTTGGGTTAGACGTTTAACCCAACCGGAAGTGACGTCTAACCCAACTTCCGGTTGGGTTCGACGTCTCGTAAAGTCAATTTTTCAACCGGCCCTCGTAAGGTAGATTTTAGAACCGGCCCTCGTAAAGTCAATTTTTCAACCGGCCCTCGTAAAGTCAATTTTTCAACCGGCCCGCGTAAAGTCAGTTTTTCAACCGGCCATCGTAAAGTCAATTTTTCAACCGGCCCTCGTAAAGTCAATTTCTCAACCGGCCCTCGTAAAGTCAATTTTTCAACCGGCCCTCGTAAAGTCAATTTTTCAACCGGCCCTCGTAAAGTCAGTTTTTCAACCGGCCCTCGTAAAGTCAATTTTTCAACCGGCCCTCGTAAAGTCAATTTTTCAACCGGCCCTCGTAAAGTCAGTTTTTCAACCGGCCCTCGTAAAGTCAATTTTTCAACCGGCCCTCGTAAAGTCAATTTTTCAACCGGCCCTCGTAAAGTTGATTTTTCAACCGGCCCTCGTAAGGTAGATTTTTCAACCGGCCCTCGTAAAGTCAATTTTTCAACCGGCCCTCGTAAAGTTAATTTTTCAACCGGCCCTCGTAAGGTAGATTTTTCAACCGGCCCTCGTAAAGTCAATTTTTCAACCGGCCCTCGTAAGGTAGATCTTTGAACCGGCCCTCGTAAAGTTAATTTTTCAACCGGCCCTCACTCGACGTCACTTCCGGTTGGGTTAGACGTCTAACCCAACCGGAAGTGACGTCTAACCCAACCGGAAGTGACGCCAAACCCAACTTCCGGTTGGGTTAAACGTCTAACACAACCGGAAGTGACGTCTAACCCAACTTCCGGTTGGGTTAGACGTCTAACACAACCGGAAGTGACGTCTAACCCAACTTCCGGTTGGGTTAGACGTCTCACCCAACCGGAAGTGACGTCTAACCCAACTTCCGGTTGGGTTAGACGTCTAACACAACCGGAAGTGACGTCTAACCCAACTTCCGGTTGGGTTAGACGTCTTACCCAACCGGAAGTGACGTCTAACCCAACTTCCGGTTGGGTTAGACGTTTAACCCAACCGGAAGTGACGTCTAACCAACCGGAAGTGACGTCTAACCCAACTTCCGGTTGGGTTCGACGTCTCGTAAAGTCAATTTTTCAACCAGCCCTCGTAAGGTAGATTTTTGAACCGGCCCTCGTAAAGTCAATTTTTCAACCGGCCCTCGTAAAGTCAATTTTTCAACCGGCCCTCGTAAAGTCAGTTTTTCAACCGGCCCTCGTAAAGTCAGTTTTTCAACCGGCCCTCGTAAAGTCAATTTTTCAACCGGCCCTCGTAAAGTTGATTTTTCAACCGGCCCTCGTAAGGTAGATTTTTCAACCGGCCCTCGTAAAGTCAATTTTTCAACCGGCCCTCGTAAGGTAGATCTTTGAACCGGCCTTCGTAAAGTTAATTTTTCAACCGGCCCTCACTCGACGTCACTTTCGGTTGGGTTAGACGTCTAACCCAACCGGAAGTGACGTCCAACCCAACCGGAAGTGACGCCAAACCCAACTTCCGGTTGGGTTAAACGTCTAACACAACCGGAAGTGACGTCTAACCCAACTTCCGGTCGGGTTAGACGTCTAACACAACCGGAAGTGACGTCTAACCCAACTTCCGGTTGGGTTGGACGTCTTGCCCAACCGGAAGTGACGTCTAACCCAACTTTCGGTTGGGTTCGACGTCTCGTAAAGTCAATTTTTGAACCGGCCCTCGTAAGGTAGATTTTTGAACCGGCCCTCGTAAAGTCAATTTTTCAACCGGCCCTCGTAAAGTCAATTTTTCAACCGGCCCTCGTAAAGTTAATTTTTCAACCGGCCCTCGTAAGGTAGATTTTTCAACCGGCCCTCGTAAAGTCAATTTTTCAACCGGCCCTCGTGAAGTTAATTTTTCAACCGGCCCTCGTAAGGTAGATTTTTCAACCGGCCCTCGTAAAGTTAATTTTTCAACCGGCCCTCATAAAGTCAGTTTTTCAACCGGCCCTCGTAAAGTCAATTTTTCAACCGGCCCTCGTAAAGTCAATTTTTCAACCGGCCCTCGTAAGGTAGATCTTTGAACCGGCCCTCGTAAAGTTAATTTTTCAACCGGCCCTCACTCGACGTCACTTCCGGTTGGGTTAGACGTCTAACCCAACCGGAAGTGACGTCTGACCCAACCGGAAGTGACGCCAAACCCAACTTCCGGTTGGGTTAAACGTCTAACACAACCGGAAGTGACGTCTAACCCAACTTCCGGTTGTGTTAGACGTCTAACACAACCGGAAGTGACGTCTAACCCAACTTCCGGTTGGGTTAGACGTCTAACACAACCGGAAGTGACGTCTAACCCAACTTCCGGTTGGGTTAGACATCTAACCCAACCGGAAGTGACGTCTAACCCAACTTCCGGTTAGGTTAGACGTCTAACACAACCGGAAGTGACGTCTAACCCAACCGGAAGTGACGTCTAACCAACCGGAAGTGACGTCTAACCCAACTTCCGGTTGGGTTCGACGTCTCGTAAAGTTGATTTTTCAACCGGCCCTCGTAAGGTAGATTTTTCAACCGGCCCTCGTAAAGTCAATTTTTCAACCGGCCCTCGTAAAGTTAATTTTTCAACCGGCCCTCGTAAGGTAGATTTTTCAACCGGCCCTCGTAAAGTTAATTTTTCAACCGGCCCTCGTAAAGTCAATTTTTCAACCGGCCCTCGTAAAGTCAATTTTTCAACCGGCCCTCGTAAGGTAGATCTTTGAACCGGCCTTCGTAAAGTTAATTTTTCAACCGGCCCTCACTCGACGTCACTTCCGGTTGGGTTAGACGTCTAACCCAACCGGAAGTGACGTCCAACCCAACCGGAAGTGACGCCAAACCCAACTTCCGGTTGGGTTAAACGTCTAACACAACCGGAAGTGACGTCTAACCCAACTTCCGGTTGGGTTAGACGTCTAACACAACCGGAAGTGACGTCTAACCCAACTTCCGGTTGGGTTAGACGTCTTACCCAACCGGAAGTGACGTCTAACCCAACTTCCGGTTGGGTTCGACGTCTCGTAAAGTCAATTTTTCAACCGGCCCTCGTAAGGTAGATTTTTCAACCGGCCCTCGTAAAGTCAATTTTTCAACCGGCCCTCGTAAAGTTAAATTTTCAACCGGCCCTCGTAAGGTAGATTTTTCAACCGGCCCTCGTAAAGTTAATTTTTCAACCGGCCCTCGTAAAGTCAATTTTTCAACCGGCCCTCGTAAAGTCAATTTTTCAACCGGCCCTCGTAAAGTCAATTTTTCAACCGGCCCTCGTGAAGTTAATTTTTCAACCGGCCCTCGTAAGGTAGATTTTTCAACCGGCCCTCGTAAAGTTAATTTTTCAACCGGCCCTCGTAAAGTCAATTTCTCAACCGGCCCTCGTAAAGTCAATTTTTCAACCGGCCCTCGTAAAGTCAATTTTTCAACCGGCCCTCGTAAGGTAGATCTTTGAACCGGCCCTCGTAAAGTTAATTTTTCAACCGGCCCTCACTCGACGTCACTTCCGGTTGGGTTAGACGTCTAACCCAACCGGAAGTGACGTCTAACCCAACCGGAAGTGACGCCAAACCCAACTTCCGGTTGGGTTAAACGTCTAACACAACCGGAAGTGACGTCTAACCCAACTTCCGGTTGGGTTAGACGTCTAACACAACCGGAAGTGACGTCTAACCCAACTTCCGGTTGGGTTGGACGTCTCACCCAACCGGAAGTGACGTCTAACCCAACTTCCGGTTGGGTTAGACGTCTAACACAACCGGAAGTGACGTCTAACCCAACTTCCGGTTGGGTTAGACGTCTTACCCAACCGGAAGTGACGTCTAACCCAACTTCCGGTTGGGTTAGACGTTTAACCCAACCGGAAGTGACGTCTAACCAACCGGAAGTGACGTCTAACCCAACTTCCGGTTGGGTTCGACGTCTCGTAAAGTCAATTTTTCAACCGGCCCTCGTAAGGTAGATTTTTGAACCGGCCCTCGTAAAGTCAATTTTTCAACCGGCCCTCGTAAAGTCAATTTTTCAACCGGCCCTCGTAAAGTCAGTTTTTCAACCGGCCATCGTAAAGTCAATTTTTCAACCGGCCCTCGTAAAGTCAATTTCTCAACCGGCCCTCGTAAAGTCAATTTTTCAACCGGCCCTCGTAAAGTCAATTTTTCAACCGGCCCTCGTAAAGTCAGTTTTTCAACCGGCCCTCGTAAAGTCAATTTTTCAACCGGCCCTCGTAAAGTCAATTTTTCAACCGGCCCTCGTAAAGTCAGTTTTTCAACCGGCCCTCGTAAAGTCAATTTTTCAACCGGCCCTCGTAAAGTCAATTTTTCAACCGGCCCTCGTAAAGTTGATTTTTCAACCGGCCCTCGTAAGGTAGATTTTTCAACCGGCCCTCGTAAAGTCAATTTTTCAACCGGCCCTCGTAAGGTAGATCTTTGAACCGGCCTTCGTAAAGTTAATTTTTCAACCGGCCCTCACTCGACGTCACTTTCGGTTGGGTTAGACGTCTAACCCAACCGGAAGTGACGTCCAACCTAACCGGAAGTGACGCCAAACCCAACTTCCGGTTGGGTTAAACGTCTAACACAACCGGAAGTGACGTCTAACCCAACTTCCGGTCGGGTTAGACGTCTAACACAACCGGAAGTGACGTCTAACCCAACTTCCGGTTGGGTTGGACGTCTTGCCCAACCGGAAGTGACGTCTAACCCAACTTCCGGTTGGGTTGGACGTCTTGCCCAACCGGAAGTGACGTCTAACCCAACTTCCGGTTGGGTTCGACGTCTCGTAAAGTCAATTTTTCAACCGGCCCTCGTAAAGTCAATTTCTCAACCGGCCCTCGTAAAGTCAATTTTTCAACCGGCCCTCGTAAAGTCAATTTTTCAACCGGCCCTCGTAAAGTCAGTTTTTCAACCGGCCCTCGTAAAGTCAATTTTTCAACCGGCCCTCGTAAAGTCAATTTTTCAACCGGCCCTCGTAAAGTCAGTTTTTCAACCGGCCCTCGTAAAGTCAATTTTTCAACCGGCCCTCGTAAAGTCAATTTTTCAACCGGCCCTCGTAAAGTTGATTTTTCAACCGGCCCTCGTAAGGTAGATTTTTCAACCGGCCCTCGTAAAGTCAATTTTTCAACCGGCCCTCGTAAGGTAGATCTTTGAACCGGCCTTCGTAAAGTTAATTTTTCAACCGGCCCTCACTCGACGTCACTTTCGGTTGGGTTAGACGTCTAACCCAACCGGAAGTGACGTCCAACCTAACCGGAAGTGACGCCAAACCCAACTTCCGGTTGGGTTAAACGTCTAACACAACCGGAAGTGACGTCTAACCCAACTTCCGGTCGGGTTAGACGTCTAACACAACCGGAAGTGACGTCTAACCCAACTTCCGGTTGGGTTGGACGTCTTGCCCAACCGGAAGTGACGTCTAACCCAACTTCCGGTTGGGTTGGACGTCTTGCCCAACCGGAAGTGACGTCTAACCCAACTTCCGGTTGGGTTCGACGTCTCGTAAAGTCAATTTTTGAACCGGCCCTCGTAAGGTAGATTTTTGAACCGGCCCTCGTAAAGTCAATTTTTCAACCGGCCCTCGTAAAGTCAATTTTTCAACCGGCCCTCGTAAAGTTAATTTTTCAACCGGCCCTCGTAAGGTAGATTTTTCAACCGGCCCTCGTAAAGTCAATTTTTCAACCGGCCCTCGTGAAGTTAATTTTTCAACCGGCCCTCGTAAGGTAGATTTTTCAACCGGCCCTCGTAAAGTTAATTTTTCAACCGGCCCTCATAAAGTCAGTTTTTCAACCGGCCCTCGTAAAGTCAATTTTTCAACCGGCCCTCGTAAAGTCAATTTTTCAACCGGCCCTCGTAAGGTAGATCTTTGAACCGGCCCTCGTAAAGTTAATTTTTCAACCGGCCCTCACTCGACGTCACTTCCGGTTGGGTTAGACGTCTAACCCAACCGGAAGTGACGTCTAACCCAACCGGAAGTGACGCCAAACCCAACTTCCGGTTGGGTTAAACGTCTAACACAACCGGAAGTGACGTCTAACCCAACTTCCGGTTGGGTTAGACGTCTAACACAACCGGAAGTGACGTCTAACCCAACTTCCGGTTGGGTTAGACGTCTCACCCAACCGGAAGTGACGTCTAACCCAACTTCCGGTTGGGTTAGACGTCTAACACAACCGGAAGTGACGTCTAACCCAACTACCGGTTGGGTTAGACGTCTTACCTAACCGGAAGTGACGTCTAACCCAACTTCCGGTTGGGTTAGACGTTTAACCCAACCGGAAGTGACGTCTAACCAACCGGAAGTGACGTCTAACCCAACTTCGCGTTGGGTTCGACGTCTCGTAAAGTCAATTTTTCAACCGGCCCTCGTAAGGTAGATTTTAGAACCGGCCCTCGTAAAGTCAATTTTTCAACCGGCCCTCGTAAAGTCAATTTTTCAACCGGCCCTCGTAAAGTCAGTTTTTCAACCGGCCATCGTAAAGTCAATTTTTCAACCGGCCCTCGTAAAGTCAATTTCTCAACCGGCCCTCGTAAAGTCAATTTTTCAACCGGCCCTCGTAAAGTCAATTTTTCAACCGGCCCTCGTAAAGTCAGTTTTTCAACCGGCCCTCGTAAAGTCAATTTTTCAACCGGCCCTCGTAAAGTCAATTTTTCAACCGGCCCTCGTAAAGTCAGTTTTTCAACCGGCCCTCGTAAAGTCAATTTTTCAACCGGCCCTCGTAAAGTCAATTTTTCAACCGGCCCTCGTAAAGTTGATTTTTCAACCGGCCCTCGTAAGGTAGATTTTTCAACCGGCCCTCGTAAAGTCAATTTTTCAACCGGCCCTCGTAAAGTTAATTTTTCAACCGGCCCTCGTAAGGTAGATTTTTCAACCGGCCCTCGTAAAGTCAATTTTTCAACCGGCCCTCGTAAGGTAGATCTTTGAACCGGCCCTCGTAAAGTTAATTTTTCAACCGGCCCTCACTCGACGTCACTTCCGGTTGGGTTAGACGTCTAACCCAACCGGAAGTGACGTCTAACCCAACCGGAAGTGACGCCAAACCCAACTTCCGGTTGGGTTAAACGTCTAACACAACCGGAAGTGACGTCTAACCCAACTTCCGGTTGGGTTAGACGTCTCACCCAACCGGAAGTGACGTCTAACCCAACTTCCGGTTGGGTTAGACGTCTAACACAACCGGAAGTGACGTCTAACCCAACTTCCGGTTGGGTTAGACGTCTTACCCAACCGGAAGTGACGTCTAACCCAACTTCCGGTTGGGTTAGACGTTTAACCCAACCGGAAGTGACGTCTAACCAACCGGAAGTGACGTCTAACCCAACTTCCGGTTGGGTTCGACGTCTCGTAAAGTCAATTTTTCAACCAGCCCTCGTAAGGTAGATTTTTGAACCGGCCCTCGTAAAGTCAATTTTTCAACCGGCCCTCGTAAAGTCAATTTTTCAACCGGCCCTCGTAAAGTCAGTTTTTCAACCGGCCATCGTAAAGTCAATTTTTCAACCGGCCCTCGTAAAGTCAATTTCTCAACCGGCCCTCGTAAAGTCAATTTTTCAACCGGCCCTCGTAAAGTCAATTTTTCAACCGGCCCTCGTAAAGTCAGTTTTTCAACCGGCCCTCGTAAAGTCAATTTTTCAACCGGCCCTCGTAAAGTCAATTTTTCAACCGGCCCTCGTAAAGTCAGTTTTTCAACCGGCCCTCGTAAAGTCAATTTTTCAACCGGCCCTCGTAAAGTCAATTTTTCAACCGGCCCTCGTAAAGTTGATTTTTCAACCGGCCCTCGTAAGGTAGATTTTTCAACCGGCCCTCGTAAAGTCAATTTTTCAACCGGCCCTCGTAAAGTTAAATTTTCAACCGGCCCTCGTAAGGTAGATTTTTCAACCGGCCCTCGTAAAGTTAATTTTTCAACCGGCCCTCGTAAAGTCAATTTTTCAACCGGCCCTCGTAAAGTCAATTTTTCAACCGGCCCTCGTAAAGTCAATTTTTCAACCGGCCCTCGTAAAGTCAATTTTTCAACCGGCCCTCGTAAGGTAGATTTTTGAACCGGCCCTCGTAAAGTCAATTTTTCAACCGGCCCTCGTAAAGTCAATTTTTCAACCGGCCCTCGTAAAGTCAGTTTTTCAACCGGCCATCGTAAAGTCAATTTTTCAACCGGCCCTCGTAAAGTCAATTTCTCAACCGGCCCTCGTAAAGTCAATTTTTCAACCGGCCCTCGTAAAGTCAATTTTTCAACCGGCCCTCGTAAAGTCAGTTTTTCAACCGGCCCTCGTAAAGTCAATTTTTCAACCGGCCCTCGTAAAGTCAATTTTTCAACCGGCCCTCGTAAAGTCAGTTTTTCAACCGGCCCTCGTAAAGTCAATTTTTCAACCGGCCCTCGTAAAGTCAATTTTTCAACCGGCCCTCGTAAAGTTGATTTTTCAACCGGCCCTCGTAAGGTAGATTTTTCAACCGGCCCTCGTAAAGTCAATTTTTCAACCGGCCCTCGTAAGGTAGATCTTTGAACCGGCCTTCGTAAAGTTAATTTTTCAACCGGCCCTCACTCGACGTCACTTTCGGTTGGGTTAGACGTCTAACCCAACCGGAAGTGACGTCCAACCCAACCGGAAGTGACGCCAAACCCAACTTCCGGTTGGGTTAAACGTCTAACACAACCGGAAGTGACGTCTAACCCAACTTCCGGTCGGGTTAGACGTCTAACACAACCGGAAGTGACGTCTAACCCAACTTCCGGTTGGGTTGGACGTCTTGCCCAACCGGAAGTGACGTCTAACCCAACTTTCGGTTGGGTTCGACGTCTCGTAAAGTCAATTTTTGAACCGGCCCTCGTAAGGTAGATTTTTGAACCGGCCCTCGTAAAGTCAATTTTTCAACCGGCCCTCGTAAAGTCAATTTTTCAACCGGCCCTCGTAAAGTTAATTTTTCAACCGGCCCTCGTAAGGTAGATTTTTCAACCGGCCCTCGTAAAGTCAATTTTTCAACCGGCCCTCGTGAAGTTAATTTTTCAACCGGCCCTCGTAAGGTAGATTTTTCAACCGGCCCTCGTAAAGTTAATTTTTCAACCGGCCCTCATAAAGTCAGTTTTTCAACCGGCCCTCGTAAAGTCAATTTTTCAACCGGCCCTCGTAAAGTCAATTTTTCAACCGGCCCTCGTAAGGTAGATCTTTGAACCGGCCCTCGTAAAGTTAATTTTTCAACCGGCCCTCACTCGACGTCACTTCCGGTTGGGTTAGACGTCTAACCCAACCGGAAGTGACGTCTAACCCAACTTCCGGTTGTGTTAGACGTCTAACACAACCGGAAGTGACGTCTAACCCAACTTCCGGTTGGGTTAGACGTCTAACACAACCGGAAGTGACGTCTAACCCAACTTCCGGTTGGGTTAGACATCTAACCCAACCGGAAGTGACGTCTAACCCAACTTCCGGTTAGGTTAGACGTCTAACACAACCGGAAGTGACGTCTAACCCAACCGGAAGTGACGTCTAACCAACCGGAAGTGACGTCTAACCCAACTTCCGGTTGGGTTCGACGTCTCGTAAAGTCAATTTTTCAACCGGCCCTCGTAAGGTAGATTTTTGAACCGGCCCTCGTAAAGTCAATTTTTCAACCGGCCCTCGTAAAGTCAATTTTTCAACCGGCCCTCGTAAAGTCAGTTTTTCAACCGGCCATCGTAAAGTCAATTTTTCAACCGGCCCTCGTAAAGTCAATTTTTCAACCGGCCCTCGTAAAGTTGATTTTTCAACCGGCCCTCGTAAAGTCAATTTTTCAACCGGCCCTCGTAAAGTCAATTTTTCAACCGGCCCTCGTAAGGTAGATCTTTGAACCGGCCCTCGTAAAGTTAATTTTTCAACCGGCCCTCACTCGACGTCACTTCCGGTTGGGTTAGACGTCTAACCCAACCGGAAGTGACGTCTAACCCAACCGGAAGTGACGCCAAACCCAACTTCCGGTTGGGTTAAACGTCTAACACAACCGGAAGTGACGTCTAACCCAACTTCCGGTTGGGTTAGACGTCTAACACAACCGGAAGTGACGTCTAACCCAACTTCCGGTTGGGTTAGACGTCTCACCCAACCGGAAGTGACGTCTAACCCAACTTCCGGTTGGGTTAGACGTCTAACACAACCGGAAGTGACGTCTAACCCAACTTCCGGTTGGGTTAGACGTCTTACCCAACCGGAAGTGACGTCTAACCCAACTTCCGGTTGGGTTAGACGTCTCGTAAAGTCAATTTTTGAACCGGCCCTCGTAAGGTAGATTTTTGAACCGGCCCTCGTAAAGTCAATTTTTCAACCGGCCCTCGTAAAGTCAATTTTTCAACCGGCCCTCGTAAAGTTAATTTTTCAACCGGCCCTCGTAAGGTAGATTTTTCAACCGGCCCTCGTAAAGTCAATTTTTCAACCGGCCCTCGTGAAGTTAATTTTTCAACCGGCCCTCGTAAGGTAGATTTTTCAACCGGCCCTCGTAAAGTTAATTTTTCAACCGGCCCTCATAAAGTCAGTTTTTCAACCGGCCCTCGTAAAGTCAATTTTTCAACCGGCCCTCGTAAAGTCAATTTTTCAACCGGCCCTCGTAAGGTAGATCTTTGAACCGGCCCTCGTAAAGTTAATTTTTCAACCGGCCCTCACTCGACGTCACTTCCGGTTGGGTTAGACGTCTAACCCAACCGGAAGTGACGTCTGACCCAACCGGAAGTGACGCCAAACCCAACTTCCGGTTGGGTTAAACGTCTAACACAACCGGAAGTGACGTCTAACCCAACTTCCGGTTGTGTTAGACGTCTAACACAACCGGAAGTGACGTCTAACCCAACTTCCGGTTGGGTTAGACGTCTAACACAACCGGAAGTGACGTCTAACCCAACTTCCGGTTGGGTTAGACATCTAACCCAACCGGAAGTGACGTCTAACCCAACTTCCGGTTAGGTTAGACGTCTAACACAACCGGAAGTGACGTCTAACCCAACCGGAAGTGACGTCTAACCAACCGGAAGTGACGTCTAACCCAACTTCCGGTTGGGTTCGACGTCTCGTAAAGTTGATTTTTCAACCGGCCCTCGTAAGGTAGATTTTTCAACCGGCCCTCGTAAAGTCAATTTTTCAACCGGCCCTCGTAAAGTTAATTTTTCAACCGGCCCTCGTAAGGTAGATTTTTCAACCGGCCCTCGTAAAGTTAATTTTTCAACCGGCCCTCGTAAAGTCAATTTTTCAACCGGCCCTCGTAAAGTCAATTTTTCAACCGGCCCTCGTAAAGTCAATTTTTCAACCGGCCCTCGTAAAGTTAATTTTTCAACCGGCCCTCGTAAGGTAGATTTTTCAACCGGCCCTCGTAAAGTTAATTTTTCAACCGGCCCTCGTAAAGTCAGTTTTTCAACCGGCCCTCGTAAAGTCAATTTTTCAACCGGCCCTCGTAAAGTCAATTTTTCAACCGGCCCTCGTAAGGTAGATCTTTGAACCGGCCCTCGTAAAGTTAATTTTTCAACCGGCCCTCACTCGACGTCACTTCCGGTTGGGTTAGACGTCTAACCCAACCGGAAGTGACGTCTGACCCAACCGGAAGTGACGCCAAACCCAACTTCCGGTTGGGTTAAACGTCTAACACAACCGGAAGTGACGTCTAACCCAACTTCCGGTTGTGTTAGACGTCTAACACAACCGGAAGTGACGTCTAACCCAACTTCCGGTTGGGTTAGACGTCTAACACAACCGGAAGTGACGTCTAACCCAACTTCCGGTTGGGTTAGACATCTAACCCAACCGGAAGTGACGTCTAACCCAACTTCCGGTTAGGTTAGACGTCTAACACAACCGGAAGTGACGTCTAACCCAACCGGAAGTGACGTCTAACCAACCGGAAGTGACGTCTAACCCAACTTCCGGTTGGGTTCGACGTCTCGTAAAGTTGATTTTTCAACCGGCCCTCGTAAGGTAGATTTTTCAACCGGCCCTCGTAAAGTCAATTTTTCAACCGGCCCTCGTAAAGTTAATTTTTCAACCGGCCCTCGTAAGGTAGATTTTTCAACCGGCCCTCGTAAAGTTAATTTTTCAACCGGCCCTCGTAAAGTCAATTTTTCAACCGGCCCTCGTAAAGTCAATTTTTCAACCGGCCCTCGTAAAGTCAATTTTTCAACCGGCCCTCGTAAAGTTAATTTTTCAACCGGCCCTCGTAAGGTAGATTTTTCAACCGGCCCTCGTAAAGTTAATTTTTCAACCGGCCCTCGTAAAGTCAATTTCTCAACCGGCCCTCGTAAAGTCAATTTTTCAACCGGCCCTCGTAAAGTCAATTTTTCAACCGGCCCTCATAAAGTCAGTTTTTCAACCGGCCCTCGTAAAGTCAATTTTTCAACCGGCCCTCGTAAAGTCAATTTTTCAACCGGCCCTCGTAAGGTAGATCTTTGAACCGGCCCTCGTAAAGTTAATTTTTCAACCGGCCCTCACTCGACGTCACTTCCGGTTGGGTTAGACGTCTAACCCAACCGGAAGTGACGTCTAACCCAACCGGAAGTGACGCCAAACCCAACTTCCGGTTGGGTTAAACGTCTAACACAACCGGAAGTGACGTCTAACCCAACTTCCGGTTGGGTTAGACGTCTAACACAACCGGAAGTGACGTCTAACCCAACTTCCGGTTGGGTTAGACGTCTCACCCAACCGGAAGTGACGTCTAACCCAACTTCCGGTTGGGTTAGACGTCTAACACAACCGGAAGTGACGTCTAACCCAACTTCCGGTTGGGTTAGACGTCTTACCCAACCGGAAGTGACGTCTAACCCAACTTCCGGTTGGGTTAGACGTTTAACCCAACCGGAAGTGACGTCTAACCCAACTTCCGGTTGGGTTCGACGTCTCGTAAAGTCAATTTTTCAACCGGCCCTCGTAAGGTAGATTTTAGAACCGGCCCTCGTAAAGTCAATTTTTCAACCGGCCCTCGTAAAGTCAATTTTTCAACCGGCCCTCGTAAAGTCAGTTTTTCAACCGGCCATCGTAAAGTCAATTTTTCAACCGGCCCTCGTAAAGTCAATTTCTCAACCGGCCCTCGTAAAGTCAATTTTTCAACCGGCCCTCGTAAAGTCAATTTTTCAACCGGCCCTCGTAAAGTCAGTTTTTCAACCGGCCCTCGTAAAGTCAATTTTTCAACCGGCCCTCGTAAAGTCAATTTTTCAACCGGCCCTCGTAAAGTCAGTTTTTCAACCGGCCCTCGTAAAGTCAATTTTTCAACCGGCCCTCGTAAAGTCAATTTTTCAACCGGCCCTCGTAAAGTTGATTTTTCAACCGGCCCTCGTAAGGTAGATTTTTCAACCGGCCCTCGTAAAGTCAATTTTTCAACCGGCCCTCGTAAAGTTAATTTTTCAACCGGCCCTCGTAAGGTAGATTTTTCAACCGGCCCTCGTAAAGTCAATTTTTCAACCGGCCCTCGTAAGGTAGATCTTTGAACCGGCCCTCGTAAAGTTAATTTTTCAACCGGCCCTCACTCGACGTCACTTCCGGTTGGGTTAGACGTCTAACCCAACCGGAAGTGACGTCTAACCCAACCGGAAGTGACGCCAAACCCAACTTCCGGTTGGGTTAAACGTCTAACACAACCGGAAGTGACGTCTAACCCAACTTCCGGTTGGGTTAGACGTCTAACACAACCGGAAGTGACGTCTAACCCAACTTCCGGTTGGGTTAGACGTCTCACCCAACCGGAAGTGACGTCTAACCCAACTTCCGGTTGGGTTAGACGTCTAACACAACCGGAAGTGACGTCTAACCCAACTTCCGGTTGGGTTAGACGTCTTACCCAACCGGAAGTGACGTCTAACCCAACTTCCGGTTGGGTTAGACGTTTAACCCAACCGGAAGTGACGTCTAACCAACCGGAAGTGACGTCTAACCCAACTTCCGGTTGGGTTCGACGTCTCGTAAAGTCAATTTTTCAACCAGCCCTCGTAAGGTAGATTTTTGAACCGGCCCTCGTAAAGTCAATTTTTCAACCGGCCCTCGTAAAGTCAATTTTTCAACCGGCCCTCGTAAAGTCAGTTTTTCAACCGGCCCTCGTAAAGTCAATTTTTCAACCGGCCCTCGTAAAGTCAGTTTTTCAACCGGCCCTCGTAAAGTCAATTTTTCAACCGGCCCTCGTAAAGTCAATTTTTCAACCGGCCCTCGTAAAGTCAGTTTTTCAACCGGCCCTCGTAAAGTCAATTTTTCAACCGGCCCTCGTAAAGTCAATTTTTCAACCGGCCCTCGTAAAGTTGATTTTTCAACCGGCCCTCGTAAGGTAGATTTTTCAACCGGCCCTCGTAAAGTCAATTTTTCAACCGGCCCTCGTAAGGTAGATCTTTGAACCGGCCTTCGTAAAGTTAATTTTTCAACCGGCCCTCACTCGACGTCACTTTCGGTTGGGTTAGACGTCTAACCCAACCGGAAGTGACGTCCAACCCAACCGGAAGTGACGCCAAACCCAACTTCCGGTTGGGTTAAACGTCTAACACAACCGGAAGTGACGTCTAACCCAACTTCCGGTCGGGTTAGACGTCTAACACAACCGGAAGTGACGTCTAACCCAACTTCCGGTTGGGTTGGACGTCTTGCCCAACCGGAAGTGACGTCTAACCCAACTTTCGGTTGGGTTCGACGTCTCGTAAAGTCAATTTTTGAACCGGCCCTCGTAAGGTAGATTTTTGAACCGGCCCTCGTAAAGTCAATTTTTCAACCGGCCCTCGTAAAGTCAATTTTTCAACCGGCCCTCGTAAAGTTAATTTTTCAACCGGCCCTCGTAAGGTAGATTTTTCAACCGGCCCTCGTAAAGTCAATTTTTCAACCGGCCCTCGTGAAGTTAATTTTTCAACCGGCCCTCATAAAGTCAGTTTTTCAACCGGCCCTCGTAAAGTCAATTTTTCAACCGGCCCTCGTAAAGTCAATTTTTCAACCGGCCCTCGTAAGGTAGATCTTTGAACCGGCCCTCGTAAAGTTAATTTTTCAACCGGCCCTCACTCGACGTCACTTCCGGTTGGGTTAGACGTCTAACCCAACCGGAAGTGACGTCTAACCCAACTTCCGGTTGTGTTAGACGTCTAACACAACCGGAAGTGACGTCTAACCCAACTTCCGGTTGGGTTAGACGTCTAACACAACCGGAAGTGACGTCTAACCCAACTTCCGGTTGGGTTAGACATCTAACCCAACCGGAAGTGACGTCTAACCCAACTTCCGGTTAGGTTAGACGTCTAACACAACCGGAAGTGACGTCTAACCCAACCGGAAGTGACGTCTAACCAACCGGAAGTGACGTCTAACCCAACTTCCGGTTGGGTTCGACGTCTCGTAAAGTCAATTTTTCAACCGGCCCTCGTAAGGTAGATTTTTGAACCGGCCCTCGTAAAGTCAATTTTTCAACCGGCCCTCGTAAAGTCAATTTTTCAACCGGCCCTCGTAAAGTCAGTTTTTCAACCGGCCATCGTAAAGTCAATTTTTCAACCGGCCCTCGTAAAGTCAATTTCTCAACCGGCCCTCGTAAAGTCAATTTTTCAACCGGCCCTCGTAAAGTCAATTTTTCAACCGGCCCTCGTAAAGTCAGTTTTTCAACCGGCCCTCGTAAAGTCAATTTTTCAACCGGCCCTCGTAAAGTCAATTTTTCAACCGGCCCTCGTAAAGTCAATTTTTCAACCGGCCCTCGTAAAGTTGATTTTTCAACCGGCCCTCGTAAGGTAGATTTTTCAACCGGCCCTCGTAAAGTCAATTTTTCAACCGGCCCTCGTAAAGTTAATTTTTCAACCGGCCCTCGTAAGGTAGATTTTTCAACCGGCCCTCGTAAAGTTAATTTTTCAACCGGCCCTCGTAAAGTCAATTTTTCAACCGGCCCTCGTAAAGTCAATTTTTCAACCGGCCCTCGTAAAGTCAATTTTTCAACCGGCCCTCGTAAGGTAGATCTTTGAACCGGCCTTCGTAAAGTTAATTTTTCAACCGGCCCTCACTCGACGTCACTTCCGGTTGGGTTAGACGTCTAACCCAACCGGAAGTGACGTCCAACCCAACCGGAAGTGACGCCAAACCCAACTGCCGGTTGGGTTAAACGTCTAACACAACCGGAAGTGACGTCTAACCCAACTTCCGGTTGGGTTAGACGTCTAACACAACCGGAAGTGACGTCTAACCCAACTTCCGGTTGGGTTAGACGTCTTACCCAACCGGAAGTGACGTCTAACCCAACTTCCGGTTGGGTTCGACGTCTCGTAAAGTAAATTTTTCAACCGGCCCTCGTAAGGTAGATTTTTGAACCGGCCCTCGTAAAGTCAATTTTTCAACCGGCCCTCGTAAAGTCAATTTTTCAACCGGCCCTCGTAAAGTTAATTTTTCAACCGGCCCTCGTAAGGTAGATTTTTCAACCGGCCCTCGTAAAGTCAATTTTTCAACCGGCCCTCGTAAAGTTAAATTTTCAACCGGCCCTCGTAAGGTAGATTTTTCAACCGGCCCTCGTAAAGTTAATTTTTCAACCGGCCCTCGTAAAGTCAATTTTTCAACCGGCCCTCGTAAAGTCAATTTTTCAACCGGCCCTCGTAAGGTAGATCTTTGAACCGGCCCTCGTAAAGTTAATTTTTCAACCGGCCCTCACTCGACGTCACTTCCGGTTGGGTTAGACGTCCAACCCAACCGGAAGTGACGTCTGACCCAACCGGAAGTGACGCCAAACCCAACTTCCGGTTCGGTTAAACGTCTAACACAACCGGAAGTGACGTCTAACCCAACTTCCGGTTGTGTTAGACGTCTAACACAACCGGAAGTGACGTCTAACCCAACTTCCGGTTGGGTTAGACGTCTAACCCAACCGGAAGTGACGTCTAACCCAACCGGAAGTGACGTCTAACCCAACCGGAAGTGACGTCTAACCCAACTTCCGGTTAAGTTAGACGTCTAACACAACCGGAAGTGACGTCTAACCCAACTTCCGGTTGGGTTGGACGTCTAACACAACCGAAAGTGACGTCTAACCCAACTTCCGGTTGGGTTAGACGTCTTACCCAACCGGAAGTGACGTCTAACCCAACTTCCGGTTGGGTTAGACGTCTAACCCAACCGGAAGTGCCGTCTAACCAACCGGAAGTGACGTCTAACCCAACTTCCGGTTGGGTTCGACGTCTCGTAAAGTCAATTTTTCAACCGGCCCTCGTAAGGTAGATTTTTGAACCGGCCCTCGTAAAGTCAATTTTTCAACCGGCCCTCGTAAAGTCAATTTTTCAACCGGCCCTCGTAAAGTCAGTTTTTCAACCGGCCCTCGTAAAGTCAATTTTTCAACCGGCCCTCGTAAAGTCAATTTTTCAACCGGCCCTCGTAAAGTTAATTTTTCAACCAGCCCTCGTAAGGTAGTTTTTTCAACCGGCCCTCGTAAAGTTAATTTTTCAACCGGCCCTCGTAAAGTCAATTTTTCAACCGGCCCTCGTAAAGTCAATTTTTCAACCGGCCCTCATAAAGTCAGTTTTTCAACCGGCCCTCGTAAAGTCAATTTTTCAACCGGCCCTCGTAAAGTCAATTTTTCAACCGGCCCTCGTAAAGTCAATTTTTCAACCGGCCCTCGTAAGGTAGATCTTTGAACCGGCCCTCGTAAAGTTAATTTTTCAACCGGCCCTCACTCGACGTCACTTCCGGTTGAGTTAGACGTCTAACCCAACCGGAAGTGACGTCTAACCCAACCGGAAGTGACGCCAAAACCAACTTCCGGTTGGGTTAAACGTCTAACACAACCGGAAGTGACGTCTAACCCAACTTCCGGTTGGGTTAGACGTCTAACACAACCGGAAGTGACGTCTAACCCAACTTCCGGTTGGGTTAGACGTCTTACCCAACCGGAAGTGACGTCTAACCCAACTTCCGGTTGGGTTAGACGTCTAACCCAACCGGAAGTGACGTCTAACCAACCGGAAGTGACGTCTAACCCAACTTCCGGTTGGGTTCGACGTCTCGTAAAGTCAATTTTTCAACCGGCCCTCGTAAGGTAGATTTTTGAACCGGCCCTCGTAAAGTCAATTTTTCAACCGGCCCTCGTAAAGTTAAATTTTCAACCGGCCCTCGTAAGGTAGATTTTTCAACCGGCCCTCGTAAAGTTAATTTTTCAACCGGCCCTCGTAAAGTCAATTTTTCAACCGGCCCTCGTAAAGTCAATTTTTCAACCGGCCCTCGTAAAGTCAATTTTTCAACCGGCCCTCGTAAAGTTAATTTTTCAACCGGCCCTCGTAAGGTAGATTTTTCAACCGGCCCTCGTAAAGTTAATTTTTCAACCGGCCCTCGTAAAGTCAATTTCTCAACCGGCCCTCGTAAAGTCAATTTTTCAACCGGCCCTCGTAAAGTCAATTTTTCAACCGGCCCTCATAAAGTCAGTTTTTCAACCGGCCCTCGTAAAGTCAATTTTTCAACCGGCCCTCGTAAAGTCAATTTTTCAACCGGCCCTCGTAAGGTAGATCTTTGAACCGGCCCTCGTAAAGTTAATTTTTCAACCGGCCCTCACTCGACGTCACTTCCGGTTGGGTTAGACGTCTAACCCAACCGGAAGTGACGTCTAACCCAACTTCCGGTTGGGTTAGACGTCTAACACAACCGGAAGTGACGTCTAACCCAACTTCCGGTTGGGTTAGACGTCTAACCCAACCGGAAGTGACGTCTAACCCAACTTCCGGTTGAGTTAGACGTCTAACCCAACCGGAAGTGACGTCTAACCCAACCGGAAGTGACGTCCAACCCAACTTCCGGTTGGGTTAGACGTCTCACCCAACCGGAAGTGACGTCTAACCCAACTTTCGGTTGGGTTAGACGACTAACACAACCGGAAGTGACGTCTAACCCAACTTCCGGTTGGGTTAGACGTTTAACCCGACCGGAAATGACGTCTAACCAACCGGAAGTGACGTCTAACCCAACTTCCGGTTGGGTTCGACGTCTCGTAAAGTCAATTTTTCAACCGGCCCTCGTAAGGTAGATTTTTGAACCGGCCCTCGTAAAATCAATTTTTCAACCGGCCCTCGTAAAGTCAATTTTTCAACCGGCCCTCGTAAAGTCAGTTTTTCAACCGGCCCTCGTAAAGTCAATTTTTCAACCGGCCCTCGTAAAGTCAATTTTTCAACCTGCCCTCGTAAAGTTAATTTTTCAACCAGCCCTCGTAAGGTAGATTTTTCAACCGGCCCTCGTAAAGTCAATTTTTCAACCGGCCCTCGTAAAGTTAAATTTTCAACCGGCCCCCGTAAGGTAGATTTTTCAACCGGCCCTCGTAAAGTCAATTTTTCAACCGGCCCTCATAAAGTCAATTTTTCAACCGGCCCTCGTAAAGTCAATTTTTCAACCGGCCCTCGTAAGGTAGATCTTTGAACCGGCCCTCGTAAAGTTAATTTTTCAACCGGCCCTCACTCGACGTCACTTCCGGTTGGGTTAGACGTCTAACCCAACCGGAAGTGACGTCTAACCCAACCGGAAGTGACGTCTAACCCAACTTCCGGTTGGGTTAGACGTCTTACCCAACCGGAAGTGACGTCTAACCAACCGGAAGTGACGTCTAACCCAATTTCCGGTTGAGTTCGATGTCTCGTAAAGTCAATTTTTCAACCGGCCCTCGTAAGGTAGATTTTTGAACCGGCCCTCGTAAAGTCAATTTTTCAACCGGCCCTCGTAAGGTCTATTTTTCAACCGGCCTTCGTAAAGTCAATTTTTCAACCGGCCCTCGTAAAGTCAATTTTTCAACCGGCCCTCGTAAAGTCAATTTTTCAACCGGCCCTCGTAAAGTTAATTTTTCAACCGGCCGTCGTAAGGTAGATTTTTCAACCGGCCCTCGTAAAGTTAATTTTTCAACCGGCCCTCGTAAAGTCAATTTCTCAACCGGCCCTCGTAAAGTCAATTTTTCAACCGGCCCTCGTAAAGTCAATTTTTCAACCGGCCCTCATAAAGTCAGTTTTTCAACCGGCCCTCGTAAAGTCAATTTTTCAACCGGCCCTCGTAAAGTCAACTTTTCAACCGGCCCTCGTAAGGTAGATCTTTGAACCGGCCCTCGTAAAGTTAATTTTTCAACCGGCCCTCACTCGACGTCACTTCCGGTTGGGTTAGACGTCTAACCCAACCGGAAGTGACGTCTAACCCAACCGGAAGTGACGTCTAACCCAACTTCCGGTTGGGTTAGACGTCTTACCCAACCGGAAGTGACGTCTAACCAACCGGAAGTGACGTCTAACCCAATTTCCGGTTGAGTTCGATGTCTCGTAAAGTCAATTTTTCAACCGGCCCTCGTAAGGTAGATTTTTGAACCGGCCCTCGTAAAGTCAATTTTTCAACCGGCCCTCGTAAGGTCTATTTTTCAACCGGCCTTCGTAAAGTCAATTTTTCAACCGGCCCTCGTAAAGTCAATTTTTCAACCGGCCCTCGTAAAGTTAAATTTTCAACCACCCCTCGTAAGGTAGATTTTTCAACCGGCCCTCGTAAAGTTAATTTTTCAACCAGCCCTCGTAAAGTCAATTTTTCAACCAGCCCTCGTAAAGTCAATTTTTCAACCGGCCCTCGTAAAGTCAATTTTTCAACCGGCCCTCGTAAAGTTAATTTTTCAACCGGCCCTCGTAAGGTAGATTTTTCAACCGGCCCTCGTAAAGTTAATTTTTCAACCGGCCCTCGTAAAGTCAATTTCTCAACCGGCCCTCGTAAAGTCAATTTTTCAACCGGCCCTCGTAAAGTCAATTTTTCAACCGGCCCTCATAAAGTCAGTTTTTCAACCGGCCCTCGTAAAGTCAATTTTTCAACCGGCCCTCGTAAAGTCAATTTTTCAACCGGCCCTCGTAAGGTAGATCTTTGAACCGGCCTTCGTAAAGTTAATTTTTCAACCGGCCCTCACTCGACGTCACTTCCGGTTGGGTTAGACGTCTAACCCAACCGGAAGTGACGTCTAACCCAACCGGAAGTGACGTCTAACCCAACTTCCGGTTGGGTTAGACGTCTAACACAACCGGAAGTGACGTCTAACCCAACTTCCGGTTGGGTTAGACGTCTAACCCAACCGGAAGTGACGTCTAACCCAACTTCCGGTTGAGTTAGACGTCTAACCCAACCGGAAGTGACGTCTAACCCAACCGGAAGTGACGACCAACCCAACTTCCGGTTGGGTTAGACGTCTCACCCAACCGGAAGTGACGTCTAACCCAACTTCCGGTTGGGTTAGACGTTTAACCCAACCGGAAATGACGTCTAACCAACCGGAAGTGACGTCTAACCCAACTTCCGGTTGGGTTCGACGTCTCGTAAAGTCAATTTTTCAACCGGCCCTCGTAAGGTAGATTTTTGAACCGGCCCTCGTAAAATCAATTTTTCAACCGGCCCTCGTAAAGTCAATTTTTCAACCGGCCCTTGTAAAGTCAGTTTTTCAACCGGCCCTCGTAAAGTCAATTTTTCAACCGGCCCTCGTAAAGTCAATTTTTCAACCTGCCCTCGTAAAGTTAATTTTTCAACCAGCCCTCGTAAGGTAGATTTTTCAACCGGCCCTCGTAAAGTCAATTTTTCAACCGGCCCTCGTAAAGTTAAATTTTCAACCGGCCCCCGTAAGGTAGATTTTTCAACCGGCCCTCGTAAAGTCAATTTTTCAACCGACCCTCATAAAGTCAATTTTTCAACCGGCCCTCGTAAAGTCAATTTTTCAACCGGCCCTCGTAAGGTAGATCTTTGAACCGGCCCTCGTAAAGTTAATTTTTCAACCGGCCCTCACTCGACGTCACTTCCGGTTGGGTTAGACGTCTAACCCAACCGGAAGTGACGTCTAACCCAACCGGAAGTGACGTCTAACCCAACTTCCGGTTGGGTTAGACGTCTTACCCAACCGGAAGTGACGTCTAACCAACCGGAAGTGACGTCTAACCCAATTTCCGGTTGAGTTCGATGTCTCGTAAAGTCAATTTTTCAACCGGCCCTCGTAAGGTCTATTTTTCAACCGGCCTTCGTAAAGTCAATTTTTCAACCGGCCCTCGTAAAGTCAATTTTTCAACCGGCCCTCGTAAAGTTAATTTTTCAACCGGCCGTCGTAAGGTAGATTTTTCAACCGGCCCTCGTAAAGTTAATTTTTCAACCGGCCCTCGTAAAGTCAATTTCTCAACCGGCCCTCGTAAAGTCAATTTTTCAACCGGCCCTCGTAAAGTCAATTTTTCAACCGGCCCTCATAAAGTCAGTTTTTCAACCGGCCCTCGTAAAGTCAATTTTTCAACCGGCCCTCGTAAAGTCAACTTTTCAACCGGCCCTCGTAAGGTAGATCTTTGAACCGGCCCTCGTAAAGTTAATTTTTCAACCGGCCCTCACTCGACGTCACTTCCGGTTGGGTTAGACGTCTAACCCAACCGGAAGTGACGTCTAACCCAACCGGAAGTGACGTCTAACCAACCGGAAGTGACGTCTAACCCAATTTCCGGTTGAGTTCGATGTCTCGTAAAGTCAATTTTTCAACCGGCCCTCGTAAGGTAGATTTTTGAACCGGCCCTCGTAAAGTCAATTTTTCAACCGGCCCTCGTAAGGTCTATTTTTCAACCGGCCTTCGTAAAGTCAATTTTTCAACTGGCCCTCGTAAAGTCAATTTTTCAACCGGCCCTCGTAAAGTCAATTTTTCAACCGGCCCTCGTAAAGTTAATTTTTCAACCGGCCGTCGTAAGGTAGATTTTTCAACCGGCCCTCGTAAAGTTAATTTTTCAACCGGCCCTCGTAAAGTCAATTTCTCAACCGGCCCTCGTAAAGTCAATTTTTCAACCGGCCCTCGTAAAGTCAATTTTTCAACCGGCCCTCATAAAGTCAGTTTTTCAACCGGCCCTCGTAAAGTCAATTTTTCAACCGGCCCTCGTAAAGTCAATTTTTCAACCGGCCCTCGTAAGGTAGATCTTTGAACCGGCCCTCGTAAAGTTAATTTTTCAACCGGCCCTCACTCGACGTCACTTCCGGTTGGGTTAGACGTCTAACCCAACCGGAAGTGACGTCTAACCCAACCGGAAGTGACGTCTAACCCAACTTCCGGTTGGGTTAGACGTCTTACCCAACCGGAAGTGACGTCTAACCAACCGGAAGTGACGTCTAACCCAATTTCCGGTTGAGTTCGATGTCTCGTAAAGTCAATTTTTCAACCGGCCCTCGTAAGGTAGATTTTTGAACCGGCCCTCGTAAAGTCAATTTTTCAACCGGCCCTCGTAAGGTCTATTTTTCAACCGGCCTTCGTAAAGTCAATTTTTCAACCGGCCCTCGTAAAGTCAATTTTTCAACCGGCCCTCGTAAAGTCAATTTTTCAACCGGCCCTCGTAAAGTTAATTTTTCAACCGGCCGTCGTAAGGTAGATTTTTCAACCGGCCCTCGTAAAGTTAATTTTTCAACCGGCCCTCGTAAAGTCAATTTCTCAACCGGCCCTCGTAAAGTCAATTTTTCAACCGGCCCTCGTAAAGTCAATTTTTCAACCGGCCCTCATAAAGTCAGTTTTTCAACCGGCCCTCGTAAAGTCAATTTTTCAACCGGCCCTCGTAAAGTCAACTTTTCAACCGGCCCTCGTAAGGTAGATCTTTGAACCGGCCCTCGTAAAGTTAATTTTTCAACCGGCCCTCACTCGACGTCACTTCCGGTTGGGTTAGACGTCTAACCCAACCGGAAGTGACGTCTAACCCAACCGGAAGTGACGTCTAACCCAACTTCCGGTTGGGTTAGACGTCTTACCCAACCGGAAGTGACGTCTAACCAACCGGAAGTGACGTCTAACCCAATTTCCGGTTGAGTTCGATGTCTCGTAAAGTCAATTTTTCAACCGGCCCTCGTAAGGTAGATTTTTGAACCGGCCCTCGTAAAGTCAATTTTTCAACCGGCCCTCGTAAGGTCTATTTTTCAACCGGCCTTCGTAAAGTCAATTTTTCAACCGGCCCTCGTAAAGTCAATTTTTCAACCGGCCCTCGTAAAGTTAAATTTTCAACCACCCCTCGTAAGGTAGATTTTTCAACCGGCCCTCGTAAAGTTAATTTTTCAACCAGCCCTCGTAAAGTCAATTTTTCAACCAGCCCTCGTAAAGTCAATTTTTCAACCGGCCCTCGTAAAGTCAATTTTTCAACCGGCCCTCGTAAAGTTAATTTTTCAACCGGCCCTCGTAAGGTAGATTTTTCAACCGGCCCTCGTAAAGTTAATTTTTCAACCGGCCCTCGTAAAGTCAATTTCTCAACCGGCCCTCGTAAAGTCAATTTTTCAACCGGCCCTCGTAAAGTCAATTTTTCAACCGGCCCTCATAAAGTCAGTTTTTCAACCGGCCCTCGTAAAGTCAATTTTTCAACCGGCCCTCGTAAAGTCAATTTTTCAACCGGCCCTCGTAAGGTAGATCTTTGAACCGGCCTTCGTAAAGTTAATTTTTCAACCGGCCCTCACTCGACGTCACTTCCGGTTGGGTTAGACGTCTAACCCAACCGGAAGTGACGTCTAACCCAACCGGAAGTGACGTCTAACCCAACTTCCGGTTGGGTTAGACGTCTAACACAACCGGAAGTGACGTCTAACCCAACTTCCGGTTGGGTTAGACGTCTAACCCAACCGGAAGTGACGTCTAACCCAACTTCCGGTTGAGTTAGACGTCTAACCCAACCGGAAGTGACGTCTAACCCAACTTCCGGTTGGGTTAGACGTTTAACCCAACCGGAAATGACGTCTAACCAACCGGAAGTGACGTCTAACCCAACTTCCGGTTGGGTTCGACGTCTCGTAAAGTCAATTTTTCAACCGGCCCTCGTAAGGTAGATTTTTGAACCGGCCCTCGTAAAATCAATTTTTCAACCGGCCCTCGTAAAGTCAATTTTTCAACCGGCCCTTGTAAAGTCAGTTTTTCAACCGGCCCTCGTAAAGTCAATTTTTCAACCGGCCCTCGTAAAGTCAATTTTTCAACCTGCCCTCGTAAAGTTAATTTTTCAACCAGCCCTCGTAAGGTAGATTTTTCAACCGGCCCTCGTAAAGTCAATTTTTCAACCGGCCCTCGTAAAGTTAAATTTTCAACCGGCCCCCGTAAGGTAGATTTTTCAACCGGCCCTCGTAAAGTCAATTTTTCAACCGACCCTCATAAAGTCAATTTTTCAACCGGCCCTCGTAAAGTCAATTTTTCAACCGGCCCTCGTAAGGTAGATCTTTGAACCGGCCCTCGTAAAGTTAATTTTTCAACCGGCCCTCACTCGACGTCACTTCCGGTTGGGTTAGACGTCTAACCCAACCGGAAGTGACGTCTAACCCAACCGGAAGTGACGTCTAACCCAACTTCCGGTTGGGTTAGACGTCTTACCCAACCGGAAGTGACGTCTAACCAACCGGAAGTGACGTCTAACCCAATTTCCGGTTGAGTTCGATGTCTCGTAAAGTCAATTTTTCAACCGGCCCTCGTAAGGTCTATTTTTCAACCGGCCTTCGTAAAGTCAATTTTTCAACCGGCCCTCGTAAAGTCAATTTTTCAACCGGCCCTCGTAAAGTTAATTTTTCAACCGGCCGTCGTAAGGTAGATTTTTCAACCGGCCCTCGTAAAGTTAATTTTTCAACCGGCCCTCGTAAAGTCAATTTCTCAACCGGCCCTCGTAAAGTCAATTTTTCAACCGGCCCTCGTAAAGTCAATTTTTCAACCGGCCCTCATAAAGTCAGTTTTTCAACCGGCCCTCGTAAAGTCAATTTTTCAACCGGCCCTCGTAAAGTCAACTTTTCAACCGGCCCTCGTAAGGTAGATCTTTGAACCGGCCCTCGTAAAGTTAATTTTTCAACCGGCCCTCACTCGACGTCACTTCCGGTTGGGTTAGACGTCTAACCCAACCGGAAGTGACGTCTAACCCAACCGGAAGTGACGTCTAACCAACCGGAAGTGACGTCTAACCCAATTTCCGGTTGAGTTCGATGTCTCGTAAAGTCAATTTTTCAACCGGCCCTCGTAAGGTAGATTTTTGAACCGGCCCTCGTAAAGTCAATTTTTCAACCGGCCCTCGTAAGGTCTATTTTTCAACCGGCCTTCGTAAAGTCAATTTTTCAACTGGCCCTCGTAAAGTCAATTTTTCAACCGGCCCTCGTAAAGTCAATTTTTCAACCGGCCCTCGTAAAGTTAATTTTTCAACCGGCCGTCGTAAGGTAGATTTTTCAACCGGCCCTCGTAAAGTTAATTTTTCAACCGGCCCTCGTAAAGTCAATTTCTCAACCGGCCCTCGTAAAGTCAATTTTTCAACCGGCCCTCGTAAAGTCAATTTTTCAACCGGCCCTCATAAAGTCAGTTTTTCAACCGGCCCTCGTAAAGTCAATTTTTCAACCGGCCCTCGTAAAGTCAATTTTTCAACCGGCCCTCGTAAGGTAGATCTTTGAACCGGCCCTCGTAAAGTTAATTTTTCAACCGGCCCTCACTCCACGTCACTTCCGGTTGGGTTAGACGTCTAACCCAACCGGAAGTGACGTCTAACCCAACCGGAAGTGACGCCAAACCCAACTTCCGGTTGGGTTAAACGTCTAACCCAACCGGAAGTGACGTCTAACCCAACTTCCGGTTGGGTTAGACGTTCAACCCAACCGGAAGTGACGTCTAACCAACCGGAAGTGACGTCTAACCCAACTTCCGGTTGGGTTCGACGTCTCGTAAAGTCAATTTTTCAACCGGCCCTCGTAAGGTAGATTTTTGAACCGACCCTCGTAAAGTCAATTTTTCAACCGGCCCTCGTAAAGTCAATTTTTCAACCGGCCATCGTAAAGTCAATTTTTCAACCGGCCCTCGTAAAGTCAATTTCTCAACCGGCCCTCGTAAAGTCAATTTTTCAACCGGCCCTCGTAAAGTCAATTTTTCAACCGGCCCTCGTAAAGTCAGTTTTTCAACCGGCCCTCGTAAAGTCAATTTTGCAACCGGCCCTCGTAAAGTCAATTTTTCAACCGGCCCTCGTAAAGTCAGTTTTTCAACCGGCCCTCGTAAAGTCAATTTTTCAACCGGCCCTCGTAAGGTAGATTTTTCAACCGGCCCTCGTAAAGTTAATTTTTCAACCGGCCCTCGTAAAGTCAATTTTTCAACCGGCCCTCGTAAAGTCAATTTTTCAACCGGCCCTCGTAAAGTCAATTTTTCAACCGGCCCTCGTAAAGTCAGTTTTTCAACCGGCCCTCGTAAAGTCAATTTTTCAACCGGCCCTCGTAAAGTTAATTTTTCAACCGGCCCTCGTAAGGTAGATCTTTGAACCGGCCTTCGTAAAGTTAATTTTTCAACCGGCCCTCACTCGACGTCACTTCCGGTTGGGTTAGACGTCTAACCCAACCGGAAGTGACGTCCAACCCAACCGGAAGTGACGCCAAACCCAACTTCCGGTTGGGTTAAACGTCTAACACAACCGGAAGTGACGTCTAACCCAACTTCCGGTTGGGTTAGACGTCTTACCCAACCGGAAGTGACATCTCACCCAACTTCCGGTTGGGTTAGACGTCTAACCCAACCGGAAGTGACGTCTAACCAACCGGAAGTGACGTCTAACCCAACTTCCGGTTGGGTTCGACGTCTCGTAAAGTCAATTTTTCAACCGGCCCTCGTAAGGTAGATTTTTGAACCGGCCCTCGTAAAGTCAATTTTTCAACCGGCCCTCGTAAAGTCAATTTTTCAACCGGCCCTCGTAAAGTCAGTTTTTCAACCGGCCCTCGTAAAGTCAATTTTTCAACCGGCCCTCGTAAAGTCAATTTTTCAACCGGCCCTCATAAAGTCAGTTTTTCAACCGGCCCTCGTAAAGTCAATTTTTCAACCGGCCCTCGTAAAGTCAATTTTTCAACCGGCCCTCGTAAGGTAGATCTTTGAACCGGCCTTCGTAAAGTTAATTTTTCAACCGGCCCTCACTCGACGTCACTTCCGGTTGGGTTAGACGTCTAACCCAACCGGAAGTGACGTCTAACCCAACCGGAAGTGACGTCTAACCCAACTTCCGGTTGGGTTAGACGTCTAACACAACCGGAAGTGACGTCTAACCCAACTTCCGGTTGGGTTAGACGTCTAACCCAACCGGAAGTGACGTCTAACCCAACTTCCGGTTGAGTTAGACGTCTAACCCAACCGGAAGTGACGTCTAACCCAACCGGAAGTGACGTCCAACCCAACTTCCGGTTGGGTTAGACGTCTCACCCAACCGGAAGTGACGTCTAACCCAACTTCCGGTTGGGTTAGACGTCTAACACAACCGGAAGTGACGTCTAACCCAACTTCCGGTTGGGTTAGACGTTTAACCCAACCGGAAATGACGTCTAACCAACCGGAAGTGACGTCTAACCCAACTTCCGGTTGGGTTCGACGTCTCGTAAAGTCAATTTTTCAACCGGCCCTCGTAAGGTAGATTTTTGAACCGGCCCTCGTAAAATCAATTTTTCAACCGGCCCTCGTAAAGTCAATTTTTCAACCGGCCCTCGTAAAGTCAGTTTTTCAACCGGCCCTCGTAAAGTCAATTTTTCAACCGGCCCTCGTAAAGTCAATTTTTCAACCTGCCCTCGTAAAGTTAATTTTTCAACCAGCCCTCGTAAGGTAGATTTTTCAACCGGCCCTCGTAAAGTCAATTTTTCAACCTGCCCTCGTAAAGTTAATTTTTCAACCAGCCCTCGTAAGGTAGATTTTTCAACCGGCCCTCGTAAAGTCAATTTTTCAACCAGCCCTCGTAAAGTTAAAATTTCAACCGGCCCCCGTAAGGTAGATTTTTCAACCGGCCCTCGTAAAGTCAATTTTTCAACCGACCCTCATAAAGTCAATTTTTCAACCGGCCCTCGTAAAGTCAATTTTTCAACCGGCCCTCGTAAGGTAGATCTTTGAACCGGCCCTCGTAAAGTTAATTTTTCAACCGGCCCTCACTCGACGTCACTTCCGGTTGGGTTAGACGTCTAACCCAACCGGAAGTGACGTCTAACCCAACCGGAAGTGACGTCTAACCCAACTTCCGGTTGGGTTAGACGTCTTACCCAACCGGAAGTGACGTCTAACCAACCGGAAGTGACGTCTAACCCAATTTCCGGTTGAGTTCGATGTCTCGTAAAGTCAATTTTTCAACCGGCCCTCGTAAGGTAGATTTTTGAACCGGCCCTCGTAAAGTCAATTTTTCAACCGGCCCTCGTAAGGTCTATTTTTCAACCGGCCTTCGTAAAGTCAATTTTTCAACCGGCCCTCGTAAAGTCAATTTTTCAACCGGCCCTCGTAAAGTCAATTTTTCAACCGGCCCTCGTAAAGTTAATTTTTCAACCGGCCGTCGTAAGGTAGATTTTTCAACCGGCCCTCGTAAAGTTGATTTTTCAACCGGCCCTCGTAAAGTCAATTTCTCAACCGGCCCTCGTAAAGTCAATTTTTCAACCGGCCCTCGTAAAGTCAATTTTTCAACCGGCCCTCATAAAGTCAGTTTTTCAACCGGCCCTCGTAAAGTCAATTTTTCAACCGGCCCTCGTAAAGTCAACTTTTCAACCGGCCCTCGTAAGGTAGATCTTTGAACCGGCCCTCGTAAAGTTAATTTTTCAACCGGCCCTCACTCGACGTCACTTCCGGTTGGGTTAGACGTCTAACCCAACCGGAAGTGACGTCTAACCCAACCGGAAGTGACGTCTAACCCAACTTCCGGTTGGGTTAGACGTCTTACCCAACCGGAAGTGACGTCTAACCAACCGGAAGTGACGTCTAACCCAATTTCCGGTTGAGTTCGATGTCTCGTAAAGTCAATTTTTCAACCGGCCCTCGTAAGGTAGATTTTTGAACCGGCCCTCGTAAAGTCAATTTTTCAACCGGCCCTCGTAAGGTCTATTTTTCAACCGGCCTTCGTAAAGTCAATTTTTCAACTGGCCCTCGTAAAGTCAATTTTTCAACCGGCCCTCGTAAAGTCAATTTTTCAACCGGCCCTCGTAAAGTTAATTTTTCAACCGGCCGTCGTAAGGTAGATTTTTCAACCGGCCCTCGTAAAGTTAATTTTTCAACCGGCCCTCGTAAAGTCAATTTCTCAACCGGCCCTCGTAAAGTCAATTTTTCAACCGGCCCTCGTAAAGTCAATTTTTCAACCGGCCCTCGTAAAGTTAATTTTTCAACCGGCCCTCGTAAAGTTAATTTTTCAACCGGCCCTCACTCGACGTCACTTCCGGTTGGGTTAGACGTCTAACCCAACCGGAAGTGACGTCCAACCCAACCGGAAGTGACGCCAAACCCAACTTCCGGTTGGGTTAAACGTCTAACACAACCGGAAGTGACGTCTAACCCAACTTCCGGTTGGGTTAGACGTCTTACCCAACCGGAAGTGACATCTCACCCAACTTCCGGTTGGGTTAGACGTCTAACCCAACCGGAAGTGACGTCTAACCAACCGGAAGTGACGTCTAACCCAACTTCCGGTTGGGTTCGACGTCTCGTAAAGTCAATTTTTCAACCGGCCCTCGTAAGGTAGATTTTTGAACCGGCCCTCGTAAAGTCAATTTTTCAACCGGCCCTCGTAAAGTTAATTTTTCAACCAGCCCTCGTAAAGTCAATTTTTCAACCAGCCCTCGTAAAGTCAATTTTTCAACCGGCCCTCGTAAAGTCAATTTTTCAACCGGCCCTCGTAAAGTTAATTTTTCAACCGGCCCTCGTAAAGTAGATTTTTCAACCGGCCCTCGTAAAGTTAATTTTTCAACCGGCCCTCGTAAAGTCAATTTCTCAACCGGCCCTCGTAAAGTCAATTTTTCAACCGGCCCTCGTAAAGTCAATTTTTCAACCGGCCCTCATAAAGTCAGTTTTTCAACCGGCCCTCGTAAAGTCAATTTTTCAACCGGCCCTCGTAAAGTCAATTTTTCAACCGGCCCTCGTAAGGTAGATCTTTGAACCGGCCTTCGTAAAGTTAATTTTTCAACCGGCCCTCACTCGACGTCACTTCCGGTTGGGTTAGACGTCTAACCCAACCGGAAGTGACGTCTAACCCAACCGGAAGTGACGCCAAACCCAACTTCCGGTTGGGTTAAACGTCTAACACAACCGGAAGTGACGTCTAACCCAACTTCCGGTTGGGTTAGACGTCTAACACAACCGGAAGTGACGTCTAACCCAACTTCCGGTTGGGTTAGACGTCTAACACAACCGGAAGTGACGTCTAACCCAACCGGAAGTGACGTCTAGCCCAACTTCCGGTTGAGTTAGACGTCTAACCCAACCGGAAGTGACGTCTAACCCAACCGGAAGTGACGTCTAACCCAACCGGAAGTGACGTCTAACCCAACCGGAAGTGACGTCTAACCCAACTTCCGGTTGGGTTAGACGTCCAACACAACCGGAAGTGACGTCCAACCCAACCGGAAGTGACGTCTAACCCAACCGGAAGTGACGTCTTACCCAACTTCCGGTTGAGTTGGACGTCTAACACAACCGGAAGTGACGTCTAACCCAACTTCCGGTTAGGTTAGACGTCCAACCCAACCGGAAGTGACGTCCAACCCAACTTCCGGTTGGGTTAGACGTCTAACACAACCGGAAGTGACGTCGAACCCAACTTCCGGTTGGGTTAGACGTCTAACCCAACCGGAAGTGACGTCTAACCCAACTTCCGGTTGGGTTAGACGTCTAACACAACCGGAAGTGACGTCTAACCCAACTTCCGGTTGGGTTAAACGTCTAACACAACCGGAAGTGACGTCTAACCCAACTTCCGGTTGGGTTAGACGTCTAACACAACCGGAAGTGACGTCTAACCCAACTTCCGGTTGGGTTAGACGTCTAACACAACCGGAAGTGACGTCTAACCCAACTTCCGGTTGGGTTAGACGTCCAACACAACCGGAAGTGACGTCCAACCCAACTTCCGGTTGGGTTAGACGTCTAACACAACCGGAAGTGACGTCGAACCTAACTTCCGGTTGGGTTAGACGTCTAACCCAACCGGAAGTGACGTCCAACCCAACCGGAAGTGACGTCTAACCCAACTTCCGGTTGGGTTAGACGTCTAACACAACCGGAAGTGACGTCTAACCCAACTTCCGGTCAGGTTAGACGTCTAACTCAACCGGAAGTGACGTCCAACCCAACTTCCGGTTGGGTTAGACGTCTAACACAACCGGAAGTGACGTCGAACCCAACTTCCGGTTGGGTTAGACGTCTAACCCAACCGGAAGTGACGTCTTACCCAACTTCCGGTTGGGTTAGACGTCTAACACAACCGGAAGTGACGTCTAACCCAACTTCCGGTTGGGTTAGACGTCTAACCCAACCGGAAGTGACGTCTAACCCAACTTCCGGTTGAGTTAGACGTCTAACCCAACCGGAAGTGACGTCTAACCCAACCGGAAGTGACGTCTAACCCAACTTCCATTTGGGTTGGACGTCCAACACAACCGGAAGTGACGTCCAACCCAACTTCCGGTTGGGTTAGACGTCTCACCCAACCGGAAGTGACGTCTAACCCAACTTCCGGTTGGGTTAGACGTCTAACACAACTGGAAGTGACGTCTAGCCCAACTTCCGGTTGGGTTAGACGTTTAACCCAACCGGAAGCGACGTCTAACCAACCGGAAGTGACGTCTAACCCAACTTCCGGTTGGGTTCGACGTCTCGTAAAGTCAATTTTTCAACCGGCCCTCGTAAGGTAGATTTTTGAACCGGCCCTCGTAAAGTCAATTTTTCAACCGGCCCTCGTAAAGTCAATTTTTATACCGGCCCTCGTAAAGTTGATTTTTCAACCGGCCCTCGTAAAGTCAATTTTTCAACCGGCCCTCGTAAAGTTAATTTTTCAACCGGCCCTCGTAAGGTAGATTTTTCAACCGGCCCTCGTAAAGTTAATTTTTCAACCGGCCCTCGTAAAGTCAATTTTTCAACCGGCCCTCGTAAAGTCAATTTTTCAACCGGCCCTCGTAAAGTCAATTTTTCAACCGGCCCTCACTCGACGTCACTTCCGGTTGGGTTAGACGTCTAACCCAACCGGAAGTGACGTCCAACCCAACCGGAAGTGACGCCAAACCCAACTTCCGGTTGGGTTAAACGTCTAACACAACCGGAAGTGACGTGTAACCCAACTTCCGGTTGGGTTAGACGTCTTACCCAACCGGAAGTGACGTCTAACCCAACTTCCGGTTGGGTTCGACGTCTCGTAAAGTCAATTTTTCAACCGGCCCTCGTAAAGTTAATTTTTCAACCGGCCCTCGTAAGGTAGATTTTTCAACCGGCCCTCGTAGTCAATTTTTCAACCGGCCCTCGTAAAGTCAATTTTTCAACCGGCCCTCGTAAAGTCAATTTTTCAACCGGCCCTCGTAAAGTTAATTTTTCAACCGGCCCTCGTAAGATAGATTTTTCAACCGGCCCTCGTAAAGTTAATTTTTCAACCGGCCCTCGTAAAGTCAATTTCTCAACCGGCCCTCGTAAAGTGAATTTTTCAACCGGCCCTCGTAAAGTGAATTTTTCAACCGGCCCTCATAAAGTCAGTTTTTCAACCGGCCCTCGTAAAGTCAATTTTTCAACCGGCCCTCGTAAAGTCAATTTTTCAACCGGCCCTCGTAAAGTTAATTTTTCAACCGGCCCTCGTAAGGTAGATTTTTCAACCGGCCCTCGTAAAGTCAATTTTTCAACCGGCCCTCGTAAAGTCAATTTTTCAACCGGCCCTCGTAAGGTAGATCTTTGAACCGGCCCTCACTCGACGTCACTTCCGGTTGGGTTAGACGTCTAACCCAACCGGAAGTGACGTCTAACCCAACCGGAAGTGACGCCAAACCCAACTTCCGGTTGGGTTAAACGTCTAACACAACCGGAAGTGACGTCTAACCCAACTTCCGGTTGGGTTAGACGTCTAACCCAACCGGAAGTGACGTCTAACCCAACTTCCGGTTGGGTTAGACGTCTAACACAACCGGAAGTGACGTCTAACCCAACTTCCGGTTGGGTTAGACGTCTTACCCAACCGGAAGTGACGTCTAACCAACCGGAAGTGACGTCTAACCCAACTTCCGGTTGGGTTCGACGTCTCGTAAAGTCAATTTTTCAACCGGCCCTCGTAAGGTAGATTTTTGAACCGGCCCTCGTAAAGTCAATTTTTCAACCGGCCCTCGTAAAGTCAATTTTTCAACCGGCCCTCGTAAGGTAGATCTTTGAACCGGCCTTCGTAAAGTTAATTTTTCAACCGGCCCTCACTCGACGTCACTTCCGGTTGGGTTAGACGTCTAACCCAACCGGAAGTGACGTCCAACTCAACCGGAATTGACGCCAAACCCAACTTCCGGTTGGGTTAAACGTCTAACACAACCGGAAGTGACGTCTAACCCAACTTCCGGTTGGGTTAGACGTCTAACACAACCGGAAGTGACGTCTAACCCAACTTCCGGTTGGATTAGACGTCTTACCCAACCGGAAGTGACGTCTAACCCAACTTCCGGTTGGGTTCGACGTCTCGTAAAGTCAATTTTTCAACCGGCCCTCGTAAGGTAGATTTTTGAACCGGCCCTCGTAAAGTCAATTTTTCAACCGGCCCTCGTAAAGTCAATTTTTCAACCGGCCCTCGTCAAGTTAATTTTTCAACCGGCCCTCGTAAGGTAGATTTTTCAACCGGCCCTCGTAAAGTCAATTTTTCAACCGGCCCTCGTAAAGTTAATTTTTCAACCGGCCCTCGTAAGGTAGATTTTTCAACCGACCCTCGTAAAGTTAATTTTTCAACCGGCCCTCGTAAAGTCAATTTCTCAACCGGCCCTCGTAAAGTCAATTTTTCAACCGGCCCTCGTAAAGTCAATTTTTCAACCGGCCCTCGTAAAGTCAATTTTTCAACCGGCCCTCGTAATGTAGATCTTTGAACCGGCCCTCGTAAAGTTAATTTTTCAACCGGCCCTCACTCGACGTCACTTCCGGTTGGGTTCGACGTCTAACCCAACCGGAAGTGACGTCTAACCCAACCGGAAGTGACGTCTAACCCAACTTCCGGTTGTGTTAGACGTCTAACACAACCGGAAGTGACGTCTCACCCAACTTCCGGTTGGGTTAGACGTCTAACCCAACCGGAAGTGACGTCTAACCCAACTTCCGGTTGGGTTGGACGTCTAACACAACCGGAAGTGACGTCTAACCCAACTTCCGGTTGGGTTAGACGTCTTACCCAACCGGAAGTGACGTCTAACCAACCACAAGTGACGTCTAACCCAACTTCCGGTTGAGTTCGACGTCTCGTAAAGTCAATTTTTCAACCGGCCCTCGTAAGGTAGATTTTTGAACCGGCCCTCGTAAAGTCAATTTTTCAACCGGCCCTCGTAAAGTCAATATTCAACCGGCCCTCGTAAAGTAATTTTTTCAACCGGCCCTCATAAAGTCAGTTTTTTAACCGGCCCTCGTAAAGTCAATTTTTCAACCGGCCCTCGTAAAGTCAATTTCTCAACCGGCCCTCGTAAAGTCAATTTTTCAACCGGCCCTCGTAAAGTCAATTTTTCAACCGGCCCTCATAAAGTCAGTTTTTTAACCGGCCCTCGTAAAGTCAATTTTTCAACCGGCCCTCGTAATATCGATTTTTCAACCGGCCCTCGTAAGGTAGATTTTTCGACCGGCCCTCGTAAGGTGGATTTTTCAACCGGCCCTCGTAAAGTACTTTTTTCAACCGGCCCTCGTAATATCGATTTTTCAACCGGCCCTCGTAAGGGGGATTTTTCAACCGGCCCCCGGAATATCGATTTTTCAACCGGCCCTCGTAAGGTGGATTTTTCAACCGGCCCTCGTAAAGTACATTTTTCAACCGGCCCTCGTAAAGTCAATTTTTCAACCGGCCCTCGTAATATCGATTTTTCAACCGGCCCTCGTAAAGTACATTTTTCAACCGGCCCTCGGAATATCGATTTTTCAACCGGCCCTCGTAAGGGGGATTTTTCAACCGGCCCTCGGAATATCGATTTTTCAACCGGCCCTCGTAAGATAGATTTTTCAACCGGCCCTCGTAAGGTGGATTTTTCAACCGGCCCTCGTAAAGTACATTTTTCAACCGGCCCTCGTAAAGTACATTTTTCAACCGGCCCTCGAAATATCGATTTTTCAACCGGCCCTCGTAAGGGGGATTTTTCAACCGGCCCTCGGAATATCGATTTTTCAACCAGCCCTCGTAAGGTAGATTTTTCAACCGGCCCTCGTAAAGTACATTTTTTAACCGGCCCTCGGAATATCGATTTTTCAACCGGCCCTCGTAAAGTACATTTTTCAACCGGCCCTCGTAAAGTCAATTTTTCAACCGGCCCTCGTAAGGTAGATTTTTCAACCGGCCCTCGTAAAGTCAATTTTTCAACCGGCCCTCGTAAGGTAGATTTTCCAACCGCCCCTCGTAAGGTATATTTTTCGACCCGCCCTCGTAAGGTAAATTTTTCAATCGGCCCTCGTAAGGTAGATTTTCAACCAGCCCTCGTAAGGTAGATTTTCAACCGGCCCTCGTAAAGTAAATTTTTCAACCGGCCCTCGTAAAGTCAATTTTTCAACCGGCCCTCGTAAAGTCAATATTCAACCGGCCCTCGTAAAGTAAATTTTTCAACCGGCCCTCGTAAAGTCAATTTTTCAACCGACCCTCGTAAGGGGGATTTTTCAACCGGCCCTCGTAAAGTACATTTTTCAACCGGCCCTCGGAATATCGATTTTTCAACCGGCCCTCGTGAGGTAGATTTTTCAACCGGCCCTCGTAAAGTACATTTTTCAACCGGCCCTCGGAATATCGATTTTTCAACCAGCCCTCGTAAGGTAGATTTTTCAACCGGCCCTCGTAAAGTACATTTTTCAACCGGCCCTCGTTAAGTACATTTTTCAACCGGCCCTCGTAATATCGATTTTCCAACCGGCCCTCGTAAAGTACATTTTTCAACCGGCCCTCGTCATATCGATTTTTCAACCGGCCCTCGTGAGGGGGATTTTTCAACCGGCCCTCGTAAGGTAGATTTTTCAACCGGCCCTCGTAAGGTGGATTTTTCAACCGGCCCTCGTAAAGTACATTTTTCAACCGGCCCTCGGAATATCGATTTTTCAACCGGCCCTCGTAAAGTACATTTTTCAACCGGCCCTCGTAATATCGATTTTTCAACCGGCCCTCGTAAGGTGGATTTTTCAACCGGCCCTCGTAAGGTGGATTTTTCAACCGGCCCTCGTAAGGTGGATGTTTCAACCGGCCCTCGGAATATCGATTTTTCAACCGGCCCTCGTAAAGTACATTTTTCAACCGGCCCTCGTAATATCGATTTTTCAACCGGCCCTCGTAAGGTAAATTTTTCAATCGGCCCTCGTAAGGTAGATTTTCAACCGGCCCTCGTAAGGTAGATTTTCAACCGGCCCTCGTAAGGTAGATTTTCAACCGGCCCTCGTAAGGTAGATTTTTCAACCGGCCCTCGTAAGGTAGATTTTCAACCGGCCCTCGTAAAGTAAATTTTTCAACCGGCCCTCGTAAAGTCAATTTTTCAACCGGCCCTCGTAAAGTCAATATTCAACCGGCCCTCGTAAAGTAAATTTTTCAACCGGCCCTCGTAAAGTCAATTTTTCAACCGGCCCTCGTAAAGTCAATTTTTCAACCAGCCCTCGTAAAGTACATTTTTCAACCGGCCCTCGGAATATCGATTTTTCAACCGGCCCTCGTAAAGTACATTTTTCAACCGGCCCTCGTAATATCGATTTTTCAACCGGCCCTCGTAAGGTAAATTTTTCAATCGGCCCTCGTAAGGTAGATTTTCAACCGGCCCTCGTAAGGTAGATTTTCAACCAGCCCTCGTAATATCGATTTTTCAACCGGCCCTCGTAAAGTACATTTTTCAACCGGCCCTCGTAATATCGATTTTCCAACCGGCCCTCGTAAAGTACATTTTTCAACCGGCCCTCGTCATATCGATTTTTCAACCGGCCCTCGTAAGGGGGATTTTTCAACCGGCCCTCGTAAGGTAGATTTTTCAACCGGCCCTCGTAAGGTGGATTTTTCAACCGGCCCTCGTAAAGTACATTTTTCAACCGGCCCTCGGAATATCGATTTTTCAACCGGCCCTCGTAAGATAGATTTTTCAACCGGCCCTCGTAAAGTACATTTTTCAACCGGCCCTCGTAAAGTACATTTTTCAACCGGCCCTCGGAATATCGATTTTTCAACCGGCCCTCGTAAGGTGGATTTTTCAACCGGCCCTCGTAAGGTGGATTTTTCAACCGGCCCTCGTAAAGTACATTTTTCAACCGGCCCTCGGAATATCGATTTTTCAACCGGCCCTCGTAAGATAGATTTTTCAACCGGCCCTCGTAAAGTACATTTTTCAACCGGCCCTCGTAAAGTACATTTTTCAACCGGCCCTCGGAATATCGATTTTTCAACCGGCCCTCGTAAGGTGGATTTTTCAACCGGCCCTCGTAAGGTGGATTTTTCAACCGGCCCTCGTAAAGTACATTTTTCAACCGGCCCTCGTAATATCGATTTTTCAACCGGCCCTCGTAAAGTACATTTTTCAACCGGCCCTCGTAATATCGATTTTTCAACCGGCCCTCGTAAGGTGGATTTTTCAACCGGCCCTCGTAAGGTGGATTTTTCAACCGGCCCTCGTAAGGTGGATTTTTCAACCGGCCCTCGTAAAGTACATTTTTCAACCGGCCCTCGGAATATCGATTTTTCAACCGGCCCTCGTAAGGGGGATTTTTCAACCGGCCTTCGTAAGGTGGATTTTTCAACCGGCCCTCGTAAAGTACATTTTTCAACCGGCCCTCGGAATATCGATTTTTCAACCGGCCCTCGTAATATCGATTTTCCAACCGGCCCTCGTAAAGTACATTTTTCAACCGGCCCTCGTAATATCGATATTTCAACCGGCCCTCGTAAGGGGGATTTTTCAACCGGCCCTCGTAAGGTGGATTTTTCAACCGGCCCTCGTAAGGTGGATTTTTCAACCGGCCCTCGTAAAGTACATTTTTCAACCGGCCCTCGTAATATCGATTTTTCAACCGGCCCTCGTAAAGTACATTTTTCAACCGGCCCTCGTAATATCGATTTTTCAACCGGCCCTCGTAAGGTGGATTTTTCAACCGGCCCTCGTAAAGTACATTTTTCAACCGGCCCTCGTAATATCGATTTTCCAACCGGCCCTCGTAAAGTACATTTTTCAACCGGCCCTCGTAAGGTAGATTTTTCCACCGGCCCTCGTAAGGTAGATTTTTGAACCGGCCCTCGTAAAGTAGACTTTTCAACCGGCCCTCGTAAAGTAGACTTTTCAACCGGCTTTTGTAAAGTATATTTTTTAACCGGCCCTCGTAAAGTAGACTTTTCGACCGGCCCTCGTAACGTAGACTTTTCATCCGGCCCTCGTAAAGTAGACTTTTCAACCGACCCTCGTAAAGTAGACTTTTCAACCGACCCTCGTAAAGTAGATTTTTCAACGCGCCCTCATGTGGTATTTGTCAACCGGCCCGGTTGAGCTGCAATTTTTTTAAATATTTTTCAATATTTTTCAAATTGAACGAGCGATTTTTTCCCTTTGCTTCTGATTTCGCGGATTTTCAAAGTGCCTCAAGGAATAGAAATAATTGGCATATTTGGATGAAACTAGCGCCATTCTTTAAGTCTACTCGAGACCTTTCCAAAACCCCCCATCAAATCTCAATAGGGATAACGATTGCCAAGATATCGCAGCTTGAAAATTCGTATTATTCAATTTGAACAAAGTTTCTATAATTTAAAATATATATTATTTTAGCCACTATTACATCATAACCCCTGAAATCTAAATTAATTAAAAGTATTGTCATTATTCTTAGAAATAAGACAATCTGCTATATTTAATTCATATTATTTTTAATCATTATCGTCTTTGTAAAATAAATAATTAACCTATCCTTGCAAAATATTTGATCGACGATAGTTATTCAATTATCTTGCGATTTTCGCAATTCATGTAAAGCACAAAGAAAGTCTGACCCTGCATTATCTTGGATACCTAAAACCTTGACTTTTCATATCAAATGAAAATGACTAAAGACATGGTCTACTGCAGCGGTCTCGCTTTCTCTCTCTCCCTCTCACTGTTTCTCTCGCTCTCTCTCTCTCTTTCGCTCTGTGATAATACGCCCGGGAGACAGAAACACTTGGCTCTTCCCACTATTACTATATATTACAGTACGAAGAAGACGCCGCTAGCGTTCAAGTATATATGATTCGTTAGCGGAATGTTCGCGAGCCAAATTTGGGCTAAACTGATCGGCCACGGCTTGTATGCAGGTAATCTTACCACAAAAATTTTCGTGCAAATAGTATTGCCGAAGTTTTGCACCTAAAAAAATGTACAAGTACTCAGTGTGTAAGTTTTCGATTACTGCATAGGGTGACATAAAGGATTTTTTGCATAACTAGCTTTGAAGGTCAGTAAATCCATTTTTATTTTACAGATAACTGGTGGCAATGCAAACTGTAATTTCTTTTTGGAATTTCAAAATTCTAAGAATGTCACCTTATAGGATACTACTAACTGGATTATATACTAAAATTTCCATTTATTTGTTTTGATAGTTTTGCAATGTTATTTGCACGAAAATTTAGGTCTGCTACGATGGTAAAAAAGAGCTTTCACATCCTCTTAATGCGTTCGTATAGAATTGAATGGAATTCGAAAAACTATTCAAATAGGATTGAAATAACTAATAATCAAGTACCAAAAAGTACCAAAAGACTAGCAAGTTCCTTATTAAACGATAAAACATTCAGTTGGTTAAACTCGACCTAAATACTCCAAAGAACCAATCTACTCATTAGGCTGTCCATCCTTTCTACAGAGTACCTACAGAGTACCTACAGAGTTTCCCTAAGCAAAAACCTTATTTGTATTTAAAAAAAAAAACCAAAAAATGAATCTAATATAATGAATGTATGCATTCTGCGGTCATACAGCAACCGTGTCAACTTCAGGGCTACGTCCTATCAGCCGAGTGCATCCACGCTGCGAGTGCAAGCGTACTCAAACACAAACCACGTTTATGTTTCACATATACAGACGCGCGCATAGATGCGTACATTGTATATGGTGTGTATATATATATGTGTGTGTGTGTGTGGTGTGTGAATGTTACACTATAGAGCTACGAAAGTGAGAAAAATGCATATATGCATAAGTCTGTGTGTATGCAGCCGAGCCAATTGCGCGCACCTGTACGCTCGTTCGTGCTCTCTTCGCGTCGCGACAATAATTGCGATCGAGCGCAAAGTATAGTGTGTGTAGCGCGCGCGCGCGCATTGCGCTGATGGTGCGGCTGGCGTGTTCCATTCTGAGCCAATAGGAAGCTCCGATTTGGTGGTACGACTATTCTAACCGTACCAGGTGGTGGGGGGAAAAAAAATCTCGCATGTTCTTTACACTATAGTGCCAATTATAATGTATCTGGTAAGACGCGATCTATAGAACTACGCAGGATAATGGAGATAGTGTAGACGAGCAAGTAGAGAAATGAGGGAGAAAGAGAGTGAAAGAAGAATGAACGTCGTGGTAACAAGAGAGAAGCAAACAATCTAGTTTATCTCTAACCATAGACTATATACTGAAACACGATAGATGTTTTTGTGCTGTGCGAGAGGTAAGCTATCGCAGCGCCATGTCGCCTCGTAGCGGGCGTTTAACGAACTAAATTGTATGCGCTAAACTCCAAAATTCTCTCATCGGAATATTTAACATTTTTTTCCTTCATAAACCGATGAAAAATAAATTAATCGATGATTGTCGTTACGACAATAACAATGGAGTTTGACGATCGTCTTGTAACGATGCTCAAAGTCGAGAGTTCCCCATTTTTACGACGTAATTAAATAATTCAATGACAAAACCAAAGAATAACGATATTCGTGAATTTTTATGTTTGTAAATATGCATGTATACGGGGCATTCCATGCCAAATCGACCACTTTTGAACCTGACCCTTTTAGATTTTGCTGAAAATTTTCTGTCCTTTTCTACCCTATGAAAGATGTTTCTACAAATTTTTTCAAATTTTTTCACCCAACCCAAAAAAAGTAATGAATTTTTCAAGAAAATGGCTTTTTTATTTTCAAATAGCCATAACTTTTTTAGAAATTGACTTTTTGGGACCTTTTTTTTTTAAAAAATTTTGTTTTTGAATGAACTTTTCGAAAAAATACACGAAAAAAATTTAACATGATCAATTATATAAAATAATCGGGTTTTTTGAGTAAAATCGTCATTTTTCCGAAGTTCGCCATTTTTTTTTTTTTTTTTTTTTTTCTCAATAAGAACTTCAATGATTTTGACAGCTATCCCCGCTAATCTCGGAGTGGGCCGATTTTTTTTTCTATTTTTTTTATTTAATTAAAAAATTTTTTTTTTTAATTTTAGAAAATGAATTTTTTTTTTTCATAAATACTATTTATATAACAATAAAAATGTTATTCAATGGTTCTGAGGTATTATAATCTCTATTTATTATGTTAATTTTCTATTTTACTGACTAGGATTAATGATTAATAAAGTAAATTTTCAATGATTGAAAAATGATTCAACAATTTATTAATTACGTCTCTGGCGTTTAAATATTTTACAAATTTTGTGCTCGTTGGAATTTGAAAAGCTTTTAATGTACAAACAACCATTTTTGTCTGGAATTATACAGTGTAATTGTTGAGTTCCTGTGATCGGTTTCGTTTTTAAAAATCTTTCATTCAAATCATTTACTGCTGTATTATAATCCTCTTCTGGGGAAAACTTAATTATGATGTTTGGCAAGTTGTCCGGATCAGAAGTCCATTCAAAGAGTTCTTCGGGCCATACCCTAGTTTATCGATCCTATTGACGCATCAAAATTTGAATTTCAGTCATTATAATCGAAGATTAACATAATAAATAGAGATTATAATACCTCAGAACCATTAAATAACATTTTTATTGTTATATAAATAGTATTTATGAAAAAATAGAAAAAAAAATCGGCCCACTCCGAGATTAGCGGGGATAGTTGTCAAAATCATTGAAGTTCTTATTGAGAAAAAAAAAAAAAAACAAAAAAATGGCGAACTTCGGAAAAATGACGATTTTACTCAAAAAACCCGATTATTTTATATAATTGATCATGTTAAATTTTATTCGTGTATTTTTTCGAAAAGTTCATTCAAAAACAAAAATTTTAAAAAAAAAAAGGTCCCAAAAAGTCAATTTCTAAAAAAGTTATGGCTATTTGAAAATAAAAAAGCCATTTTCTTGAAAAATTCATTACTTTTTTTGGGTTGGGTGAAAAAATTTGAAAAAATTTGTAGAAACATCTTTCATAGGGTAGAAAAGGACAGAAAATTTTCAGCAAAATCTAAAAGGGTCAGGTTCAAAAGTGGTCGATTTGGCATGGAATGCCCCATACATACCGTGTATAGTATGTTGGCATACGAAGCGTCCGCTCGTCCCCGGGGCGTCGGGCGTCGGTACTTGCTATCCCCACCCCAATTCCCGTCTTCTGGCGTCTTCCCCCACACCCATCGATATAAGCATCGCGCCCGTAGAAATCGCGCCACCTTTAACGAAACGAGGTAGTCTGTGATCGACCGTACGTAAGTGAACTTCTTTTTTTTTTCACGTTCGCAATTTATTATAACTTGTACACGTATTCGTCAACGTTTTGTTTTGTCACTTGTGATTTTTTACCCTTTGTGGCCAACACCGAAAAAACCACAATCGTGTTAAATCATCGAGTCGTGTCGATCCTCAACGAGGGAAATACTCGAACGTGCCTACAAATTGCAACGTGACGAAGGGAGTCGGCCACACATTTCTCGTTACATCGTGAGGAGTGCAGAGCGCGCGCGTACCGGATTTGAATAATTAAAACAACCAAAAACAAGTTTGTCCGTCACAGTCTTACTTTTTTTTTTAATTTTCATCCTCATTTTTATTTTTCTTGCCTCGTGCTTGCGTTAGTCATACATCTTGAATTTACGCACACTCAACATCGCTCAATTTGTCAATCGACAAACGCGAGAGAAAAAAAAAACAGAAGAATATCAATTTTTGAGGAAGAAGAAAAGTAAACTGAAGAAGAAGTTTACGTGTTTGTACGGTAAATCAAGAGGCTCCAACAACATACGAAATCTTCGCTCGTAAAATAAGCGAATATCATCAGAATCGAAAAACCACGAGAAGCTGATTTGTGATCAAGAATCGTGCCATGATGAGCTACGGTGACATGTCGGGCAACGTTGAGCCCAGCAGGTTAGTCATCACTTTCGTTTCTTGTTAGTTTTATAGAATTTACAATTAGATAAATATATATATAGTCACTGAATTTATATATTGAATATAGTGAAGAATCGTATCGTATGTACGTAATTTTTTTTTCCATTTTTTTTTTTACCAACTCGACCAGATTGACTAAAAATATTTACGATGTTAAGATTTTTTTTTAGATCTCAATATAGCTGGACAATTGACGAAATTGGTATAAAATTGTCTATGTATACACAAGAACGATATGCTCTTAAATTTCGGTGTTGGCAATTTCGCTCGCCCATCGTACGATCTCTTCGACCAAACGGGGTGCCCCTCCCTCACTTCTCATGCCCGGCTCTCGCTCTCGTGACCGCGTTTAACGGAATAACTCACTCGATATTAATATTCTCTTTCTCATCACGAAAACGCTTTGACGCAGATTTTCATTTAAAAAAAAAAACAAAAATTTTGGTTAAATTTACCTCGAGTGGTTGAAAAAAAAATTCAAAGTACGAAATAATCTTTAAAATTCGCATATTTTCGAAGCATCGGTACGAGGAAACCTTGCGAAGCGACAATATCGCACGAGGTTGCCATAACGACGAGGAAGATATTTTTTTTTTTGTTTTCATTTCAAATGTCACATTCAAAGTCAAATTTACGAAATTTAGTCATTTGTGAGAGGATCCCGGGCCCCCCCCCCACACAAACTGGTCGTGGAAGGAAGAGACAAATTCAATATAAATATTGATAACGGAAGAGAGAGAAATAATTAGCGGTAGGAAATTGATCTTGTCAAAGAAAATAGATAAATAAATAAATAAAAATTTTGAATAACAATTTATTCCCTGGAATTGCAAATATCATCTCGTAGCAACTCTAGTTAATTTTATTTTTCCAATTAATTATCCGAGCTCGAACTATATAATAATTTTGCATTCTCTTCTCTTGGCCTAAATTCGTTTTATCGAGATAGTCTCGTGTGTGTCCAATATTCGTGGCAATATAAGAATTTTGATTCTCGCACAGGTTGGTTGTGTACAACACGCGACCAATAAGCGAGAGAGAGAGAGAGAGAGCTCTCTCTTTGTTTCTTTTGCCAGGGTCAAGTTTCGACGAAGTGCGAGAGAAAAAAAAATAAAAACAAATGAGAAAAGCTTGACTCAAGTTTCACGTTGACGTTCTTCTTTTGTCTCCTTCGGGTACTTTGAAATATGTGCAAAAGATTATGATATTCTTATCAATCCTCGATAATCACTCTTTGATCAGCCATTTTAATGTTATGTGAAAAAAAAATTTAAAAAAAATCGATGCAGTCATAAAGCCCCAGCGGTCAGTGTTGAGTCTAAATCTCATTTCTTTCAACTTAAAAATGAACACCGAGGCGATAACGATAGCAGATCTTGATAACAGGAGAATTATTTTGGCCCTTCACGAGTTATCGTCAACTCCAACGATCGGAAATTTCACGCTTTTCCACTTCAATCCAGTTTGTAACTGATAAGTCCATCTCCATTGCAATCTCTTCCTATGTTTTTAATTTCTTTGTGTTTTTGCTTGCCGGGATGGAATTAAAATCATACACGGGTATTCGTTCTTCCGCTTATACACATATATATATATACATTAATCTTTGAGTTCCGTGTATCGAAAAATATCACGTAAAATTCATTGTATATAGAAGTACTCATGTAAATTTCATACTATGCATCTCGCCTGCTAAGTATGGTGAAGATTAGTCATAATTAATTAAGAAAATAATTATCGTGATTCAAAATTATTTGTAGTATTTTTTTTTTTTCAATTTTTTAACGTCGACATTTTAACAATACAAATGAAAGCAAATTTAGAAAGATAAGATGTTATTAATTTTTTTTTTTTTTTCGTCAATGGTAAACTCATTTATTTGTCAAATAAAATTAGAGTATAGCAAGAGATGTATTTCCTCAACATGAAAATTTAATCTTTCTGCAAAGTGTTATTTGTTCTCCAGCACATGCTTGATAAGATTGCTCCTACATAAAATTTAAAAACGTCTCGTGCTAATTATAACTTTTTAATTTTATTTTTTTCCATCAATCACGTAACTAGACGAAAGTTTCGTCATGCTCGATTTATCCCCCACACATGTGAATTGATCCATCTTTAAGTAATAAAATGCTGATGATAAATGGGAGAACTCTTTTAATATACAAAGCGAACAAATCAAAATTGTACAATTTATCAGACAAAAATATATGCATCAAAATTCCTTTCTTCATTTCAATACTTTTTTATATCTCTTCAGCACAAAATTCAAACACAAGATATATATTTTTTTTTTTCCAATTTAGAGTTAAACAATATTTTCGGCTTAAATTCTTCTTGGTTTCATTATCTCTTGAATTTAAACAAATGCGGATCTATAAAATATATTTCGAAAAAAATTCAACGATTTATGATTCACAAAGAAATCTTTGTTTTTCGAAAATTCTATGCATTCGACTTTCTCGAGAAAAACCATTTTCTCAGCTCCGGGAATAGAAAAAAAATTTATTAGCCCCACAAACTTTTTTTTCATTGGAAAAATTTCTAACAAATAATAATCGTATGACTTAATCATTCTGCGGCATTAGAAATTTTTTTATTAAAAGAAAATACGTCAATGGGAACGCGATGACCTCACACTAGAAAACGTGGCGATAGATAAAACTTTTTTTTTCCCCGTACGGTAAAGTAGTTGGAGATATTTTTTTTTATCTCAGAGATTAAAAGCTTTCTGCGAAAAATTGCCATGAGTCATCCGCACTTTAGAAGAGGTAAAAAAAAAACAAATCAGCAAATTAGTAATCTTCAAAAATTGTAATTTTTTACGCTCTTCCGGTTGCTTCTTATAATCGATAAAATATATTGTAATCGCAATGAACTTTCACTCGTGGAATAAGGCCATTAGCCTTTACGACAGGCGTAAATGTTAGCTGTAAATACAAGTTTATATATATAGATAACATACATGAGTTATCGTCAAGTACTAGATTCGCTTCTGTTAAAAACACGAGACATCAAATTATGATGACAATTATGAGATTATATTAGAATATAAGTCACCTTATACCCAACAATTGTGTATATAACACGAGTTAATATTTAAGACGATGCCGTTATGCATATACAATATCCACGTTTTTTTTTTCTCGATCCGGTCCCTCTATCCTTAGCCAACTGACCTGACGAGTTTGCTTCGCTTTCTTCCGTATTTAGTGACAGTAACGGCCCACTTGAAAACATAAAAAATATATGCTCACTCATGCCCACGATACTATAAACATAGAAATGTTTCAAAAATTGGCAAAAATCGATTGACCAACTTTGGCAATATAAAATATTACTATAAAATTGAGTCTAACAATAGTTGAGGGCATGACAGACAATTATACATTTTTATATTTACATATGATAATTTTTCTACTGATATCATATCTTTTATGGAAAACATGCACGTGATAGGCAGATGCTCGAAAAGTCACGAATCCTTAACTTCGTCCTTGCTCTCTTCGTGTTGAGCACCAGAAGATCTTACCTCTTACATCGTGCTATTACGTCAGACACGAAACAATTCGAGCCATTGAAGTATTCTATATATATATATATATAAGTGTCTGTGTATTGTCGTCTCGTGGAATTCCTGATTGTGAGTCGCAGCCACTCGTCTCGTAAACTTTAATCATGCGCTATATATATGTACGTAATTCTGCTACTGATGCATTCTATATATATTATTATTATTATTTTTTTTTTTTTTTCGGTATAGTTAGAACGCATGTTAGAACATTCCAGAAAGTTATGTTGGTTCGTTGTCATCATCGAGCGGGCAAATTGATAGTAGCAATTTTGTGCATATACGTATCATGTTCTCAGATCGAATAATTTGTCTTCGTCGTCGTCGTCGTCGTCATTTACGTTGATGCGCAATTTTTGCACACTCTTTCGCGACTTGTATTCGTGATGATTATTAAATTTATTCACGTGAGAGTTGTACGTCATTATTGACGTTGCACGTGAGCGTTGCTGACTTTTCTCAATTGCCCCAACGGGACCTAACATAAACCAATTGACGAATCTTTTCTCGCGTAAAATTTTCTTTACTCGCTCGATAAACCAAAGAATCTCGTACTCATCAAATGTCACAATTTCTGCAAATATTAAAAACTTTGTTTATTGAGTAATCGGCAAAGTTGTTTGCTATTAAAATTTTTGTCTGTTTGGTTTTTGTTGTTAAAATTAGATGTTCATTTTTTATGAATTTCTTTTTTGCAAAATTCAATAATCAATTGCTTTGCTGCTTCGTTTTTTTTCACCTATTTTAATTAATTTCTTAACAATTTTCTTTTACCAAATTATTCATTTGCCCGACAAATTAATCAACCGAGTTTTTTTTTTCGTATGGAAATTAACGTAAATACGTGCGAGATTTTTCGCTAAAATCAGAACCTACATATCGCCTCAAAGATCCTCCCTTTTTTTCCCTCCTCGGGGGAGGAAGCCGATGCAACGCGGGTACGACGACCGCGGAATTTTAGTTTCACGTAATATACCTCGACGTGTTGTGCCCCCGAGGTTTGACGCGAGCCAATGCTATTACGTTCACCCGGGAGAGCAATGGAAAAACGTAACGTTAAATAAACGATCTTTCTCGTTTCCCCACGGAGCTCTCGACCCCCCCCCCCACACGCGCGCTCACGCACACACACACATTCATGCCCCCCCATATATATGTATATGTATGTGTATATATATATATATATATATATATATATACATGAATTACAATTGATACAGAGTTCGCTTACAGCATGCATTTAACAATATTTCCTGCACGATATTCTTCCCTGTGATCCATTACGCAATAGATAATGTAACAGTTGATTTATATATTTATTAATTAGGAAAAAAATATATAGAAAGAATTTATAAATATCTGATGACGCTGCTGCAGTTAGGAATTAATGAAATTTTAATTCATTACGAGACGATGAAAATTTCAAATTAATTTGGTAGAATTTTTAACATTCTATTTCTCCCAACGTCTTCGAGATAATAACGTAACACACGTTATTTAAGAGGACTCGATTTAACAACTATTGAAAATAATTTTTAACAAAATAATCACGAATAATTATTAAAAAATATTTCTTCACATAATTTTGAAGAATTATTATTTGATTGTTAATATATTAATATTCTTTTTCGAATGTTTGTTTGGTAGAATTTTTAACATTCTATTCCTCCCAACGTCTTCGAGATAATAACGTAACACACGTTATTTAAGAGGACTCGATTTAACAACTATTGAAAATAATTTTTAACAAAATAATCACGAATAATTATAAAAAAATATTTCTTCACATAATTTTGAAGAATTATTATTTGATTGTTAATATATTAATATTCTTTTTCGAATGTTTGTTTGGTAGAATTTTTAACATTCTATTCCTCCCAACGTCTTCGAGATAATAACGTAACACACGTTATTTAAGAGGACTCGATTTAACAACTATTGAAAATAATTTTTAACAAAATAATCACGAATAATTATAAAAAAATATTTCTTCACATAATTTTAAAGAATTATTATTTGATTGTTAATATATTAACATTCTTTTTCGAATGTTTATTTGGTAGAATTTTTAACATTCCATTCCTCCCAACGTCTTCGACACGCACGTCATTCATTTATTTCTCTCTCCTTCCGGAACATAATTTATGCATTTTGTTATTCGGTTCTTTCCTCGTCTCGGATAATTTCGCCGAGCGTTTATTGGATTCTCCGGCTGAGAAACGAGTTTTTCTCCCACTAGAGTAAAAAAATTTGACAACGTCAAACAGTCATGAAATAATAACGAGTGTTTTAATGCGCGAATAGAGAGACGAAAAAAAGCCTATGGCCGAGGACACCGAATAGTGTCTGGAATTTCAAGATCCTTTTGGACACGCTGGTTAATCTCATTGGCCAAATATTTTCGATGTTTTTTTTCTCGCAAGTTTTTTTGATGTATTTCGGGGAATTACGAAGGTTTTTCGAACAAGGAAGTGTTTTTAGTATAATATTACAGGGTGGGAGAAAGTCCGATCAGGTTACAAGGTGCCACGTCCTCATATATATATATATATATATATATACTGAATTGTATTGATATTTTGATCAAATTTTATCAAATTATCGATCCTCTTCATTCGATATGAATTTCGAGTCGTATTCTTCGATTTAACAAAGAAATCAATTCCTCGTAATCTCGAAGTTAATTTAAATGAGAATCGTGAGAACCGATAAATCGAGAGTAATATATTCTATCAGTGCAATATATAATTAAAGAATACTTCGTGTAATTTAGCTCGTTCGGTGATAAATTAAAATCAGCATAATGTGGGGGCTTCTTGACGATCTTGGTTTTTAATTTGAACCGGTATTGAGGGTAAACGTCCTCGAGTAGTATGCAGACTATGCCCAAGTTCACAATCCGGTCGTTGAACTTTTGCCTCTGGAGTTAAAAATTTGTTCACATTTTACAAATATTACTCAATCATTGACTGCGTCATTGAATAAGCAAATTAATTTATCATTAACATAGAAAGTCATGCATAGCGATGAATTTACAAAAATTGAGATCCAACTAAACCAATTTCACCTCGTAAATTGACGTGCACGTTATTGAAAAAAATATTATATTGTAAATTTAACACAATTTGCCAAAATATCTGATAAACTTACTAAACTAGGCTGGGGCATTTTTTTTTCTAAACAAATCAACGAATCTACAAATAAGTTGAAAAAGAAAATAAAATTTTCTACGCTAATTAGTAATTCTTTGATGGATAACAGGATTTTTTTTTTAACGTGGGAATTTTTTTAATCGACACAAATATGCAGAGAAGTAAAAACTATTCTGCTACGAGTTCATTCTTAACCGTTAGTCTAGGATCGAGAGGAAAAAGGTGTCAATGTGTTTCTCATCATTGGCAAGATGAGAACGTGATCAAACGATTCGTGGTTTGGAAGAAGAAAAAAAAAAAAAATATATAGACATCGCATTGTAATGTCTCTCATGAAGACGAGCACACTTGCCCTGCTTGAGCGTGGCCTATATAAACGAAATCGATTATCGAAACCAAAGTCCGAACTCGCTGACTTTTCACACACAGCCAGCCGCCCACTCGACCATTCAATTTAGGCTATTGAAATCTAATCCAACTCGGTAATTCTCTCGCGCATTTAGCTTATCGAGGTTATTCGTGAATCAGCACAATAATAATTCCAATACTACGTTACGTTTGCTTACAGCAATCGATTAATAAATTTAAAGAAAATAAAAACCCTAAATAACTAAATTTCATTGTGAAATTCTTGAGAGAAATTTCTCAGCCACACATTTCTCTGAAAGAAACGAGTCGGGTGAAAATAATTGCCTCGAAAAAAAAAAAAGAAAAAATCATCAAACTCATTTGCTAAATAATAAATAAACACAAGATAAATAAACAATGAGAAATAAATAGGGAAAACATTCTCAATATTTTTTATCGAGTAGAAAATAAAAAATGCACCAAACCAAAATCTAAACTACGTCAACATATATATATATGATTTATGGTGTATCGTAATTTGTAGAGGTGGAAATTGATCTCATGAGGAGCTACAGAGATAGGCGGGGGGAGGACTCTTGCGAGGTAAAAGTAGAAAGTCACGGATCCGTAGAACCACAGACTATGTATACAACGATGTCGAAGAGTTGGTGGTGCTGTGCTGCTGGTGCTCGTCGCTCATGCAGCCAACACACTACTTTCTATATATGTGTATAGCTTATATATAGCATATATATGAGGTCTTCTGGCAAGTTAAAGGTGCCATGCTCAAAGTATGCAGAACCTCAGGGTGTTACGAGAGCTCTAAATCTTTTCACCGTCTTCTGCATAGGAACGTTATTTACAATTATAATGGCGTCTCTCCCTATATAACGAAACTGAGCGCTCTCGCGTAACCTTGCTACAGACGATAACGTAATTACGTTATACATGGCACGGGCGTAAACTAACAGGTTGTAAGAATGTTCCAAATATAATATTACAACGTCCCCATTGCAATGTGCCAATAACTTTTTGCCCACTCAATAACCAACTATTGGCTTTTTATAAGCACATCATCTTTATACTAATGAGACACTCTGTGAAATTCCGCGTGAATTAACACTTGGGATACGTTGAGGGTTGAAAAATAATAATAATAATAATAGGGGAAAAAATCTCGTAAATTCACTGGTGGGACCTTGGGGAGTTTTTATGTACAGGAGAAAGGAAGAAAATAGTATATAAATTGTTTACATACAAGATTTATTTAATCACAAATTATGTCACAGTAATGGCTTTGTTAGATGATGGATCTCCTTTATATTATTATTACGTTCTCTGTAAAATCGACTTTGACATTTTCACCCTGGACAATTTAATTCTTGTATTTTCTATCAAATCTCAAGTTGACGTTTTGCAGCAAACCTGATACTAGAGAATATCTTATTTTTCCTGTGGTATCGACAGAATTGATCATCTCGATCGATTTTAATAAAAAAAAAAATGTCCTGTCATGGTATCGTTAAGAAGAAGATATCAAACTTTTGATTAGATTCGATCGAGTAGATAATGTTGAACGTAAATTTAAATGCAAACTTTGTTTAAAGTTTAATTTAATATCCGCCAAGACTATTTAAAATTAAATCTTATCTCTGACAATGTAATTTAATTTCGTTATCGAACGATCTGACAAACTGCAATTGTACTTTTGGAAATATTATTTTGCATTATTCTGGTTAACAATATTAACGTTGTAATGTATTGAACAAGAGTTCTTATTAAAGTTATAGAGATGCTTTCGTTGCCAATGATTTTATAATGGATTGACAATCAAATTGTTATCGGCTCTAGCGGAACAAATAATGAGAAAGCTAAATATTGAACTCTACATCGATAGTGTACAATCGAGGGCCACAATTGTATATATCTATAAATAAGTAGGAAAAAATCCATAAGAGTACCGTGGATTATATACCGAGGACAGTTTCTCATTTGATAAGCAAATTAACGTGACATCTTTTCCTGAACTCTCTTCCTCGTAGCTTTCTTCTTTTGTTATTATTCTCTCTCTCGCTATTATTCCACGCTCTGGCAGTCTTCATATATATACATATATACATACACATATTATTTATTATTCATGCCAGTTCATGCTCTTATTTATCAGCTGATTCATCGCATCCGCAACAATTTACCACATCAATAATATTTACCTCATTATTATTACTATTATTCTTATTATTATTATTATCAAAGGCCTTTACTATTGGGAAACGACTAAATTCTACATGTATTTGCGAGATTTGATTAAAACGAAGCTAGTTTTCGTCGTACTCGGTTCGAGACGATCAAAGTCCTCCGATCAATTTGTACCGTCTTCGAAGCAAAAGAGAGGGAAATATCGTATCAAAAGAGATATAAAAATATCTCTTTTCCTGTTCAATTACTTCTTCCTCTTGCGTCACACGGAAAAAAAATAATATCAGCAATATATATGCAAAATACGTGAATAATCTTAAGATTTTATGTATTTATGAAATATTAATATTTATGTCCATATTTTATGGGAGTTAAGATACTTAAGACTTTGTGTGATTACTGGGCGTTCGGGTCACTGCCACTCATCTCTTAATATTACCTGCCTTAGACCCTCATTCGAATAAAAATATTGCAGTTGATTTAAAGATAAATCATGCCTGCAACTTAAGAAATTTTAATAGTTATTTTTTTGAATTTCGTTCGTTCGTTCGCGCTTCATTTTTTGTCGCTTTGCCACTTTTTGTTGCTTCGTTGCTTTGCCATACTGTGACGAAAAAAATGGCTGCCTGTGTATTTTTTTTTTTTTTGTTTTTAATCATTTTTCAAAATTCACCCCAACTTTTATGTGCGCACTAAAGATCGCATCAGTAATAGAATGCCAAACGAATTTAATTATATTGAGGGCAATCTTAGTGTTTTTTTTTTGCGGCTTCGTGGATAACGCGAAAGAAATAACGCAAAAAAATGCCAGTGGGCTCTCATTTCACTAATTTGCTTCGGAAAATTATTAGCGATCATCACTGACTTATACCATACGTACTATAAAATAATAATAACCCTGCGAGTGCACTACCTGTTTTCGGACCCTTTGAAGTTCACACTAGTGCGAATTGGCTGCAGCCATTTTCAAAAATTTATATATCTCCGATGCTAATTTTTTACGGATGATTTTGAAATTTTAAAATATCCTCCATATTCTATGATCATAATTGAAATGTAAAAAAAAATAATAATTTAATGATAATAACGAAAATACGATTTTGTAAAGATAAAATGTAAAAATGGGTGGTGTGAGTTCTCACCAGTGTGCACTGACGTGGATATATGTACGTCTTGAAAAGAGGTTCGAGGTTCACGAGCCTCACGAACGAACAGATTATCATAAAAGTTCTGTTTTTATTTTATTGTTTTTCACCGCCAAATCTTATACCGCAAATACTACATATCCGCTCTCTTATAGTTTTGCGAATATATTATTCTTTCCTAAAATTAACTCTGCGTAGGTCTTTGGCGGTGACGTCATCACCGACATGTTTCACACGACACTCCGAGCGCTGTATCGTCTATATATATATATATATAGATATTGGCATTAATTATCAATTTAATGGTTCCATTTTTCGTATATATACGTCAGGACGAACTATAATATACACCATAAAAAAAAAATCATAAACTTGATTACTAGTTGAAAAACTAACATTTTTATTTTCCCATCCGGAATTGCAGCTGAAAAAAACACAATAATAAATAAAAATGATTGAAATAATTTTTCAAGTAGAATAATCATAATCATATATTTCTATTAAAATATATTTATTTATTTATTGAATTGCTGTGAGCATCGGATGAATTTCATCGCAAAGTGTAGAAAATGAGTTCGCGCTGCATCAATGTGGCTAAATTTTTAAGGCTGTTTTTATTAATTTTACACAAGAGCAAAGCCCAAAGATTCAGTACAATTATACGCCGTAAGAGGTCGACGCGTTTACGTAGACTCAAGGTCTGTACAATTTGTGAGCCAAGCATAATATCGATTCTTACTATATTACGTCGTCTCTCGTACAATCCACACATAGTCCTGACCTTCCCAACGAGTTTGGCACGCGTGTCATACGTTAGAGGGCGCTTTAGTCAGGACACGGAGCTTGAACTATTTTATGGACTCGTTAATGCATGTGTGCGTGCAAATAAAAGAGTCCCGGGGGAATATTTGATTTATCGAATAAATTTACGTACTTATCGGGTGAAAAATTCGCTCTAAGAAATTTTATTTAGCATTCAATTAGGATTTCTCTGCGCTGAGACTTGGAAAAAAAAAATGGCAGCGAAAAAAATGAATCACCATCAATGCTCTTTAATGAAAATTCCATTTTTCTTTCTCGTAATCTTGGCATTTACCTTTTTTTTCACATTCTTTAGAGGCGTCTACAGATTCTTCAGGAAATTATGATTGGGATGAGATAACGAGAGATGCGATTAATTGGGGAATGAATATTGCGCGATCATTCGAATAAAGTACATCGACATTTTGCTCGCAAGTTCGAAAGTTCAAATTGTGTCGTGTGAAAATGTGACTAGAGGGGTCAATATATATATATATATATATATATATATATATATATATATATATATATATATATATATATATATATATATATATATATATATATACATGTATATATGATAAGGATAATGATAAAAAAGGTTTCACGAGCCGATTGATTATTTTGCATCTCTGGGTGGGGTCAGTGTAATGTGCCCTCTCGACATACTGCGCTTCTCGTCATAACGTATCACATCGTTCAGCATGATAAGCACAAGTAGCACATTTACACATCGTTATGTCAATAATTAAATCATGAAAAAGAAAAAAAAACGTAAAAAAAAAACGTACGTAATCTGCAATTATTATTTGCAACTTGGATGTATTTGAAACTTGCAGCAGATTATGCTCAAGACTTTCGTCTGGCGATTATACAATATGACGAGATAAAAGTAGCGACGTCTCTTTCGCCGTTTGTGATGATTTTTTAATGACATTTCAGAACTAAATATGATTCTATATGGAAAGGAATTTTTCACAATTTCTCGACTATGCGATTAATAATTATTTTCCAAAAGCCATTAATGATAATACTAAATTGGCTCGAATTATAATTAATTGATGGAAATGAAGAAACTTGATTTAAAACAAAAAAAAATTAATCATACATGCCACTTTTAATTTAAGAAAAAAAAAACATGTGCATTGGTGATTTTATGTAGCTCATTAGTAGATTTATTTGAAATATTTCCAGCAGCCTCCGGGATTTTTTTTATACAACTGTTATATAACGCGTATGAATAAAATATTACGATCGATCCAAGTGACAACGTTTATTTACGACACGCAGTTTTCTTTCGTCTATATTTATAACCGGTAGGTATCGAACTTTTCGATACATATTTTATCAAATTATTTACAAGAATAATAATCATGATAAAATATGAGCAGCCATTTTGATAAATCGTAATATGGCTTCCGTTCCCGATGTAGAAAAAATTCTCATTTTCACTGTTGGTTTATTTTCTCTGCACGTAAAGTTTCGTCTCGTAAGGATGGATGAGGTCGATGAGACAGAGACGATCGGGAATGAACTTTGACCGTTCGAACGATACTTTTTTTTTTCATTCGCTGGGGTATCTGTGGATCATTTGTTGCTATATTTGTTGGAGAGAGAAATAGAAAGAGAGGCTATCGAACACGTGGCTTTTTTTTCAAACGGAATTCTCGGCACGGGCCGAGAGTTCTCTTGAATTGATTCTGATTGTGAGCCTGAGTCAGTCCAAGAGGAACGATGGCCGGTTTAATTCGGTTCTCGAACTCTGTAAATATTATTCTCGACTGGTTGCTTTCGGCTTATTAACCTTCAGGACTGTCTTTTCCGTCGGAATTCGAGCCGTTGACACGACTAACGCGATTAGGCATTAGACATTCCCTGCCAAAATGGGCGAAGCTACAATCCTCATAATTTTTTCCCAATTTTTTGTTTATCTTGTAATATTACATAAAAGAAAAGTGACGGTGATTATCAGATTTAAAAAAAAAATATTATTTCCAAATGACACTATCGAACGTTACTATCCTGAATTATTTATTGGAAAAATTGCTAGCATTTAAAAATTGCCAACTGTCCATTTGGCCTGGAATATCCTATTTAATTTATTCGACGTATCAACAACTTACTAGTTGGGCAAAAAAAAATCAACTAAAAATCATGAGACATAAAGCTAGCTCGGTTAGATATGGAATGGCCTATAGATATATGTGGGTCTTTGTATATTATAGATTTTTGCATGTATGTAGTATGAGAGAAAGACGGTGGGAATGCGAATCCAAATTGATTCGATTAGAGATGAGAAAAAATCAGTCGAGCTCAATGCACGCAAAGTGAAAAGAAGATAGAGAGAGAGAGAGTCTCCTATCACCACGCGCAGTTTCCCCCTTTAACCCCTTTTAACATTTTTTTTCTCTTTCACGTTTTGGATCCTCGGACTATAAACGAGCGGAAATTCTCGACTCACGCGTCACTCACGCGCGTCCAGTGTGATCTAAGTGACGAATCAATAACGCGAAGCTTGAACTCGATGTATGCTCCTTATCAATTTTCATCGTTATCATTAATTATCATTTTTATTTTTGTTATTACTGTCGAATCTCCCATCTCGATGATACGAATCGCATTGTTTTTATTTCGAAACGAGTGATAATCAATTGCTATTATATATATACATGAACTTTTATCTAAACGATTATATTCGTATTTAATATTAAACAGTTAACTGCAAATCATCTGAGATACGATCTCTGACATGTGTACTCGAGTAATCGATAGATCACGCCGGATTCTCGTGCGTTTTACTAAAGCCAAAACCGGGGTTAGAGATTCCAGCTTTATGAAGAGGACACATCGAGTTTCCTACAGATTTTTTGCATATATAATTTTTTTTATTTTTATTTTTCTGTAGCGTATCCGGCTTTGTTTATTTTTAGCATAGTAGTTTATGGCGTGGTTAACAAAAATCCCGATGATTCATATCAGAGTCATAGTAAAACAGCTCGTGTTTTACATATATATATATAGATACGATACATATATATATATATGTATACGTATACACTATCGCGAGAAAGGGAGGACGCGCGGCAGGTTGCTATACTTACTAGGTAGTTTCGTTTTACATTATAAAAGTGAAAGGTGTTGGCCCGGTGCTCGTGCACTGACACAGCTGTAAATACTTTGCGCTGGGCTGACGCAAATTTTCACGGATCTACGACAGCTCGTGATATTTCATTACTTTTTTTTTTTTTTTTTTACAAATTATATACTATTGATTTTTTTTTTCTATTTTTTTTTTGACCCCACGAAAATTTGTAAATCACATTGAGCTTCGTGATTGAAATTTTTAAGATAACCCTAATGATAATTTATCGATGATTGATATTTCGAGGCATTTTTAGGCCAAGTTTTTTTTTTTTTTTTTAGGGCATGTATCGTAGTGGGACTTTGAACGATTTATACACTATAGTAAACTGAGAGTTATCTATAGGATGTGTATAAATAGAAAAATGATTCAAAAAAGAAAATAAGTATCGCATATACATATATCTATACACGACACACTGGGACTTTCATTGTTTTTTTATATAACTATATCGAAACTAATAGTCTAGTTTATTTATAAATTTCAAGGTCAAAAGATCCTCCTTGCGAGCGCCTCTAGCGGCTAAAATTCGAATATGATGAAATACGACGAGCCGTGCACGTGCTCGTAAGATGACGACGTTCAGTACAACCGCGAGAGGTTTTCGGACTGTCGGGCTATTTTTTTTTTTCCTTATTTATTTTATTTTTCCTGGACATTTTTTTTTATCCACGATTACGTAGCAGGCCATAAATCCAACAGTTGAGTTGCGTTTTGTCTCGTAGTGCTCTTTTACGAACTTGACTAAATGGTGTCAAGGGCGATTGACGTGTGTCTCGTAGATATCGCCCCACCCAAAAATGTCACAAAATTACTCACGAATAACGGCCATTTGTTGATAGTCAGTTTTAATTATATCGCATAATGTAGAATTTCCAAAATCGTGTACAAAATAAATGGCCAAAATTGGGGTAGCTTGAAATTTATCATTTAGTGATCTATAAATCGATATAACGCGTGTCTAAAAACATAAGGATTTACGCCTTTATGATTTAAAAAATATATTTCGAATAATGTACATCCGGTGTTAACCCTCCGTTACTCACGTGGGGTGTAGGGCACACCCCTTGCGTTTTTATTTTTCGCACTACGCATATTTTTAGTTTCTCGAGAACTTCATTTTCTTCTTCTTATAAAATATTTATTTTCGGGTGAACTACGAATGAATAATATTTCTGAGGGTCTTACGATTAATAAGAAATCGATTTTTTTGGAAAAGTTCAATTTGTTATTGAAAAATATATAATTGACATTGGGGTCTTTCCCTCACTTGAGGGTTCACCGATTATTTTTTCACACGCGAGTAACGGAGGGTTGATTTAAAAATAGTGAAAATGATAAAAAAAATTTAGAAAAATTATTGGCCTCTGTATGAACAAAATTGTGTCGTCTCAATATGTTTTTACGCTTATGATTAGTACCAGAGGTGCGAACGTGAGAATTCGCTCGAAGAGAGCACGGAGAGGACAGTCACGCGATGGAGAAATCGTTTTACGCTTCTCTCGAGGCCATTAAGTATCATTCTTGGCATACATATTTTTATACGTACACGTGTGTATCGAAGAATACAAAAGCAATTGAACGATTTTCACTCATCCATTTCGTCTCCTCATTTTTTTGCCACCGAATCGTCGTCTCCTCTCATTTTTCTTTCTTCTTATTTTCACATTCTTTATTTTTTTATCATTTTTGTAAATTTTCTCCATAGGTCATTGCAGTGATTATGAGCTCATGCATAAAAAATGTCTATATCGCTCGCAATGTTTATTTATTTAGTAATATATCAAATATATGAAAAGTGGGTATCAGAAGCACGAACAAGAAATTCCAATTTGATAATTAATTTAATTACGTGGCTCACATGGTGCAATCAAATTAAAATACCTCAAAAAATTTCAATCTAAAGCTGATAGAAATTTCCACTATATATATACATATGCGTAAATATGTGGCCTTAGGACCCCTGGAAGCTGCGTATTCCGTTATGAAAATAAATAAAATTTTCCATCAAGAATGGTAGGAATAATACAGCCGGATAGGAATTGTACTATATATATATATATATATGTATATATATATATATATGCGCAAATATCTGTCCATAAAAACCATGAAAATTGCTTATTCGGTAATTTAATAAAATAAAATAAAAAATTCCACCAAGAGATTCGGTACGAATAATACAGCCCGATCGGATTATATTACGTATTAGGTACAAATTGTCGATTTTTCGTACTGTCGCTGGCTACAGCTTGCTTGCTTTACGTCGATGTAGTAAATAAAATCGTAAAGTTGGGTTAAATATTCACCAAATCATTGAAAAGTCATATGACCATTAAAAAATAATTGTGAATGACGTGTGTATATATATATAGACGTCATTCACAAATTATATATATATATATATATAGTCAATAAATTGGTGAATATTTATCCCAACTTTACGATTATATATGTGTATGTGTGTGTGTGTCTAATACGCCCAGGCACGTGTAGATGACGTGCATAATACTCAAAATGTAAACAAAAATGATCAAGTCAATGAGATGGTATATCGACGTTACACCCTTTAGATCAGCTTCAATGAATGACCGAGACAATTTGCATTGTAAATTTATGTATTAATTACGTTCTAATGTCCCACCGTTTTATTCCATACGATTTCACTCAGTTTCCACTGACGCAAATCCGGAATGCTTTTTCTGTGCGTACATTGGCTAATGTGCGATAAATTTTTCTATCCAATCGATAAATAATTCGCGTGCTCTGGATCTCTTGCAAAAAATAAAATGAAATTTTAATTAGCACACGATACCGATCGAAGCTTAAAAAAAAATTACATTTTTGTTCGATAATCAAAACAATAATGTTTATTTCTGAAAAAAAAAACGTCATTGTCCTTTTCTCATAAATATGCTTAATGAAAAGTATTCAATTGTAATCGAAAATTAAATTTAATAATGAGAATTTCAATACGATAAAAATCTTTTAATTTCTCATCTCTTTATGCATAATAATATTTATGGATTTTTTTTTAAATTGGAAACTATTGATCTGGAGAATCGTGAAAAAGCTGCTGCAGTTACGAAATTGATTAATGATCGCGAAAGCTTTTCCAATATCGAAACTTTAACATTGAAAATTCACGGCTTTCTCGTAATTTTTGCTTCAATTTAACTTGCAGATGCGAATGTTTACGTCAAGCATCGTAGAGGAAAAAAAAAAAGATACAATGAGTCCAGGCCCAGAGCTTGAATATTGGAGCTTTCATTAGCACACAATGGGGCGAGAATTTTTTAACTTTTTCACGATAATGCAAGGGGTCACATTTCCTTTTTCATATGTAAAACGTAAAATACATCTACATTGTGTTGCGTATACTGAGGTGATGGACTCTGAGCTTTCGTACAGTAATTTCTTTCCGTACAGAATGGACGGACAAAAAGAGAAAACAGAATGGAAAAGATGAATCTTGATCGATGAGAGACAAAGTTCATCGTCAGAGAATTAAAATTTAAAGGCAAACGAGAAAGACCCACCAGTAATGTCATATAACCGAGAAAAGTGACCGGAAAGTAGGAATTATCAGACAGACAATATCGAGTAGCGTTGAGACTGATACCAAAAATTATTGATAAGTAGCAATTAAACAAATAATAGTATTTAAGGGGCAAAGTAGATGGGTAAGTAAAAAAAAAAATTCAAGATGGGTGAAAAAAAAATGCACAAATATTAGGACCGTTAAAAATTCGTTAAAAAATTAATTCCGGTTAACTTTGTGCTTATTCGTTTTTTCCATGATGATTAAATAGCTTTCAAAATGCTTTTGGGTTCATTGGACTATCGAGACATCCGCATTGGAAAAATATTGTCGCGGTCAAAAAGCATGACGTATTGAAAATTATGATTGAATGCGGTAAAAAACTTAACGATAATTTACCTAATAACACATTACATCTGAAGCTAAATTTTTTTTTTTCATTTACGTTTTATGTTCCGAGGAAGAACGTCTCGTCCGTTAATGCGTAAATACTCCATTGGACTTTGACCGACTTTAAATTAAGCATAAATTTCGTGGGTCATGGCTTTGTGGGGCTCGGGGAACGTTTGCCATCTCTTAAATCTTTTTCCTGCTTTATTTTCCTCGTTCCCCCTCTCACTCAAATGTTTCCTGGCAAACGAATACTCCAAAAACACAAATAATTCTAATTTGTTTTTTTTTTTTTTACCTGTCGTCACTCCCCAATGACCTTCTGCTCCTCTTCAGTTTTTTGCTCAGCTAATTCTCAACGATTCAAGTTCAGCTTAAAGTACGGTCATAATGGATAAATAGCAATTAACGTCCGCATGATATATATATATATATATATATCATATTGGAGTCCCCGGTCAAAGATCATTCTCTGTATGACGTCGTATGACGTAAATCCCCGTTGTTTATCCATACGCTAAATATTTACGCTTGACGAACAGTATTGTTTATTTCCTATACGAGATTGGATGACTAAAGAGAAAAAAAAAAATTTATTTTGAATTAATTAGTTGACTTGAGAGTAATTGAACGTATGACGACCAGAAAGCCGTATACGAATCGTACACCTGACGATCCGTCGCTATTTTATATCTATATATCGACATCGTCCATACTTCACCATATAACTGACATAACTATACAGACGGCTAATCATGAATAGACGCTTCGAGAACAAGAAGAGAAAACTTGGAAGCAATAAAAATATTTTTTCACTCGGTCAGTTGGTCTGCTGTTCCATCATCCACTGAATTTCTATATTTGCTTTCCAGATACTTTCTGCGAGAAGGGAATGATTTGCTCTTTATTTTTTGCCACGTCAAAGTTTCTTAACGCAAAAGACAATTTTATTCGAATGAAATTTTATGGAGAAGACGAAAAATTATTTCAAATTTAAATGATTATTTTCAACAAATTAATAATTTGTTTGAATTATTATTTTTTTAATTTTCTATCGAAATTTAATAAATTTCGTTCAGATTAAATGGATCAATATTTATCAATTAAGAATAAAACTGAGATTGACAATGAGATGGAAATTTTTCTTAGTATTTATCCATTGCCTTGAGACTTAGCTTGGATATCTAGCCATTTAAACAAACGGGAATTCCCGGTGACGTTTTCGTATATTCAGAGAGTAGTTTGATTCAAGATTCATGAATTCGTGACTCGATACTCGTTTTACAGTTCCGAGATAAAAATTCATTACGAACACAGAAATACGATTCTTCACGCATAATTATGTATTATTACAACTACATCCAAGTACATCCGGTGATTGATTTTACTTGGTAAAAAAAATATATATATATCGATACTTACCATTTTACTCGAAGATTTAACTAAACGCTCTTCGTAATTTTGTATAATTACAGAACGAGCCTGCGAAGGATCGCTCGCCACGAGGAGCCCGAATTCAGCAATGCGAGCATTCTGAACAGCATGGAAAAATTCGTTAAGACAGTGAGCGAGATGGAGGAAACGATACTGGTGCCTTCCAGACTGTTGGATCTTTCGGTCGGTGATGCTGGCGACATGATTTGTCAAAAGGGCAAAAGAGGTGCAACGATCAAAGATACGATGGCAAATACAGATTTGTATCGCCTTTACAATATTGTCAACAAAATGAAACTTGAGCTGCTCTGGTCACAAAAGTCATCAGACGAGGGACAGGAGGAGGAAGATCGGGAGATTGAAGAAAATCTTCGTTTGAAATCAACAAATGCAGCATCAACGGAAAATGTAAGACTCGGACACGCTCGTTGCCCAAGCACAACATCAATGCAATCCGTACAGAGTGCATCGTCGATAATCTCGAGCTCATCAGATTCCGACTCTGATGTTGGAATTGAAAATGATTCGGGCCTTGAGAGCGAAGAAATGTCCGACAGACTCGCTAATCTTGCTGCGGAAAATTTCAGACGCCATCTTCGTGGTCTTCATCGCAGCATAAAACGCATGACCCAAGCTGCCGAATATCTCACCCTCAGATATCAGGCCGATGTTGGTGGACCAGACTGATTTTTTTTTTTTTCTTTTCCGTTCGTCCCACCATATCGTCAATATTCACGACTACCTCTCCCATCATCTCACAAAACGATTATATCTTCATCCTTCCTTTATTCTCCTCGAGTCTATTGAGATGTTCCAATGAAAACGAATCTCAGCTGTGAAAAGGGAGGATGAGAGCAAAAAAAAAAAAAAAAGCCAAACATAAGCAAAATGAGTCGTGACGATTTGATTTTCGATGTTCAGCAATGGGCACACGTTTTTCGTCTATCCCACACCAACGACTGAAAAATTCTCGAGGAGAATAAAGAAGAGCGCGAGAGCTATGTCGATTTGTCATTACTGCGAATCCAAATATTTGATAATTGTAATTTTAACAAAATTTCAATCGCCAAATTCACCAAGTTGACTGAGATATATATATATTATTATTTTTTCTTCCTTCTTCATTATTCTTCTTTTGCACGTCACACACTGCTTTTTTTGTTTTTTTACAATTTTTTTTCGAGTGTTCTCGACGATCTCCTCGCGGGCTTCGAGGACGCGATTTTTCGTGGTCGAGAGATTTTCTTTCTTTTTTTTTTTTCGCAAGAAACGATCAAGTGTTGAACATATTTCAATAGTTTTCTTGAATTTTCTGTTTTCTTTTTTTTTTTTTTTGTTTTCTTCATCAGTCCTCTTAAGTGAATTTGACGCTTTAAGGTTTTCGTAGATTATTCGGCTATTTTTTATCAGTATGTTCACTAATGAGCTCATTATTATTATTATTATTATTTCTTTTTCGATTTTGCACGAGCACCAAAGTTATGAAAACGGGTTGAGCGATTCGTGGATGTCAAGTGTGAAATATTCGATGATCGCGCATGGGCATTGTCGTTTTTGAGAATTTAGGCGAATTGGCCATTTAATTATTGGAAAAGTTAGTCAATTCGCTTTTAACTTATTCCATAGATTTGACGAGGAGTATCAAGCGATCATCGTCCTTCACCCGATTCATCCGCAAATGCATTTTCTTCTGGTGTGTCCTTTTGCGGTAATAATAAATAAAATTAATTTATTATTTGTAAGAATTTCACGGTGAGACGTAACGAGGTTTATCCACCTTCATTGTGTATGTTTTGGAACAATGAAAATGTTCTATTACCGAAGAAAAGAAAATAAAAGAGAGAGAGAGAGATCGAATATAATTGTTACAAAAATTAGTCCACACAATTTTTTTTTCTCAATCCATTTACGTTACGCAATTTATTTCGATGAAATTACCGAATTCTCATCGAAACTTATCGAATGAAAATTAATTATTAATTTCTATTCGATTTGGAAAATTGATTCGTAATAAACTGTGACCAATATTTGAAAATCATTGATAATTTGAGTAAAATTTTGACTTCGTTCACACTTTCTGGGCTATCATTCGTCCAAACGTCAAGTTTTTTTTTTTTTTTACTAACTGACCTCTATTCACTTTGGCACCTTGTGGAAAATTATTTCGCAAGAATTTCTGTGTATAAAAGAAAGAAGGAGAAATAATATAAAATTTCTCTCTCTCTCTCTTCTCTTGCTCGTTATTTTTCTCTGTGCTTCGTCTCACCGCGATTGGGCAATGTATGACCTCGCGTTTTTTCATCAAGAAAGATTTACCTAGAGGTTTAACGGCATACACGGAGCTCGCGGTGTTCCTAGAAAAGAATCAGGATTTATTCTATCCACATTCCTGATTGCCCGAGAGGTATATATATATATATATGTGTGTGTGTGTGCGTGTATGTGTGTGTATGTACCGCGAGGCTCTTTTTTGCGTGACTTTTTTTTTTCCAAAACATCCCAACATCCGAAATTATTGTTTCTCCCAAAATTTGTTCTATCTGAAAATATTATGAATAGCTCATACACACGACTGTAAAAAGAAAAAAAAATAGAAAAGAAAATAATAAAATGATAGATAGGAAACATAATTATTTGTAATATATATATATATATCTACACACATATATAGATATATAGGTTGGTCCGTAAATTGTTAATTTGGGATAAAAACAGATAAATGATGAAATTATAAAGAAGCTGAGAAGGATGAAACGCGAGTGTCGATGTTTATGTATATAGAGTTTAGCACTCAACTATTATTTATTTTTTATTACGCTGTAATTTTAATAATGAAACGAATGTATTTATAGTCGTCGAGCGAGGTCGCTCAATGCGAGTTAAAGAACGAAAAAAAAAAGAAAAAAAAATATATTGGAATTTGGAGAAATAAAGAAAATTTGAAAATATGCTCGAAACAGAGTTGGTGGTTTCCTCGTATTGATAGTCATCGCGCGACGTGTCTGTGGAAGGCAACGAAAAAAAAAAAAATTAAACAAACGAAGAATTGTTATGAAAAAAATATATAAATATGAGAAAGTTCTATCGTCTGGCAAACAGTGGTGGGAGGAAACAAAAATAATGGAAAAATAAAAATACGGCGTTATACATTGTAGAGTGAAATGAGAGAAGAGAAAAAAAAAAGAAAAAAAAAATTGTATATTGTACCGATCGAATGTTTGTACGATGTTTGTCGCCAAATTGAATAAAAATACAAATAAATTCTTCTAAATTTCCTCCCACATGGAATAAAAGTATGCCCGGGTCTCGAGATGCGAGAAAAAATTAATCCGCGGAAAAAGTTCATTTCAAATAATAATCGTCGAAACCAAATCGATTGAAAAAAAAAAACAAAAATTTAGGCGTAAAAAAACGAAATTTAGAAGCAAACATCCCCCTGTATATAATTTGTACATACAGACGTGTAATGTAAATTATATTAGTATACCTTGCCTTTTGTACGTTCTCATGTGTGGTCATGTCGGGTCACTCATAAGTCGCGCTCAGAAACGTTAAAATAGAGTTAAATCGCGTTGTAACAAAAAGAAATTGAAAAATATTACACGTTTATATATATATATATATCCGTATTAACTTGATTTATTCTGCAGTTGTGCGATCCGATTGCTTTGCACGAGATAAAAGAAAAGAAAATTAATAAAATAAAATAAATCCGTCTATATATGCATATTACGTCGTTGTGTGAGAAACTTTTCGTCACGTTTTACGCTTCATCCAATTTCGTATATTTTATTTTTGTCATCGTATTTTTTTTTTCTCGCCACGCAAGCTCGCCAATATATTTTTTTTTTCCTCCCCTTGTCGAGTATTGACTTGGTCAGCACTTTCGTAATTTTCATTACCGAGTCCATTCTTACCATTCTTTCATTATAGAGTTTCAACATCGCTACAAAGTCCCCACATTCAGACTACTTTCGTCATAAGCATTATTGAGCCTGAAATATAAATGATGCGTCGCACCTTCTCGATCATTTTGGCATTCAATGTGTAATGTGACACAAAACAACGGAATTCCCAAATTAAAAAAAAAAAAAACATTCAGAATTTCACATTGAAAACCGAAAAAAATGCAAACGATCGAAACTTTTTTCTTTTTTTTTTTCCGAGTGGAATAAATTCTCATAATTTATCAATTAAAAGTGTCAATTCGACCAAAACGCAATGTTTGCACATCAGGCCCACAAGGGTTCAACTTATAATTCGTACATTTAGTGTTCATTCTTTTTTCTCAATGTCGTTTCGTGCATCATTAATTCCTAAGTTGAAATTCTAATTGACAGGCCACCCTGAGCCACCGAGAACTAGATTAAAGTTTAAACATTTATATTTTCGAATTGGGTATAAAATTTTTATTTCTTCGAGGCATAAAGTATACAATTTTAACAATATTTTCAACACGTATCATTTCAAAATATTTAAAAATGACAGACTCACAAAAGTTGCTACAACTTGATTTTTTTTTTTTTTTGCATCGCCATTTTATTTGAAATATTTTTAAGGCACCAGTTGCGAATATTATGAAAAAAAACAAAAATCGTCCTTCAATTCTCAGGGTATCGTGGACCGTTTATCAGGATTCTTTATATTTGGCGTTCAATGAATTTTTTTGCCTTTGCCAATGTCTCTTCATGTGCATCTCTGTTAAATTTTAAGTTGAATTCTGGATTAATATATATAGATATATAATGCTATGAATATTTCGCACATCATATATGCGTGTAAATGATAAATTTTTGCAAGAGTATACACTCGATATTGTTTCGCAATTATTTTTCAATTTACTTTTTTGGGCGAAGACCGTGGCACACAATAAAAAAAAAAACAGACAGTTCGATTCGAAGTTTTTAAATCGTTGATTATCTTCGCAGCCTCTAATTGTATAATATAAATAACGATAATAAATTTATCACTGTCTTTTTCAATTCGTAATATTTGTATTTATTATTGTCAACCCAATCTCTCTCTTTTTCTCGTTACAGCTGGCACTCGAATTTATTTACAAATGAAGAATTTTAGTTCTTCGTCCCGATGTCTCGTGCGAAATTGCACAAAAATCGGTTACGGCACAATAAAAAAATTTCACGCTCGTCAAAAATTTCTGGCGAAACTGTCTAGTTTGTTCGTCGATCTAAAATTTACCTTGGTATATGGAAAAAAAAACAAAAAAAAAAATACAATGACCGAATCGTTTTGTTACGATGAATCGTTTCATCGTATAATAAAAAATCTCATGAATTTAACACTCGCGCCCTCATGCACGAACAGTCTGATACTTTTTATTTTTAGGAATGCAACTCTTCGTATAACTCTATAAATTGTCTGAAATATTTCTCGTGAGTGTTTAACGTTGATGGTTTAAATCTTGTTTGAGATTTTTTTTGTTTCTCTTTTTTTTTTAGACACGATAAACTCTGATCAACTGATATCGACCTCAGAAAGAAGCTCCTTGAGGTTCATGTATTCCGGATCGCTGCTGAATATCTCGAGAAGTTCCTTAAACGTTGGACGATCCTGAGGCTCGTATGACCAACAGCTCTGCATCACAAGATAAACGTGGTCCGGACAGTCTTCCGGTTTTTGAAGTCGTTCGCCCTTCTCAACCAGCTGTATCACCTGTTTGAAAATTAATTCAAATCCAGACAATTAGAGATGTGGAAGAATTAAAATTAAAAAAAAAAATCCACTCGATTTAAATTTGATGAGCTCGAAAACGACCTAATGCCAATTTTTCTTCAAATTAAATTTTCGTTTCTGCTCGGCAATATTAACTCTGTCATTTATTATTTGATAAGTGTAACTTTGCATTTAAAAATCAGCTAAGAATTAAAAAATGTTATGTTTTTTTCCAATCGGCCATATAACGATAATTGAATCAATGGGGCCGAAGAAAAAAGAAGGCAAATAAAAATGTCGACATTGCGAAAGAATTTAATCAACGATACGATAGCCTGAGAAATAAATAAAATTCATTGCTTGGTGGAGAAGACTTACATCGACACCTCTACGATCACCGTAAGGCTGCTCTCCATACGTAAACATTTCCCAAAGTGTTATGCCAAAGCTCCAGACGTCGCTTGCGTGAGAAAATGTACCAAAGTTGTATGACTCTGGCGCGTACCTAAATTATCAAAGAATATTAAAAGTTTCCTCTGTTGTATTTTTTTTGAACATTTTACATTTTTGCTGGTAAAATAAGAATTTAATTTACCACTTGATAGGCCATTTTCCACCCTGCGTAGCTTTGTAATAATCACTCGAGCCAAAAGTCCTCGATAAACCAAAATCGCTGATTTTTGCCTGATGCCTTGAAGCAAGCAATATATTTCTGGCTGCGAGATCTCGATGTACGAGTCTCATTTCTTCCAAATATTTCATTCCTGTTTACGAGGGTGATGTAATAATTTATTGTGAGAGAGAGAGAAAAATTAATAAAAAATTGATAGCTAAAAAAAAAAGACTCACCAACAGCAATCTGCGAAGCCCATATTTTTAATTCGTAATTTGGATTGACCCTGTCGGGAAATTCGAGTAGATAAGCCAGCATGGAGCCTAAAGGAACCAATTCTTGAACCTGAAATATTAATTCGTAAATTTATAACTTGGCCATTTTTTTTTTCTTCGTATCATTTGTAAAAAATCTATAAATTGCACTCACCATCAATAGGGGTGGTCCATCGGAGAAACCGATGAGTTTGACGATGCAATGATGACTGAGTGTTGTCATGAGTCGAGCTTCTCGAAGAAATTCGTCACGTGTCGCGTTGTTGTGAGATTCGCGAAGTGTCTTTATCGCAACGGGCTCGGTGGTGCCATTTGTACCGGCATAAACACCCTCGTAAACTGCACCGAATTCACCTTCACCAAGAACTTCGCCCAGGATCAAATTTTCACCAGGTATGAAGTCTTGATGTGGATTTTTTTTTTCAAAATCATTATTGAGCAATTCTTCATTAAATTTAACTTAAATATTGTCCCAAGCAATGCACTTTAATGTCCTTGAATAAAATTTATAACGAAAAAATTTGAAAGATAATAAAATTTTACCTTGAATATGAGGGGCGATTGCTGGAGTATTGATATTTGTTTCCGATTGTGTTCTCGTGCTCTCCGAAGATTCGATAATCGGTACAATAATATCGGAGTTAATGCCCATTTGAAAAGTGATATTGTGACAAGAGGATGAAAATCCTGTTGACGGAGAATCCGTAACGAATGATTCGGTTAAATTATTTTTTGGACACGAAACTTTCTTCTTCGTCAATGTATTCTGTCAAAATAAATTGATAAAAAATTCTCGTTACTATGTACAATTGGTAAAGAGTGTAAAAAGGAAAAGTGATATACTAACGCCGTTAAAAATTGAGGGTGGCATTTCGGGAATGGGTGGCCTTGGTCGTGGAGGTATCGCATAAACAAGCGGACCTGGTAGTCCATCCGGCATGCAACGATAATGATCAACGATATGTTCCAATGACGCAAGATAAGGACCATTATCGATGAAAAGACATTCGTTCTATTCGAAATAATAAAAATATAATTGACAATGATTTTTTTTTTTTCAATTCAGCGTTAAACAGCGTTAATTATAAATATTCTTCGACCAACCTTCTTCTTTATCTGAAAATGAAAGTCTTGATGATAATACATAACGGTGAGAACGTAAGTTCCACCTCGACGATCGCTGAATCGAACGAGAAAGGAACCATCACGATCACCATTTTTGTGAAGAAGGGCAACAGCTTCCTGTCGATCGAGGGTGCCATGATACCAATCTATTCGTTTCTCTTTTGGTGTTGGACTTTCATAATTGCCTGCAAAAAAAAAAATAGAAAAATTGTCATACCCATTGGAGGTAAAATAAAATTCAGAAAATTCGAAATGCAATTAAATATTCGAATTTAAAAAATAGAAACAGTGACAAAAGTATAGCAACTGAAAAAATTAGTGTGTAAAGAAAAATGAGCTTGCCAACTCACGCAAAAGTTGAACGCACTCCTGATGGCCATTTCGTCTTGCGAGATCTGCAGGAACATCATCTGCGAGAGTTCGCGGCTTTACCGGTGCGTTCATCGATAACAAAATTTGTATGAGATCTCTGTGACCAGCGCTTGCAGCTTCGTGTAATGGTACCATGCCTTAAAAATTCAAAAAAATTATATTATTTTGGGCATGTAAATTTGAAATTTACGAAATATCGTGAAATTCATAGTCGCTGCTGCTACATGCTGATGATGCTTGCTCGTGTATTCATTCCGGTGAATAAATTTTTATCACATACTTTGACCTACCTGTTTCCGTGTGTCTGGCCTGTACGTTTGCTCCTCCGTTGATGAGAATTTTCAAGGTGCTCGGTAAGTTACTCTGGCATGCATACTGAAAGACAATTGTTAATAAACTATCGGCTCGGGAGAGGTAAATTAATTAAGAAAGAAAACATAAATTGTATGTAATTTTTAAGTTCCATCAAGTTTCAATGGTCATTAGAGATGGCCTTTTTAATATTTTTAGCAAACTCTGCAGATATGATTTTGAAATGAGCTGAGAAATTATTAATGCCAAAGTAGTGTAAATATTTCAGTAGATCGAAAATCGTACATTAAGAAATTTCCATGTCATGATATCTTTTTAAAGATATTAGAAAAAAAAAAAAATCCCATTGACTCAAAGTTGGACAAGCTGATATTTAGCTTCCAAACTTGACAATTTCTTTATGGAAATATCATCGTGACAATTTACCTTATGATTTATCGTATTATCTCAGATCCTACAAGCTGCTTTGAAAAATAATATTTCGAGTGAGCTTCAATTGTACTTAATGATCCTCAGTAAATAAAAAAAAATATAAGGAGCCATCGAAAAGTTAACCCATCCTTAAGTCGATACTTAACCAAAGTTTCTATAATTTTATTTCGTTACCCAGAAAAACAACGAATGTTAATAATTTTTTTTAAATTTACAACTACTCACATGCAGTGGTGTGTAACCAGCCGAATCTCGACAATTCACACTCGCCTTATTCTGTATTAATTTTTTGAGAATCTCATCAGCCCCATCTTTGGCTGCTAAGTGAACAGCTGTTTGTCCCAATTGATTTTTAGCTTCGAGACTTCTGTAACCGCACTTGAGCAATTCCGATACGATCGTATAATTTCCCTGTATCGTGGCTCTGTGCAATAAATTTGTTCGTCCATGCCTTCTGGTATCGTGTGGTGGCGAAACGCCTCTGCAGGGATTCGTCAGTTTTATTTCGAGACTGTGATTATCCTCTTGGTAATATTCTATGAGAGTGTCAAGACCGTGTATCGTCGTTTCATCATCTGTAAAACAAAACCGAATTTCCTCTTATTTTTTTATTAAGAATTTCATTGATCTGATAATACAATTTAAATGTCTATCTAGCTTAATTCAAGTCGATAAGTATATATATACTTATATACGAATACGAGGGTCCGCTTCTATATATATATATATAACTATTTCCCTTTCTTTGTACAACGGTCTGACTCTTATTAGCAGCATAGAAAGTACGCCGTCATTGAAAATATGAATTAGATAGTGGACCAGAGATTTTGCGATGGTAATTAGTGCGATGGAACGTGCGGTGCAATTTTCTCTGCCATTTATTTTTTCCTGGATTATATTTCAGAATATCCTTGAAATTAGTGGTCCCTTAATTTGCACTGATGATGGCTTTGACAATACTCGTCCTTAGTCAATGTTTGAAAAATTCTTGACAAAGGAGTTGGTTATTTTATCTTCCTAATTCTCAGCTTTCCCTCTCGATCTTATCGAACCTTTTTTTCTTGACCTGTACTTTACCTAAATGCTTCATTTACACTTTCTCACACTCTTTAGCGATTTTTTAATTATATTTTCATTTTGGTTGCATAGTTGTCATTGGTTTTTTTTTATTTCTCAATGTCTGGATATTTTATTTTAGGTCTAAACATATTTTGTGAAATAAAATTCTTATAATTTCATCATAAATGACAAAATTATTTCTTCAGTATTTTTAGCTTGAAAAAAGCCTAAAGAAGCTTTGAACGTTTAAATTTTTAAATAAATAAATTTCTTACCAATGGAAAAAAAAGCATCCTCCCCATGCTTTCTTATCTGATAGTGAATGACTTGACCATTGTGTAGTACCGATAGGACATAATCCCCGGAAGATGTGCTGCTTTCTCTCACGAGAAAAGTACCATCTTCGTATTCTTCTAAGGAGAAAAAAAAGTCATTAATATTATTCTTCGACCATAATTCAAAATCAATTGATAATGGTACAGGAGGGTCCAAACAATGAAGATATCACTCACAAAGAGAGAGAGAGAGAGAGGGCCAGATGTGATTGAATACTGAAGAGTTTTGTTACTTACCAGAGTTCAAAAGATTTTCAGCACCCTCGCGTGAAAGATTACCATGATACCAGAGTATATCTTCCTCGGATCCCATTATCGTAATATCCTTTAGAAGTATCTTCAGTTTTACATTTTTTCAACGATCAAGTTACAAATATTTTTCATCTCTGCTGGATCGAGCACAACTTTGAAACTTCAAAATTAAGAATTTATCTCGTGTATATATATATAAATATAAATATATATTCTTTTAAAACGGGGATAGAATTGAGATTGAAAAACGTTTTGTTCAATGATGCATTTAGCGTTTAGTTGAGAAAGAATTTCTCTTGCACGAATTGTCAAAAAGCTAGTCACCACCTTAAGCTCGGTACGAATGTGACGAGTGGTGGATGTACTGACGCATAATACAGCAATAGCGCAGCACACTCAGCGAATATTGCTCGTGGTAGAGTCTTCACGATTCGGACTCATTGGGGAATTACATGTATTTTAAATGGTCATTATTATTGGTCATGGTGTGGAGAGAATTGGACGAGGTTCATGATTTTTGGAGGGGGTCCCATTGAAGATATAGAATAATTAAGAGGCCCAGTAATATGGGACTTTCTGTCTCGAGGGACCCGAGATAAAAACAGTGAACTATTTTACCGAGTTAAAATTTCATGTGGGTAACTAAATGGCTTCAGTTCATTCATATCAGTGACAATATATTGTTCAATAATTTAATTTTGTACATTTTTTCCTTTCAGTTATAATCCCTTTTTAGCAGGAAGCAATTAAAAAAATAGGGAAGAGTAAAATGGATTACGGTTACGAAGATCATATGATCTTCAACGTGTATCAAAACCAAACCCAACGTGACGTTTATAAGTACGAGAGAGACATTAATTTTTCATTTTCGTATCGAGTCCGGAACCGTTAATCTATCGAGTTAAAGAAGATTATCATCTTCCAGATTATTATAATAGCTATAGAGAACGACGTTTCACATTTGCTCGAAATGTCAATAGTTTCAGAGGAGGACGCAGGATTTTTATCGACGGAGCATCTATAATTTTATCTTAATTAGATCTAAGTTAATCAGAGATAAAATATAAGCTTCGTTCCTCTACATTATACTTGTCGTTCTACTTCTAATTGTATAATTGTATTATGTAAATTTAAATATAATTTTTATTTCTTTTTTATCCTCATAATAAAATATTTGGTACAATCTAATGTTATTATTATTAGTTATTGATATAATTTTGTTAAAAACTTTTCGTTTCGACACTGTCAGAATTGCTAGCGAGCTCGTTGGCATCGTTCATGACTGCTGTACTTTTACGGGCAATTTATCATTCGATAGTTCTGTATCTTGCCATAAGATGGCACCACGAGGACTATCAAAGAGCATCGGACAAATAATACAAAATTGAAATATTCGAAAAAATTATTTCTCAAAGTGTAGAAAAGTCAAGATTTATACCTGAACTAAATTACCTGATACGTGAATCCTTAATGAATAATCTATCAATAAATCTAATCTAATCATTACTATCATCGCCGAGCCAAAACCACTGGTCTTAGAAACATAAAATTTGGCGAGAATATTCCTTCTATGACTCAGGCACTAAGAAGAGATTTTTTGCAATTTAATCCCTAGGTGGTAAAAAGGGTTAAAATGTTTATCTGACTGATCGATATATCAATTAGGATCCAGTCAATACCTTTCGGATTTAGTAGGCATGATTATGCAATTTTTCAAGCATAATTTACTCATCTATATTTGGCCAGATCAATGAAAATTTCTTCAACGACTTTCTGAAGAAAAATAAGAAATAATTGGCGTAGTTTAACGAATATCTCTCGACTTATTTACAAGTTAACGTGTAAAAGCCAGATAAATTGTTATAAAATCAACGAGTTTTATAATTATCGACGCAAATTGAAGCCTTTTCGACGGCTCTTCGTGTCTACGAGCAGTTGGGCCTGTCTCTTGAGGACACTTCTCGTTGGAACTTCATCCTCGTCCTCGGAAACTTGGGCCGGAGCAGCGGGTGTCGTCACACCCGGAAAAAGAGGAAAAAGTGGCCGTTCATCGGTATGTAGAATTTTTCCATTGTCGGACTTTGAGTCGATTGTCAAATTTTCAAACTGTCGAAGATTTAATCAATATATGAAATTGAGGCATCGATTATTGATTTTGTTTTAAAATCTTGAATGAATTTATAATTCATAATGTCATCGATAGTTTACCTGATCGAGAATCCCTTGGTCCATCAATCGAATGTATTTTTCTGGACCGCCCATTAGCTCGATGCACCTCCTCATCTTCTCGTCCAACAGTTCCAATAGATTCTCTGGATTCTCGACGTGTTCGAGGTCGACTGGCACAGCCGAATCACCCATATCCTTCAACAAAAGAATCTTTAAAATGTCTTAAAACTTCCAGTAACAAATTTAACACCGAGTGGATAAAAATACTCGGTATTGATTTTTGTAACTAAATTTTTTTTAACAGGAATAATCGTAGGGACAGGATGAAACGTATTTTCGTTATTCTGTGAGAATAACCCAAGTATATCCTCGTTCAGACGATGAGAATTCAATAATCAATAGTGCCGAATGCTCTCACTGTTTTCCTAGAATGTTTACATTCGATAGTGGCCAGTAACATTTCTTGAAGGTGCTAATGCATCGGCAATGGGCACTGGTCACGTTGCAGTATATTTTTCGTTTATAGCTAACTGGCTGTTAGGGGTCACCGCATCAGCGAAGGTGAGAATTACAGTTAGGGGCTATCTTGGAAAATACATCGAGACGTGTGACCTCACGTGGCAGATCCGATATGCCCTGCCCACTGCCCATCCCTGGGTAGACCGTCCGTTTTTTTTTTCAACGAAACAATAAATCTTTTCGATATCAGAGAGGGTCTCTTAAAAATGTTCGTCCAACAGTAAGTTTCTTCTCAAAGGATCATAGCACAGGGTTTTTATCTTTAGAATCGACGAACGTGCTCGTGAAAAATTTCCATAGTCTATACAGTAGGGTAGATATACCAGTTTTCGTCATTATCCTCTATGGCCACCATCGCCATTTTCCTTAGTAAAAAAATCATTCCAAAAAGTATCATAAATCAAAAATATATTTAATATATTTTCGACGAAAAACCATTTCCGGTGCTCTCGCGAATTCCATGAAAATTATTGCGAGAGCGTTTCAGTGTACCGAAGAAAGAGTTTCAAGCAAAAACCATGGAGGATTTGTGCGCTTGCCAAATTTAATTGCACCCTTTGGTTTCTCTTGGCGTGGGGAGGGCAGTGGAAAGATAATGACGGTCGACGCTCGCGGCTGTTACGCGAGAGACCGAAAGCGTGAATCACACCCATCACCTCAACGTCTAACAAATTTTTTTTCTTCTCTCATTGGACACAAAGATTTCGTCTGCTGACTGCCTGGATTCTTTAATTACGTATGTTTTGTCGGTTTCGATTTTTGCTGCCTCAGATTATATTTATTTTTTTTTTCGAGACAGTTCCATAGAATGGAGTAGATATAATTACCGATGATATATTTTCGTATACCTGTCGATGAGACTTCGCCGAATAGCGGACGTACAAGTTTCGACAATATTAAAAAAGAATTTATCGAAGATTCGCAATCATTTTGTTTTTTGTTTTTTTTTTTTTTTTTGCTTACCCTGAGAACGTCACAAAATTTCCAAAGAGTTCGCGAGATCTCGTTAAGTGTTTCCTGAATTCGTCGATTCTCCTTCTTCGCTATTGTCTGACGTTGCAATTCTTTGGCGACACGATGATTCAGCTGTTCGAGCTCATCGGCATTTCTGAAATATATTTTATGATATATAAAAAAATAATTCACTATTTAAAGATAAAAATAGGATTTTGTGGGACGAGCCAAGTTTTATGTTGTGTGACTAAGTATACGCAATAAACGACTCCAGTTTCAAATTAATTGACGTACTTAGAATTTTGCCAATAACGCATATTGTAAGATCAATTAATTGGATTATTGTTTCTGGATGAACCTTTCAACTAAAAACTCTTTAAAGTCATAAGTTTAAATAGCCATTGAAAAGATAATTTAGCACTAAATTCATTCAACCTAAACGTTTAATTTTGATATATTATGCTATCAATTCGTTTGCCTGAAAGACAATCCAGATACTCGATGATTATTTAAAAATATTATCTAAAAGACGTAAGTGGAAAAATGATTTTCACACTACTGATCAAAGATGGATTTGAATTGACAAAAATTATATTTCAAGTCGTCTATAAATCACGAAAAGATAAAGCTGACCGAAAAAATTGTCCACGATTAAAAAAAAAAATGGAAATAAAAATGGTTTATTTACTGATCTGCATCTTTCGTTTCGGAGAACTTTAGAGACTCGATTTCGGCTGTCAGCTGCTGTCTTTTTCTTTCCAAGCTCATTTTCTCCTCTTCCGTGACGATGCGCATCCTCTGGAGCTTCTCTTTGGTCGCACGCTGGCCCAAAAACCGGTCCAGTACATCCTCCGTTCTGGTCACGCCAGTCGCACTGCGCAGTTTTGCAAAATATTCCTCGAGCCTCGTGACCTCGTCGTTGGGTCCATCGCCATTTCCACCATCGTTTACCATCCTATTTTCACCGTTAGCCTCAAAATCGTCACGTGGAATTTGACGAGTCGTTGGAAATATCATTCTCTCCAGACGCTCGAGCTCGAGCTTTCTGTCCTCGACTCTTTGTCGATAATCCAATATTACGAAGTCACGAGCTTTCCTCGTGTTCATAGCATCAATTTCTTGCCTCGTCAGGGTCTCTTTTGTCGTGTCCCGTAATTCTATAGCCTCTTCCTTAACTTCCTGAATTTACCAAATTTTATAAATAATATTTCCCATGATTTATATCTCAGTTTTGTCTAATAATCTTCAAAAAATTTCCTTTATAAAATTTATAATTGTCCAATTTTTTCATAATTAAATATTTAATCTTGCCTGTAATTGTTTAATCTCGACCTCTTGTTCCCTGATGCTATTTTCAAGGCTCCGCAATGAGGATACGTAAAATGCAGCGTCAGCTTTTAGACTCGATCTAACGCATTTGTATTTTTTTCGAACTGTTCCAGCTTCCATTTCCATGACATTCACGCGGTGCAATTGATTTTCCAAAGTAACGATTTTCTACGATTAATAAATTAAATAAATTCAACATTTTCCATTTTATTTTTAACATGCACAATAGCAATGCATCGATTACGAAATCTTACGATGTTGGAGAACCTTTTTTAATGGATGCTCAAATTTTTTTTTAGCCTGTTTTTTTATTTTTCCATTCACGAGCTCCTCGTATTCCTCCAGCAGAGTAGTCAGCTGGTCTTGTTGCTGTAAATTTGATAATAATTATTTTTCTTTCTATAATTAGACTAGGTTTAATATAAATTTGAAATAAAATTTGACGATACCTTGTCGCTCTGATATTTGACGAGGTCAAGTTTTTTTCGTATCCGAATATTGTCTTCGTCGACTCTCGCGATAGCCTCTTCCAGTCCTCGTTTTCGAACGCATGCCGAAGATTCACGACTGGTATGAGTGAGTTTATCCGCAGCATCCTCGTTCTTGGAAATAAAAAAAAAAAAATCCATAAACTCGAAATTAGTTGATTGAATTATAAATGGATTGATCGAATTAATCCAAAGCTGCACAGCTGGCAATAAAAAAAGAAAGGAAAAATAATCACATTCCTAGCTTTGGCGAATTTGACCTGAAGAATTTTCACATCTTTCTTGAGATTGGCAATTTTATCGCAGCTCTCTCTCTTCTTGGCATCGCACTCTTCAAAATTGGCTTTTCTCTGTCCCTCTGTGAATGAGAAGAAAAAAAAAGGCTTGCAAGGTTCAAGATTTATGAGAAAGTGCGATGTGGGGAGGAGAAAAACTTGTGACTCATTTATTATTACACTCAAGACGATCAAACTCGTTGACTCATTAATTCGCGTCCGCCGGTTGCTTCGTCCCAAGATATATTCTACTCTGCGACTTCAACTCCCTCAGTGTCAGATGTATAACACTCTAGTTTCTGGTTATAGTCGTTATAAAATACTCGCTCAGTGCAGACCGTTGAATTCTCCCTCGTTTTTCAACCTCGCATTACGCTTATTAAAATAACGACTGGACTCTTGAGCCTACTGGATGATAATATTATATTTTTCTCGATTATCATATTTCTCAACTTGCGTGACCTTTTTTCCCCTGGCGCTTCTGCCGCGACGAAAACAAATACGAGGGAGCTCCAAGCCCCCAAGGCTTGGAGTCTCTAACGACCTTGCCTGGTTAAATCTGCTCAAGAACGAACGACGTAAATAAATATGGAGAATTTCCATGGTTCGAGGCGTTTTCGGGAATACAAATTGCCCAACGCTCTATATGTCGTTAAATGCACGAAGTTCATCCTCACAAATCAAATTTTTTTAATCAAAACGCATGAACTAATGCAAAATTTATTTTTTATATTAATTATAAAAAATTACCACTGCAGTCAAATCATTATGAAACCTGATGAAAATAATTTTCACACGTTTTTAATCTTCGTCGTTATCAGTCAAGGTTAATAATGCTGCCTCTGGGTTGAATTATGGGCTCATGAAAATTCGTACAAAAATTTAAACGTTTATCTTTTCAATTTTACAAACCCAACGTTTGGTGTGAATGGAGTTAATGAAGAATTAATTGTAGTTTTAGTTAATAAAGGATTGAGAAATCATCAATTGCCATTTGATAGTGAATCAATTGCAGTTTTATGAAGAATTAATTGTAGTTTTAGTTAATAAAGGATTGAGAAATCATTAATTACCATTTGATTGTGAATCAATTGAAGTATCAGGTTCAACGAACTCAGAATTAGATAATTATTTATAGTCCTAGTAATATTTATCACATTGCAAAACAGTAAAATTTATAAAATTTATATGTAGACGATTCTACGTATTCTATTTTTTCCATGAATGCAACGAGTGCATTGCAATGTCAACTGTTGACCACACAGTGGTCTTAGGATCGCTGACATATCTCGTCGAGCATTTATTCGTAAAGATTGACCCTGTGGCATTTGTCCATAGTCGGGAGCTGAATTGGCGACTCATTCGCTCGTTTTGCGGGGGTTTCTGATGCATCGCAGCATCATGAGCATGCGACGAAAGGAGAAAATAAAAATAAAGAGATGTTCTTTCAGGGGGAGTTTCGTGGTGCGTCGTACACGAACGAGAGACCGGAGGCGATGAAGATAAAAAGACAGATAGGAAGACAAGAGACAGTAGAATGAGATGAAGTGAGCAGGAGCTCGAGAGTTGAGACAGTTGAGAACAAGTGCAGAGTAGCTGTAGTAGCCCTTTGGTTATGCCGTGCTGTGCTGCGCTGATGAAAAGAAACAAAACTAAAAGAAAATCGTCCGAGTGCTTGATGAGAGCAATTAACATTATACCTCGCGCAACGCTTATAACATACAACAGAGGCAAATGCATATATACATGTTTGTGTGTGTGTGTGTGTATATAATATATATAGACATATAGCAGCAATAAGACACTGCTTCTTCTATATATTTTTGGAACTTGACTCTCGATTAAAAAACAAGTGAGTCTAGATAGATGAGAGCAAGATAGATAGATGGGTCTAGATAGATGAGTCTAGATAGATGAGTCTAGATAGATGAGTCTAGATAGATGAGTCTAGATAGATGAGTCTAGATAGATGAGTCTAGATAGATGAGTCTAGATAGAGAGTCTAGATAGAGAGTCTAGATAGATGAGTCTAGATAGATGAGTCTAGATAGATGAGTCTAGATAGAGAGTCTAGATAGATGAGTCTAGATAGATGAGTCTAGATAGAGAGTCTAGATAGATTAGTCTAGATAGATGAGTCTAGATAGATGAGTTTAGATAGATGAGTCTAGATAGATGAGTCTAGATAGATGAGTCTAGATAGAGAGTCTAGATAGAGAGTCTAGATAGATTAGTCTAGATAGATGAGTCTAGATAGATGAGTTTAGATAGATGAGTCTAGATAGATGAGTCTAGATAGATGAGTTTAGATAGATGAGTCTAGATAGAGAGTCTAGATAAATGAGTCTAGATAGATGGGTCTAAATAGATGGGTCTAGATAGATGAGTCTAGATAGATGAGTCTAGATAGATGAGTCTAGATAGATGAGTCTAGATAGATGAGTCTAGATAGATGAGTCTAGATAGATGAGTCTAGATAGAGAGTCTAGATAGATGAGTCTAGATAGATGAGTCTAGATAGATGAGAGCAAGATAGATGAGTCTAGATAGATGAGAGCAAGATAGATAGATGAGTCTAGATAGATGAGAGCTTGTTGAGAGCAATTAACACTATACCCAGCACATATATAAATATTTGTGTGAGTGTATATAATATATATAGACATATAGCAGCAATAAGACACTTTTATTTTATCTTCTTGTCACAGAAAAAATAAATTATATATATATCTAGGTACATAACGTGCCAATTGTCAATAGCAGTTCGCAAAATTTGCCCTCGCCATGATCGTTTAAAATATCATTAGCGACATTAGCGACGATTTTTGGAACTTGACTCTCGATTAAAAAACAAATGAGTCTAGATAGAACGACGATAAAAAACGAGTCTTGCCGATTACACAAGATGAACTTTTCGATTTTCTCGAGATCAATTCCGCGATATAATTTAGTTTAAAAAAAAAAATAATAACAAATACTTTTTCTTCAAGTTGCAAATAATAAAAGTTTATTGGCCAAGAGCTGTCCGCCGCTAACTACCGAGCGTGAGTCAGATCCTCGGCCGGTTTCAGTTTCTTCGAAAATTTCTTTTATCAACACTCGCGAGAGTAATATGGGATGCACCAAGCAGCGTACAGCGTACCAAGATCAGAGGAGATGTCGAGGATCTCAAGTGGAAGAAGCAGCAATGTACACACACACACATATATATATATATATATATATGTCGAGAACTCAAGTGGAAGAAGCAGCAAAGGATAGATGTACATATATATATATATATATATATATACACATATGTACATCTATATATATATACACTCGGGTTCTCGATATATATATATATACCGGTTATACTTGCGCGCCTACTCGTCTCGCGATCTTCTTCTGAGTCTTTACCTCGCGACTATAATACCTTCCGATAGGAATCTTGGTAATTTTTTTCATCGGGGAGGTACACTCACGTATCACAAATGCTACCATCAACTGGGCAACACACACAGACACAAATACTCTGCGTACGTACACAACAGTGTTGGGGGAAGTAATATGGAAAAGAAAATAATTTCGCTTACCCGATAGTTGGATCTTTTTTTTTATCTCGATGATTTTTTTATTTAGTGCACTGAGTTTGCTCTCTTGTGTCAATGGTACCAAGGGGTCAGCCATATTTCTTATTTACCAGTCCCTGTACGATGCATTTGCGAGCTCCTCATATCGATTAAACAAAATCGAATGTTGTCAGGAGCAACTCTCTGAGTTGAAAATTATTCCACATTACGGAATTTTGATAATCGAGTTACCAGTTTATTTTTTAATCAGAATTACGTGTCTTCGTTACAACGATTGAATTTTTTCGTTATTGAATTAATTATTTTTAAATTTTTCGGCGAAGCGATTTTTTTTTACTTGAAACAATTTTTGGCCAACGTACTTCGCTGCTTCGATATATATTAAACTTTAGGAATAAATAATATATTTTCATAAAATAAAAATTGATTGATAAAAAAAATTCTCTGGCTTGAAAATATGAAAAATTGACTCGAAATTTTTTAATTGTGCAAAATCATTTTGATACTTTCGAGACTAGCCAATTTGGCATGGAATATCCTGTGTGTGTGTGTGTATTATGTGCATGCACGAACGAATGGATAACTGAAGGATGAACGGGGAGAAGCATACACCGAATTATAATTTTGCATTTGTATTCGTTAGCGCGACGGGGCATTGGACCGAATGGGAAAGAACGCGCGTGTTATGTACGTAGCCGATGAATTTCGCGTTAGTCGCAATCAGCCGACGACTATATAGTTGCCGAGTGAGAACGAGAAGTAACGAAACCGAGAGGCAAAGAGAGAGTGAAAGAGATGAAAAGAGATAAATTAAAGTAACCACAGCGAGTGGCACGAGAATTAGCAAGAAGCAGCTGTTGAAAGCAATATATATATATTATTTTAAACGAATCGTTCATGGTCTCGACAATTGATGCGCAAATTTGTAATAATTATTTTATTCGAAGAAACAAAAAATGACAAATCCTTATTGTTTTTGTATAGCATTAAATATTTTTCAAAATAAACAATTTGCTGGACGTATTTGAAGACGTTTATTGAAACGTGCAAAAATTATTTGAAAAAATTAACATGGGAGGAAAATAATAGAATTTTAAGGGGCTCGATTCTATTATTTTCCTCCCATGTGAATTTTTTCAAATAATTTTTGCACGTTTCAATATTCAGTCAAGATTGTTTATACCATTTTTCGCTTGAAGGAAACGTATTCTGAATATTTAAAAAAATTGAGGGGCTCGATTCTATTATTTTCCTCCCATGTTATTTTTTCCAAATAATAACAATAACATTAATTGTCCAAATGATATCAGTAACAGTAATTATTCTCTGAAAAATCGTAAGAATAGTCATCCAATTTTAATTGATTTATCATTCTTCGGAATTTCATTACCAAGGAAATTTAAAAAAAAATGTGTCGATTTGTTAAATTATCCTCCCTTTAAGATCAATGCTGTAACTCATTAATCTTCATCTTCAATTTTTTTTTGTCTCATGTATGGCGAGAAGAAAATAATTATTAACATTATTCAGACAGGATTGCTGACTTTTTAGTATAAATGACGTTAGGTATAAAAATGAGCTTCTGATTTTGTTCCAATTCCTGATGCGCAGTACCCGATTTGGTATCGGTACTGGTGTAGCCTGTAGAAATCGCCGATCTTAACTCGCTTACGTCGACAGTCTCGCGTGTTACAATAATTTCTTATGATGAGAGAGTCTCCCCGCGATTCATGAATAAATAATACGATGGTGTGTGGAAAGTGCACACTCTTGTTGGCAAAATTCAGCTCGGTCTGCTACAGACATATATATATATATATATGGATTGCGTTTGTTGTTAGATGAACGAAGAAATATTCATGTGATTCTCCCTTTGTAGACGCGAGCGCTCTAATTAATGAGTTTATTAGCGAGACAATTAAATCGCTAAGGCATATACATAATATACATATATATATATATATAGCTTGTCAGCTCATAGGCGTTCGCACGCAGCTTGTGTAGCTCCCGGAGGCGATACGAGAACTGATAAATGTACTAGGAGGCAAAAAAAGTTGATGGGAAATTAATGAAAAAGCATCGATCAGAGAGGATGCATGATGAGATTTGTGATCGTTAAGAGTGAACCCTCGGGCTTTTTTTTTCCATCTTCGGAGCATCTATTACTTTTTGGAACTGGATCGAGGCTTTTATAATTAGCCTGTAGGCTATCAAGAATTGAATAAAAAGACAAAACACAAATCCCTCGAAATTTTCGAATGTTCAAGATGTATTTTATTAAAATATTAAATATGAAATTTGCTCCATCTCTCATGTAAGCATCCCTTAAAAATTCAACATTTAATTTATCTTTATAAGAATTGGTGACCAATTTTCTAATTTCGTTAATACGAAAGCAATTCACAAAAAAATGCATAAAAAAAAAACAGATTTCAGACTTAAGTTTCTCGTTTAAAACGTGGGATGTAAAACAGGCGACCGTAGAGAGCAACAAAGAAGTCCAAAGTTAAAATTGGACTCATCAAAAGACTCCTTTGAGCGTTAATTTTTTTTTTTCAATAATTCATTGTCAAGAAAAATTTTCTTGCCAAGTAAATGAATTGAATAGAGGAACTCTCATATGTAACTCAAGATAAATGACGAAATATATAAATGTCAGGCAAAAATCTATCAATGCAATTTTTTTCATAAAAATTCGTCAATAATATTCCTCGGGCTGAAAAAGTTATTTCATTAGGATTCGCTTGAAAAATATTTCAAACTGTTTTATCAGAAGATTAATTTCTTCATATACAGAAATCGTAGGAATCAACCAAACTCTCGTGGTAAGTCAGTAACGACACAGTATATATATATATATATCTAATACATCGGTAAATGTATTTCGAGCGTGCTACACTCTCGTTTAAAACGAGGGATGAAAAACAGGCGACCGTAGAAAGTACCCAAATAAGTCCAAAGTTAAAATTGAACTCATCAAAAGACTTCTTTGAGCTGTAATTTTATTTTCAATAATTCATTGTCTTGTCAAGAAAATTTTTCTTGCCAAGTAAATGAATTCAATAGAGGAACTCTCATATCTAACTCAAGATAAATGACGAAATATATAAATATCAGGTAAAAATCTATCAATGCAATTTCTTTTATAAAAATTTGTCGATAATCGTCTTATTGGATAAAGAAAAAATTCATTGGCATTACTTGGACAAATAATTAAAATTTTCTTATCAAAACGTTGAATTTCTCATAATTGCAAATAAAAATAAAATTGAATTATAAGTGTCAAGAAAACTCACCTGGTAAGTTGATAAATAGACAATATTTATATATTTATAAATAATTTATCGATGAATGTATTTTGGGGCTGCAGCCCTCGTTGAAAACAGGGGCGCTGAAAAACAGCTGGCCGTAGAACGCAACGTGCCCCAAAGAAGAACCCCATGTTACCGAGTATTTGATTGGTCGAGAGAGGTGGCCATCTTGAAATGCGCAGTGATACACCAGGCTCTTATGGTGAAGGCAGGTGCGCGCGCATCGTTGGGGAACTACTTTCAGCGCGTAAGCGAACAATAGAACCCCAGAAGTGTTTCGTGCGCGGTCGTGCTCGTATATGGGTCCCTCATGACTTTTTCTCTCTACCACGTTTAATAACTTTACGTACGAATGTAAACACTGAGTGCGCGAGTTTATCACGAATAATCGAGTGACAAGTGATATAATCATTCGTTAATAACGTGCCTGTAATAATAGTAAATAATAGTAAATAATAATAAGAAGAAGAATCGCGGTTTTTTTATCGGGAGGGGGGCCCTTTCGCGAAGAATTATATTTACATGCGCATGTATTAATACGAATGTGATTTTGTGCTGGAAAACCTGGCCAATTTAATAAATCCAAATGACGGATCATCGGCCAGTTTGTTGTCACAGTGTGCGCGGAGTCTGATGTGTGCGGGATTTTTTTTTTTTTCTTTTTTTTACGTTCTCTGTGCCACTTGGATTTAATATAAAACGGAAGAAATAAGAAAAGGACGGCGAGATGCTGATGCCACGGCGATATTTGGATTATCCAGCAGCTGCCGTCGTCCTCGTTTCCCTACTCATCTTCGTAGCTTGCCTGCCAACAGTCAACGGTGAGCTCTCTCTCTCATTTTCCCACTTTTTTTTCGCCAATTTACGTTAGGATTTTGGATTTTTTTCCGCCGCTATTGTGGGTTTTTTTTTTTTGTTATTTTCGCGGAATGCGCATTTGGAAAAAAAGATCGCCATTTTTCTGAAATTAGTGAAAAAACATGACGCGCGTGAGAACCGGCCCCGTGCATCTTTTTGCTGCTAGGCAACAGGTTTTGCGCGAGACGCCAGGCGCCGGCGCATTCGCACCAACTTTTACTCTTTCCCGGGCTCTCATCTTCGTTCGCACCAATTTTCTACATCAAAATTCTTTAATTCCTCTCATACATCTCGCTTCCTCCTGATCCTAGCAAAATTCTCTGTGACAATTCGACAATAGTACAACATTGCTGGGTGTGTAGTGGCAAAAATAAAAACAGAAAAAAAAAAAAAAAAGGAGACGCATTAGTATTCCATGCTGTACGTCCGACATTGCTGCGTCTGTTTCGAACGCTACCAACCGTACGAAAAACATTCGACCCGCGCTTGCTCTGTTTTGTATACAGTTTTGTTTCCTTCGTTAAATGGACGATATTATATATATATAGTTTTTTTTTTCAAATTAACATCTCATCTATCTTATATTTTATTTATCCTGATAGATGTGTGGGACGCGATTTATTTAAAACAAAAATTTATTGTAAAGTTAAATCGACATCTTTATATATTTTTTTTATGGTGGAAAAATTTACGAAATGGGTAGATTTTTTTTTTTCTCAATTGCAAATATAAGACTCGTCATTTGGGAATTCATTTTCGGCGTAGAAAATATGTGAGGTCCTGGTGGGTTGACTTGACAGCGCGTCTCCGTGGCTAAGCCACACGTGGTTCGCGTTTCGTCCTCTCCATCCCTCAGTGGTTCTCACGCTTGAATAGTTGAACACGATCGGTGTAATATATATCCACAAAGGTTGATGGACACTGAGGGACAGGTGCCCAACCCCACTTTCCAGGAAGCCAGTCTTCCCTCTCGTTATGCGAGCTCAAAGCCGACACTTCGTAGCATCGTATTTCTCGTAACATACGCGGACATTTTTTTTTTCATTTCCCTCGAAATGTAGAAGTTCTGATTTTCTTTTTTCCCTCCTAATTTTATTTATTTAATTCCTAAATTCATTGAATTTTAATGGTGACCCTTATTTAAATTAATAAGGATGCGTTTTCGTTTCTTGGGTTTATTTTCGATCATTATTGTTCATTCATCATTACACGAACATTATATATATATATATGGAAAATCGGTAAATGGGCGAATGGAAAGAAAGAGAAGATTTTTGTAGCCCCGAGGGCACACTCTGACCTAATCCTTTGCACTTTCAATGAAAAAAAAAAACGATTCTTCAATTATTATTCGGACAAACGAGATTTTAAAAATTTGAAAGTTCAATAAACTTTCCAGTTGTAATAATTAATATTTTACGTAATGCCGAAAGTTTCATCCGAAAATTTAATAATTTTTTATTAAACATGCTACGAGACTCGTACAAAATTTACATATAGGGAGTATAACTATATAGTGCAATTTATGTGATATTTATTGAAAAACATTTAGAAATTTTGCACTAGGCAAAATTTAGTTCATTCCAAGATGACGTAAAAAAAAAATGAAAAAAAAAGAATTCGTTAAATAAACGTCTTAGATTCTGTACACAGATGTGATATTCCTGATATTTGCAACTATAGTCAATAAAATATATAGAACAGACAACGATAAAAGTCCAGGGGGTCAGGCACAAGATCTGTATAGTTCAGAGATTTAATTCACAGAGTTCCAGGCTCTTTGGCCGAACTCTTTGGCTTTTCAGCGCATTCTCATAGATATAGATAGCGCAGTCTCAGACCTTGTATCAATCACACCGTATAATCACACCGGTAGTATATTTATATCGTGCAATTTATGTGATATTTATTGAAAAACATTTAGAAAATTTGCACTAGCCAAAATTTAGTTCATTCCAAGATGACGTAAAAAAAAATGAAAAAAAAAGAATTCGTTAAATAAACGTCTTAGTTTCTGTACACAGATGTTATATCCCTGATATTTGCAACTATAGTCAATAAAATATATAGAACAGACAACGATAAAAGTCCAGGGGGTCAGGCACAAGATCTGTATAGTTCAGAGATTTAATTCACAGAGTTCCAGGCTCTTTGGCCGAACTTTTTGGCCGGTCTCTTTGGCCGAACTCTTTGGCTTTTCAGCGCATTCTCATAGACATAGATGGCATGGTCTCAGACGTTGTGTCAATCGCACCGGTTAACTCTTTTATTCTTTTCCTCTTTCATTCTCGATCTTCTCGATTTTTATGCATATGTATATATGTATGTTGCTTGTATATACGATTACGTTCTGCATGGCATAGAGCATATAGCCTGAATTTGAGGACAAGTTGGTCTATATATCTGTATATATGGTCACATAATCGCGAGTCGAGGTTATGCGTAGTAGCTCGCTCTCGCTTTACGTTCCAGTCAGTGTGAGGGGACGAGGAACAAAAAATTTATAGAACGATCAAATGTTCATCCTAACCACCACCTCCTCCTCCTCCTCCTCTTCTTCTTCTTCTTCCTTCTTCTTTCCTACTATTATTTTATCCTCAATGAGAATGGCGAGCTCACCGGCTCGCCAGCTCGAGCTCACTTACGTTCTCAGGCTTTCTCTTCTCTCCTTAGAAACTGATCCTCGTTACTCAGCGGGTGCGCGCCCGCGTATCGCACAACGACGTTTTGGCTTTCACGCGGGACCTCTCATCGGTTATCAAACTGGCAACTATTCCATTCCAAATACCAGAAAAACATTGAATTTTTTTTTCCATTTTGTATGATTTCCGTTTTTTTTTTTTTTTTTTATCATATCAGAGCTCATGAGTTAGAAAATTTTGACGAGGATTTCATTCGAGGATCTCTGCACATAAATATTTCCACAATGTCTTTGGTTTTGCTTTTCCTTGAATTTCGATGTTTGGGTTGGGTTCGGGTTGGATCATGCGGTGCTGAGTTAATCCAAGTATCCGAGGCAACATATCTCGCTAAATAAAATTGCAAAGTTGCATACTGGTGATGTTATGTGGAGGCGAGATGAAAAAGCTCGATGGCTCAGCGGCATCTGCTAACTAAAAGGGCCAAGATCTTCCGATCCAACACGACCCTCTTTCTCTCTTTCTCCTACGTGTTTCTCCACTACTCTTATGGCGGACATTTGCATTCGTCCATATGGTCCGTAGCACACGCATCAGGAAACTCTCTCTCCACTATTTCTCATTCATTTTTCCTCTCTCGTTTTCTCTTTCTCTTTCTATCCCTTCTGTATAGTTTTCTCTTCTTCTTCTTCTTCTTCTTCTCTTCTCGAGTTCTTTCGACGATCGTTTCTTCAAGCTCTCTCAGCCGTCCACGGATTCTTCTTTGGTCCCTCACTCGTTTGCGAATCCTCTCGATCTTTCTTCAGAGCCCGGTAAAACCGCATAATTAAGGGATCCTATGGCTCTTTTCACGACGAGAAGACGCGCGCATACTATATCCATTCGTCCGTTGTCTCTCGGTTTGTTGACGCTGTCCAATTGTACTTTTCTCAACTTGGCTCGGCTTGTCTCAAGGTCTTTCGATTATTGCTTCGCAGTCCGCTTTGAAACAGCAGAGAAGTTCGTAATAATATGGAGATTGGGCAATTGGAGTCACCTTGGTTATACTCAAAATCAAAATCAATAATTGATATCGAATTCCAACACTTAAAAATTATAAAATGGAGACACACTGAATTTAAAAAAGTTTACGATTCTCTTCAAGTCTTTATCATTATAGAATCATAGTTTGTGTTTTTTTTTCCTATGACGATAGGATTAGATACTTAAACGACCCTCATCCCCTCAAAGGGTTAACCATATATCTTCTTGTCTTTTCTCCATTTTTCTTTCCACTTAAACTCTTTTCGTTTCTATTTTTCTTCCTGTCTTTCCACAGAGAGAAGATTGACTCTTGCTTTTTGCCTTTTTATTTTCTACCTTTAATACTCTTTTATCCCTTTTCTTATCCTTCGTCCTCGTCTCGGGGTTCGAAGCGCCCTCTACTCACGTGTATATATATATAGCTATCCGGTCTGGCCCGTTTGCTTGTCTCTCTCCGAGATATCCACCGAGAGAGGGATATCGAAGTAAAAGATCGAGGATTGTGCCGTCACTCAGAAAACGAGACATACACACTGAGAGCGAGGAGGGTCCTTCTGCTGGCCCTTATAAAATACATCAAGCAGAGCCCACAGAGAATGAAAAAACAACAGGGATGTACAAGAGACCACAGCGACATCTATCCTTGGGCTCTGTTCTGGACGATTGAGCGCATGCAGATTCCTCCTTCACATTGCTTTTTTTTCTTCTTCTTCTTCCTCTTTCGATCTTCCCAACGATTCATCGATCCTCCTCGCCCTTCAACCACGAAACGTGTCGTCGGCTCTTCTAGCAGACACAGGACACTTTTCTTCCTCGTTCACTTCCCTTCCTCGACAATTTATTTTTTTCAAATTGTCCTACGTGATCGCGAACCAGCCGGAATTCCGCGGTGGATGCTGCATATTTTCCTCGCTCCTTGGTAAAAAAAAAAAAAAAAAAATTGAGAAGTACATAAAGTCCTAAGAAGCCTTAAAAAGGATCCTTAGTCCTTTTCTGATGCTGTCAGGGCCTAAATCTGAGATTCTATAATGATAAATAATTTTTCCCCAAATCTTTTACAATCTAATCGCTCGTACTTTCTGATTTACTTTTCATTGATATTTTTTTTTTTCGTCAAGACACAATGGAAAAAATATAAAAAAATTCAAAAATGATTTAAAACTGTTTGTGGTTTCATATAAAATATTGACCTTTAAATCTTATTACTGATTTACCGATATTATGATTATTAATTCAGTACACACTTTTTCGAATTGGACCGGATGTACCACTCGATTTTTTTTTTTTTATCAAAATTTCTCTCTCCCTCCCATCACTACGATGCTTGCACTTAGCAAGAAATTGGCGCTCCTTTTCCTCGTGAAGATAACATACAGCTTGTTATTCATCGTGGCGGAACACGAGGCCGGGCTATGTATGAGCGTTAATTAATTTTTCACGCGCTCCGACGAAGCTCGTGACTGGAGCACGGAAGCGTACAGCCTCGGTTGCTCTATATATATGTAGATATATATGTATATATATATATATATATATACATTGATGCTTGCCTCCTCGCTCGGCACGGACACGGCTTGTTGCACCGTATTACACGCTCGCACGATGGAACGAAGCTTTTTCACGCTGTAAGATACACGGGGAATCTCGAAAAATTTATCTTAACGAATTAAAAAATTAAAAATCGTAAAAAGTCCACATGGAAATGAAATAAAAATTAATGAAAAATTAGAGCTTGACTTAAAAATTAAAATACGGAAAATTCGCGTGCAGCGCGAGGCTTTTCTCTTCCGGAAATTGCGAAAAAAATCTTCCCATGTGTCTGGTTAAACTCTCAGACAAACGAAACTCTGCAGAAGAAAAGGACAAACGCCCGATTGTTCATCTTGCATAATTGATGAGTGAGAAGCGTAGTTAGCAGCCTAACCCATCGTCAAATTTCAACTAGTCTAGTTTGTACGACAGAGATGGAATAAATTATGATTTTTTTTTTTTTCATTTGTACACGAAACGAGTCACACAATACAGATGGAATTCGCTCTTGCCTCACGAGCTTAATTATTTTTTTCCATTAAAAAATATACGTATCGAAAAATTTCGTCATAGAGTTCATATGAACGGGCATCGTTGACTAATTTATAAAATTTATAAAATTTATAAAATTGACATAAATTTCTTCGTCAAGAATATTAGGATTCTTAATAATTTTCTTAATTTCTCGAAATTTATTTGCTATTTGCTATTTCAACGTTACGCCATTTTATTACGTTTACACGCTACTGAACTTTCTCAAACAGACATAATATATTAAGTATACAGTCATCAGAGCATCGATCCGTATAAATGGGAGCATCAGGGTGTATCGAATGATACAGACAAAAAATATTTCCCCAACGATAGTTTTTTTTTTTTACCGTTATAATTGTCCTAAAAAGGACGAAATAAATGGAATTTAAAAGGAACTAAAAAGGAATTGTCCTGAAGGACGAAATAAATTATCGTTGGGATTTGCAAAAAAATCGTAACTAAATAAAATAAAATATATATATAATATGTGTAATAGAGAGAGAGAGAGAGAGAGAGAGAGAGAGAGAGAGAGAGAGAGGGTTGAATGTGTGGCATTGAGAGTTTCGAGAAGTTTTAACCTCCTGGGGTTAATCATACATTTTTTCATAAAAGACAAAAAAATAGGAAAATTTCTGGCTAATTATTATACGTAATATCCGTGAATCGTATTAGTTGGTAATATCAGCAATATTATGCAACCCCTAAAAAAAAAAAGGTTAAATTACGAAGATTTAAATATACTTAATGGCTAAAAGGCAGTCTGATTGTACGACTCTCATGATTTATTGATTATTCATAAAAACGATTATTCATCTCCATTTTTTTCTTCCCTTGGAAGGAAGGAGAAGGACCTTGATAATCGATTCGCAATAAATGAGCATAACAATCGCATTATGAATAGAGAAACTCTGCAAAGACGAGCGCCACTATTGATATATATATATATATATATATATGAACACATGCCATAAAGCGTGGGTTGAGATCACGCTGGAGGCTCGCGACTTTTATTATCATCGATCTCCTCTCTCGATCGATTTTCTATCACTGAAGCTTTCATTGAATTTTTAACATTTTATTCATTCATTCTCGCCGGACAATTGACTGGATCATTTTAACAATGCGATTCATTAATCACAATAGTTTATAGTTATCTGTGAGATTTTGAGCTATCTCGCAGTTACAGAGGAACACAATGCAAATATCGTAGAGCTGATGCAAAGATTTTTTAAATTTTTCTATGTGCTGCTATATCCGGTCAAAATATTACACAATAACGTGAAATGTAAATTCATATTAGTAATTTCTTTAATCGTCATATTTATTAGCGTTAATATGGTTTTGGATTTTTTTTTAGTCAACGATAAGATAAAAACGGATTTATCGTCCTTTTTATAATTTTTTCATAAACTTCGCATGATTTTTCTAAAAAAAAATCTTCGATAATTCTTAATGGTACAGAGAAAAAAGCACAACTCATCGATAACTTTGAGCTATTCCGCATAGGAAAAATAATTAAATAGGAATATCCTCATTAAATTCTAAATCATTAAAAATCTTCATAAACGTCGCATGATTTTTCTAAAAAAAAATCTTCGATAATTCTTAATGATATAGAGAAAAAAGCACAACTCATCGATAACTTTGAGCTATTCCGCATAAAAAAAATAATTGAAATAGGAATATCCTCATTAAATTCTAAATCATTAAAAATCTTCATAAACGTCGCATGATTTTTCTAAAAAAAAATCTTCGATAATTCTTAATGATATAGAGAAAAAAGCACAACTCATCGATAACTTTGAGCTATTCCGAATAAGAAAAATAATTGAAATAGGAATATCCTCATTAAATTCTAAATCATTAAATTCTTCATAAACTTCGCATGATTTTTCTAAAAAAAAAAACTTTGATAATTCTTAATAGTATAGAGGAAAAAGCACAACTCATCGATAACTTTGAGCTATTCCGAATAAGAAAAATAATTAAATAGGAATATCCTCATTAAATTCTAAATCATTAAAAATCTTCATAAACGTCGCATGATTTTTCTAAAAAAAAATCTTCGATAATTCTTAATGATATAGAGAAAAAAGCACAACTCATCGATAACTTTGAGCTATTCCGAATAAGAAAAATAATTGAAATAGGAATATCCTCATTAAATTCTAAATCATTAAATTCTTCATAAACTTCGCATGATTTTTCTAAAAAAAAAAACTTTGATAATTCTTAATGATATAGAGAAAAAAGCACAACTCATCGATAACTTTGAGCTATTCCGAATAAGAAAAATAATTGAAATAGGAATATCCTCATTAAATTCTAAATCATTAAATTCTTCATAAACTTCGCATGATTTTTCTAAAAAAAAAAACTTTGATAATTCTTAATAGTATAGAGGAAAAAGCACAACTCATCGATAACTTTGAGCTATTCCGAATAAGAAAAATAATTGAAATAGGAATATCCTCATTAAATTCTAAATCATTAAAAATCTTAATAAATTTTCAATGATTTTTATACTCGATCAAGTCATTTAGGCATTTTGTCGAGTGTCTTTCATATTATTCTTCATTGGGAAAATTATAAAATCAACGCGTTGGTAAAATATATCCGCGATGTAATGACGTCGTTGCCCCATGTCGCAAATATTCGCTTGACACATCGAGCAAGGCGATAAATCATTTTTAAATAGACGCGCGGCGCATATAATACAATCCGAGCTCCTCCGTCTCTCGTCGTATTTTAATTGTCGGCCTGTTGCGCCCACGCATGGACACGGAATACTCGAGGGAAACGTTCTCTTCGTTCTCTTATTTCTTGTTCGTTCGTCCTCGCCTATCGCAATCGAACATTAATTAAATGTTCGACTGGCTATCGTCGGTGTATTCTCGCGATACAAATGCAGAAAAGTTTAAAGAAACACTCAAAATTTTGAGTGGCGAGTTTGACATGCACTCAGTATTGAAAAACTGCTGCCAATAATTGAGCATATTAAGGGGGAAGGTCTCAAAATGGCTGAAAATGAGTAACAGAAGAATATAAATTTTATTATTATTATTATTATCCCCAAGAGTCAGCCATACAGCATCTGGCATGGACCAAGTCATCGGTATTTTGAATATTTAAAAAAAAATGCTCTCATACTAACTAATATTCTTACTTGAAAATTATTTGGACAGTCGAGAAGCTTTTTTGAATAATTTTCATTAGGATTTTTAATATCAAGAATTCGTCTTGTATTAATTTTTGATAATGTGCCTTAGGGTGATAAGATAAGACGTAGTATGGCCGAAAGGTCGGAAAGAATTAATGATTTTAATGAAAAAAATTAAACCAAGAAGAAATTTTACTTTCTTCTTGTTAATTTTTAAATAAGGGCTGGCCCTTATTACTAGGTAAGGTAACTGCAATCAATCTCCAAGTATTCTCTATGTTGCCAAATCGATACGAAACGGAACTAAAGCACCTTGACGTGGCGATCTTTCTTATTATAAATCCACCTACGAACAAAATCACCGATTTCTCGTCTGGTCTATATATATATATATATATATAACGGAAAACCTGGAGTGCCTCGAGCGTTCAAACCGATCGCAAAAATTACCATAATGATGATAATTGGCTTTCGAACAACGGTAGATTCAGTCGCGATGATTTATCTCTTCACACTTTAAGTTTCGCATGGAGCTATCTTGCCTCTCAGTGGCCCGAGAATTATATATATATATATCTTATTGGTTGAAAGCCGAAACGATGGAAAACCAATGGACGTCGTGGCTTTTTCGTTTATTCAAGATTCTCGCCGAGTCTCGAGCTATATACGAAGTAAAATTAACACCACATTGAGAAAATAAGGCAGAGAAGCCCGATTGGACGTTTTACTTTTGGTTGTACTTCAATTATCACTAATTTCTTTCACTCTGTTGAAAAAGTCACTTGCTACCACCAATCAAAATTTCCGGACAAAAAGGGATGACTCAAGCATCGTCAGTGCCTACCTAAAAAAAAAATGGTCTTCTCACAGTAACGAAAAGTTTAATAAAAATTGAGAAAATAAGGCAGAGAAGCCCGATTGGACGTTTTACTTTTGGTCTTCTCACAGTAACGAAAATTTTAATAAAAATTGAGAAGAGTCGAAGAAAATTTGTTCAATTTTACGTGATATTTCCGTCAATTTACCAACACTCCTGTGTCGTTACTGTCGAATTTATTGTAAAAATCAATGAGCTTCTCAAAAATTTATTAATTTTATTTATTTTATAGAATTTAACGAGTTTTTTATTTTTTATTTTTTTTGCTGAAATACAGAAATGATCGAATATTCGTATTTCGAGTATATATATATATATATATATATATACTCGAAAGCCATGAATGAAATCGGTCAATTTTCTTTGTGACTTTTGTCTCCCTTTGTCCGACGATCTCTTTCTCACACTTTCGTTCATGTTACAAAAAACTGGAGCGCCATCATATGTCTCGCAATATCTCACGTTCCAATATGTGGAATTGACCACAAGGATATTGACTCGGGACGTCATGGCACCGGACGTCTTATTCTCCCCTCTCATTTCTTCTTTTTTTATCTCTTTTCATTCTCTCATTCTTCCAAAAGTATGTCCATAAATATATATATATATGGGGCATTTCGACCGATAATTTCTTTTCGATGTGAATTTGTCAAGTTGAGATAAGAGAATATTTTTATTCTCAAAAAAAAAACGTTTGCAAGTCTCGTATAGCATCGGAGAAAGATTTATTTCTAAATTACGTTTGATAAATAATTTTATTCAATCTTTAATAATAAATAAATAATCAAAGTATTCGGGAATCTTAGTGATGATGGAATATTTTTTTATTTTTTTATTATTCCAATGAATATTCTTACAGATTTTTACCGATTTTTTCTCTTTCCTCGATCAATTTCCTACAATTTTCTGTAAGCCCCTCGAAAAAATGAAAAAAAAAAAAAAAAGGATCGATGAGATCTGGGGATGGTCAGAGTTCAACTGAATTGGCATGGAATGGTCCATACATTTGTACCTGTTACGTCGCTCGTGAAAGAGTTCACACGATCTTTTTCCTCCTCCACCTTCCTCTTCGTTTTCTTTTCTCTCGCGTTGCACAAAGAATTTTTTTTCGTTTAACCACGCGTCAGTTTCGACATATATATATGTATATATATATATATATATATATATATATATATATATATATATATATATATATATATATATATAGAGAGAGAGATATATATATAGAGACACTCCTATGTCTAGAAGATCGTCGCGTGTCTTTTTGCTCTCTCTCTCTCTCTCTCCATCGTTTTTTTCTCAACTCACCTTTGTGTAACTTTCGATAAACCATATACATATAGACATTTGCATGTACAACTTTTTGCCGATGTCACGTGTCATATGCACATCCGTTCGCGAAAAATAAAACGCTCGTTCTCGTCCCCCGAATTTTCTGCTGACTCTGCAGAACCCAAATGAACTCGAAAAAGCAGATGTGTATAAATTTGTTTATAAATTTATTTATTTTTCATGCCTGCGAGTATTAGGGCCAGACATAAATAATTAATTCGATCGTTATAAATTGATAAGCGCTCTTATTTTTTTAACTCTCTAATTTTTCCCTCGGTCTTCTGATTGATGACGCGATCCCCAACGACGAAGTGGACTTTGCCTGGTAAATATCACGAGCTCTTCTTTTAAAAAGACAGAAATAAATTAATAAAGTAAGATAAAGTAATGGAGAGAGGAGAGAAGAAGAAGCAACGTGGACCGAGGGATAGAGATCGAGATCCTATCGACTGGTCTCCGAGCTCCTCTCTCATTTCTCTTCGGACTATAACAGCTGATTGGCCAAACGATCCGATGATAACCAGAACGCTGCGTGTACTCTGGACATGGCCCGGCAAGCTCGAGTATCTTTGGTACTCTTGTCGTATTCGAGACCGCGTTCCAATTAGCCCCCAAGATATTAAACGACTCATTGTCCTACGGCGCTTATCAAGCAACGTTTGGACTCGCTATCTATATATATATATATATAAATTTGCCAAACGAGAGTTAGCTCTTTGAGATTACCAATCACCTTACAAATCACAACCACTAGAACTTCTTCACATTTTTACGTATTTTTTTCTACATATTTTCAAGTTCCAAAAAAGCCCCCAAGATGGTAAACGACAGTAGCTCTTTGAGATTACCAATCACCTTACAAATCACCACCACTCGAATTTCTCCACATTTTGACGTATTTTTTCTACATATTATTGAGTTCCAAAAAGGCCCCAAGATATTAAACATTGTCCAACGGCGCTTATCAAGCAACGTTTGGACTCGCTATCTATCTATATATATATATAAATTTGCCAAACGAGAGTTAGCTCTTTGAGATTACCAATCACCTTACAAATCACGACCACTCGAATTTCTCCACATTTTTACGTATTTTTTTCTACATATTATATAGTTCCAAAAAAGGCCCCAAAATATTAAACGACCACCACTCGACTTTCTCCACATTTTTAGGTATTTTTTTCTACGTATTATCAAGTTCCAAAAAAGCCCCTATTCAAAGGGTGACCATTGAAGTAATACGAAATTTTTTAACTTATGCGCAATTAATATTTTATAACAGAAGCATAGTCAGCCAATTTTTTTTCAATAAATCACAAATCAGTAGTTATTTATAACAATATACCGGTCATATTTCACGTGTTTACAAATTCATTTGGGATTCGTTATATTTTATTTTCGACCAACGTGCAAAGAAAACGAAGGGGAAAGTGTCGGTTTGAAATAACGCTTTGTGTTGCATTGGGTCCGTTTATCGATTGCCAGGTGTTTCCTTCGATATGCGCATATATATATATATATATATATATATATATATATATATATATAGATAGATAGATATACACACGTGTGTGCGTGCTGGAGGACGAGAAGAAGAAGCGTGACGAGAAACAACCCAGTATAAAAGGGGTTGTCCATTTTTTTGAGTCGGTTAGTACGTATAAATAGGGCCTTACAGTGAAGGAACGAAACGGGACACTCCACGAAGCATCGGCGAGCACGCCGATGCACCGTTGGGGTTGCGATGCCCCTTGAACCCTAAAAGGGCCGCCGGGTAGCCATCGTCATCAAGGACCCCATCGTACGTGTAAAACGCCATCAGGAGATTTTTTTTTTTTTTTTTCTTCATCTCTCTCATCATCCCCCAGTGTGCAATTCGAATTCTCCCATACTGCATGATATGAAAGTTACGAAATTTTCAAGGAAACTCAATTCAATAGAATTAAATAATTCGAGTTCTGAAAATAATCGTGAGGGGACGTAGAATTTATTTTATACCAATATCAGAATTAGCGAGCATGGCAAAAAGATTCGTTCGACGTTATTGGCATAATGGATTCGTATATAAATCATGAAGGAGCTAGCTACCCCTCCACCTCTGCATTATACCATCGTTGGAAGGGACGACTTTCCTGGCAAAGTCAAGAGACGACGGAGACGATGCTGTGCTCGCCGGGGGCCTGTATAGGTCGTCCTCTTCGTCGTCCAGTGCTCGACATTATCGTGTACCTAATTATTCTCGTGCTCCAAGAGAGACTCTTCGAAGGGATAATGTATTATATATATAGATAGATACAGGATACAGTAAATGCAGCTTCAATACCGCTACCGTAATTGCAAGGCTCTTTATATGCCTCTGGGTAACTCTTTCCAACCATCGCTGTTTTCCAGTTTTCTTTATTTTTGTTTTTTTTTAAATCATAATAGCAGTACTAAACTTGTCATCAAATATATCAGATGCTTAAGCTTGCGAATGACTTTTATTGAGGTACCAAAAGAAACATAATTATTTATTTATATATAAAAAACAATTATATTATTGTTTTATTTTCGATCAAATGATGGCTCTCGTTGCTCGTCTTCTTCTCATTCTTCTCATTTTAGTCACATTTCTCAAGAAGAAAAATTATGATAATATTTCTCTCGTACAAATAATATTTTTTGTTTAAATTCTTCACGCAGAATTATACTCAAATACATCAAATTATCGCATTGTAAATCATTCAAATATCCTGGAAAAAAAAATGCTTTTGGAATTTCGGAACTTTTAATTTAAAACTCGGACTAATCATTATCGCCACCGTATAGATAACCCTAGTTTATTCTTACCCCATGTTTTGCCTGGTTTTGTACGTGTATTCTATATATATATATATATATATATATATATATATATATATATATATATATATATATATATATATATATATATATATATATATATATACATTTAGTCAAGAGTTATCTGCACACGAGTATAAATAAATTCAGCACTTGTACATATAGACGATGCAAAAGAGATGAGAGTTGCCTGGCGAAGAATATTATAAACCGCCTACACGCTCATCTGCATCGCTAGGCAGAAATCTGATAGTGAGAAAGCCACACGTCGTGGATTGTCAATGTCATCGGTATTCCAATTTTTTTTTTTCTGCGATAACAATTCCGACATTTCAGCATATCCTTTGAAACTTCTTCTCTTATTTCTCTTTATTATTCGAGACTTGGATTTTATTATCACGTAAATTATTAATTAATTATAGACGAATTATTATTGTCATTATTTATTTATTTTTATTTCACGAATTATATTTCAAATTAAAATGATAATTTTTGGATTTTGGTATCGGAAAATTAGACCAAAGTAATTGAGAAACGCGCGAGGAGATGAAAAGCGAGAAGGCCGAGTATCCTGTCAACGGCAGGTGCGAGACGAGCTGGCGACAATAATACTCGCTCATTCCCCCTCACTCGTATTTCCCCCTCAGGTATAGTGCGTGCGTGCATTGACATTCGATGGGAGAAAAAAAAAAATCGAGGTGACGAGGATGCCTGAGGGTACTTCATGCACTAGAACTTTCGGTGCCATTTTGAAACTTGGGATTGCGATAGCCAGTACTCTTAATCATAGTAATAATCACGAGCCAACTTCAAAGTTGGCCAACTTAAAAGATAAATATTTATCTTTCAACATACGCGTGGCCAAATAATTTATTTACAATGAAAAAAATAAATAAATAAAAACATTGTAATGTGTATAAAAAGTACTAGTAAACAATGAAAATAATATTTTTATATTTGTATAAAAAATTTTTTTTTTATATTTGTATAAATATAATATTTTTATATTTGTATAAATATAATTTTATATCATAGCTAGATATTCTTTAATTCTGGCCAATTCAATGCGATAAGATAAAAATAAGGAACGATTCCAAAAGACTCGCGTGTACTTACCACTGGAGGCTGCTCCTTGCTCGGATAAATTGCGCAATCACACAGGGACTGAGATGTAGAGATTGACCTTTAACGCCATCTGCGGGCAGGCGCGAACTTCCAGAGATTTTCACTCGATATACATATATATATACATATATACACAAATGCATTCATTCTAGTATTGCACTTTGGTATATGTATATATATATCTGATAGAAACTTGCGAAAACATGAATTGATATTCGCACGATAAATATAAAAACATCGTAGGCGAGACGAGCACACCTTAGCTCTTGTAATTATTCATTCATAAAATTTAATTTTCATTAAAATTATCAAAATCATCAATTATATTTATTAAATTAAAATTATCCTTTACTAGGCAGCTTCAGCAGTACACTCGGGTCAATTGTGCACTAATATTTAAAATAAAAATTGCCCTGGTTTCGATAAAGAAAGTGATATTTTTTTATGCTAGACCTCCAGCTGGAAGAAACTTGCGACAATATGAATTGATATTCGCACGATAAATATAAAAACATCGTAGGCGAGACGAGCACAGCTTAGCTCTTGTTATCATTCATTCATAAAATTTAATTTTCATAAAAATTATCAAATTCATCAATTATATTTATTTTATTCCTTCTACCTTCACATTTTTTTAATAATTAATTAATAAATAAATTGTCCCAAAATTGTCGTGTCTTCAAGACGTTATATATATCGACATCCGTTAGTCGGACGTCAAAAAATTATACACGATGGAAATTGCTAATATTTAAAATAAAAATTGCCCTGGTTTCGATAAAGAAAGTGATATTTTTTTATGCTAGACCTTCAGCTGGAAGAAACTTGCGAAAATATGAATTAATATTCGCACGATAAATATAAAAACATCTTACGCGAGACGAGCACACCTTAGCTCTTGTTATCATTCATTCATAAAATTTAATTTTCATTAAAATTATCAAATTCATCAATTATATTTATTAAATTAAAATTATCCTTTACTAGGCAGCTTCAGCAGTACAGTCGGGTCAATTGTGCACTAATATTTAAAATAAAAATTGCCCTGGTTTCGATAAAGAAAGTTATATTTTTTTATGCTAGACTTCCAGCTGGAGGAAAGCTATTTTATGGAGAGAAACATAAAAAAGCATACACGAAAAGATGAAAGATGAAAATAATCCAAGCTCAGTTCAGTTCTTCAATTAGTTAAGAAGTTTCATTTGTTTAATTCTTCCAGATATTATTTTACAAACAAATGACTAACCAATTTAAAAATATCAAACACACTTTTTGCCCAATAAACAAAGTGTGTTGTCATTAAATTGATCGTTGAAATTTCTTTTTTTTTTCTAAATATCCTTCGATACAGGCTCATTGGAGCCACAATAAAAAAATTATTAATAAAATTCGAAGACTTTCATTAGCTATGGACTTGACTGTATACAATACAGTCAAGTTGACTGTGTTGACTGACAACTTGACTGTATACAATACAGTCAAGTTGAAGTATCCTTAATCGTGCGTTGGTATTTGGGGTCAACTAGCCGTACCTAAAATAAGTGAGCTGTTAGCCGGGGCCGTTGAATCAAGAGAGAGAGAGAGACAGAGAGAGAATGAAAGAGAAACGGAAATAAATCGAGTCAGAGTAAGAGAATGTGAGATAGAAAAGACGGAGATTGTTCTGTATCTTTAGCTGGATGGACTCGATGGTGTGTACGGCGGCAGCAAAATTGCAGTCACTGTAAACCGAGTATGGTTACACGTATCGATCCTTGAACCGAGTTCGTACACAAGCCAAGAGTCAAGTCAAGAGGGAATCTCTCGAAGTCCGCCATCTCTCCCGCGTCCGACACCTTTCACCTTATATATCGTTGAGTTTGTGCAACATTATATCCTTCCAACTTCCATTCTCTGATTTTCTCACACCCTCGATTAGGTGCACAGGAGTTTTACCCTTTTGGTCTGCATCAGTTTCTTCCGATAACTCAATAATTCGACACTCGGTTCAAATCATGAGCAAAAATAACTAATTGGGGGCACACTCGTTCGATTCATGACGTCTTACGGTTAGTTTGAATCATTCCTGGTGTTTGTCGACTCATTTTAAGTTTAACGGAGATCGGATGTAACATTTTTTTTAAATGCACTTTGACCCTTGGTCGATAAACTCAGTCGGTATGTCAAAGGGGAATATCATGGGTGGTTTGAGCTTGGAATAAATAAGTACAGCGGTCCTGAAGTACTCGGAGGAAAGATCGCAGGACACTTTCCTCAATCTTCTTCTTCTTCTTCGTCTTCTTCTTATTTGAACAAAGTCTTTGGGAGATTATTGAGAACCCCTGCGAGTAGTCTGCCTGTATGTGTGTCCAATAGCAGAGAATAGCTCAGAGGGATCAGAGAAACAAAGTAAAGAGCCGACGAAGTGAGTAAACTGTGTCTCTGTGTGCCACATATAGTGGCATATAGGGGCCCTGCTATGCTGATGTAAGTGGAAGGGATTTCTCGAGTTTCCGGTGTCACTCGTGACGTACCCAACCAATAACTGCCACAAAACGATCCGCGACTCTTTCTCTCCAGTTTACTCTCCCAGATACACATTCGTTCTTCGCTCATAATTTTTATCCTCCATTTTGTTCATCTATCTGCTTCTTTGGCTGACCACAGAGGCTGCACGCACATGCAGGCATTTTTGAAAAAAATGCAGCACGCGAATAGACGAGAAGTTAGGAAATACGAGAAGAAGGAGAAGAAGAAATGGGAGAAGAGAAGATCTCGCAAGGCATTCACGCACGAGCCTCCTCGTCGTGTGCCTCTGTTTGCTTCTCTTTTCCCTTCTTCCTCCCCACTTTTTTTTGTTAAAGTTATAGTGGGGTTGGTGCAACAGGAATACAATATAAAGATATATAGTGTCCTGGAACGTGAAGCCGACTATCATATAGGTTGATTCAAAATTTATAACTCAACGATTGAGAGACTCGAAAAGTTCCTATAATCATTATCGAATTGAGTAATTCCAGGTGAGAATGTCTCGTAATAAATCTCATTTGAACCTAAAACCCACAATCGTCGTTAAAGATTCCCCGAATTTTGTGCCAACACAAATAGACGGTTATGGCGCTCGAAATTTTTTCCATAAAATTGAATGGTTGAATCAACCAGTACGGAAATGTCTCTACGTGGAAGAGCCGGAGGAAAGGAGAGAATTAAGAAGATAAGCTGCGACAATATTTAACCTGCGCGTCGTCAGAGCGCCCTCGTTCGCCAAGCGTTTAATATATCCGTACAAATAGTACGGAGGATCTGAGAAATGTATTCTTCCCCAGCTCGTATCTCTTTACTGAGAAATCCTTGAAGAAAAAATAAAGAAGACTCCACCACCGCTGTGATTCGTTTCTAAACGAAAAATTCGAGGCATGTCCGCGAAGGAACGAGCTTGGTGCACTCTTTTTCATTTCTGGAGACTCTGGAATATGAAAAGAACGAAAAGGTTCCTGGAGAATGAACCCTAAATGAGGAGATTGGGAAGAGGTCACGGAAAAAGGTCATTTTGCTGCTCTGCTGATCCTGGTGGCGGAGCAGAGATACAAGATCGTTGAAAGCCTCGGTGCTGGGCCCTCGACTTGGTGAGGGACTTGGGCCCCTTGCTGGCCGGTAGCACACGATCTCAGAACAGATAAAGCGTTCGCGAAAGATAAAACTGGATAACCCACTGACTATTCCCGTCGTACGTTCTCGTCCCGCTTTTTGCAAAAATCTTCAGAGAGGGTTAGGGTTAGTTATAGGTCTTGAATTATCGTTCTTCCCCTCGTATTGTCATATATCCTTCGATTCCGATCAAGGTCAGCATTCTCACCGAATTTCGTGTGTTTTTTTTTCTCAAAATATTGTATTCCCCAAGTGTTCGTCCACTCCATTATGTGGAAAAATACGTCTTAGGTCCGATTTAGTTATTTACGGATACTCGAAATGTTTATAACTAGTTGATCATAGACGATCTTGGCAAAGAGGATGAAGTCGAACGTAACAGTAATTTTGTACGTTTCGTTTCGACGATCGCACAATGGTCAGCTTGCCCCCACATTTATTTCCCATTATATGCACATAGTGAAGCATCGAGAATTGTTCTCCCAGTAGCCTCGAATTGTGTCTTGGAAGCTACGAAAAAAAAATGGTTGAGATGCTTGCTACAGGGAGTTGGCAAGCTCCTTTCTGCCTTAGGACCTAGTTAACCCAAGTTCTGACGCTAATAGGATCCCGCGAGTTTATACGTTCTGACATCATCAGGCTTGTACGGTCACCTCAAGTTCCAACAACGCCGCAGTGCACCGCACGATCTATCCCTCTCTCTCTCTCTCTCTCATTCTCTTGTACGTATATCGAACGTTTCTTTGGAGAGTCTTCCTTTCGCTCCGACAGGCCAGATCCCATTATCGGATCATTTGATCCAGCGTCCTCCTGTCCGTCTCTCCCACTTGAGGTGCCATTTTACCAACGACCAGTGAGAAAACAACGATCACACAGCAGAGAGCACATATAGGACGAATTAAACCGAGTTAGTTAAGCGTGTACCGTTGCTCAACCTATCAAGTCTCGAAATAATGACCGAAGGGATTAACGGGATAGCTGCAAACTCCTTCTCTGTACATTATTTTCATTGTAGACTGCCTTGGGTAGTCAATAAGGACGCGGAATATCGTTCATATTTTTTCCCAAGTCTTTCGACAGAACAGATGGTCCTCTCTGTGGCCTCTTCTCATTCTCAATTTTCATTCACAAATGTTCAACCTTCACCGGAGCTTTCTCTCATTCACTCTTCGGTTTTTTTTTTTCCTAGCAAGGAAAACACTTTTCATTCCCCTTTTCAACAATCCATGTAGCATATGTAACGTTGGACAGTGACCACGCTACAATTTTGTTTAAAAGATTTTTGTTGAGTTACTTCCGCTTCACATGTAAAAGTACGTCGAGGTTGCGATGCGTTGCCTGCTGTGGGAGTACATGTGTATAATTATATACCACGTGACGGTCTCGACGAGTGGGAGTACAAGAATTTATTACAAGTGTAACGAACACCGATTCAGCACCACTCAAAGACACACAGTTTATGCTACACGACCATAACAGCCAAGTGTCTTCCAACACTGTTGACGGTGTGGCTGGAACTTGTGTAATCGCACGGCGTACGTACTCACGAATTGAGTGTGGCTACTCACTGACTCACGTAACTCTCTCGTGTACGTGACTCGAATCTTGCCTCAAGACTCCTTAAAGATGGCTGGGTTTTACGGTGCTACAGTAGTTATATATATTTATTTTTTCGAACAATAGGAATCTCTGAGAAAGTCAGCTGCACAGTAATCGCAACGGAACAATTTTTAGATAATCGAGTATATTTATTTACATACAAATTATCGAGTTATCAAATACTAACTAATCAGGCAATTCTAGAATACTCAAAATTGGCTAAAAATTTTATATAATTTATACAGTATAAAAATTTGTCATCAACAAAAAGTGTTTGTATTCAAAGAAGTCTCTTATATTCATATTTAAAATCAACATAAAAAATAATTCTATCCAAAATCCAGCATACAAAAAGTTGCTTATAAACGTAATAATTTTTTTTTCGAACAATAGGAATCTGAGAAAGTCAGTTGCACAGTAATCGCAACAGAACAATTTTTACATAATCGAGTATATTTATTTACATACAAATTATCGAGTTATCAAATACTAACTAATTGGGCAATTCTAGAATACTCAAAATTGGCTAAAAATTTTATATAATTTATACACTATAAAAATTTGTCATCAACACAAAGTGTTTGTACTCAAAGAAGTCTCTTATATTCATATTTAAAATCAACATAAAAAATAATTCTATTCAAAATCCAGCATACAAAAAGTTGCTTATAAACGTAATATTTTTTTTTTTCTACCAGCTCATCGATCAGTCATAACTATTCCTTACGTGCATGACCCATACACATATAGAGTTACCAGCTGAGCATGTATTCTAGTCCACATGCATTCTTGTGTCACCGTCTACCAGCGTGAATAGGCCATTTTTTTTTTTACTCCCCGTTCTTTAAATCTTCACACAAGAACATTCTCACTCGTTGCGATTGTGTCTGGGAAGCACACAGCGTTCTTCCTTCAATTCTTTTTTTTTTTTTTTTCTACTTATGAATGTAATAGTGCAATCTTGGCGAGTGTCTCAGGTCGGAAGTGCGTCGTTACCGCGCCACAACGGGGTCGTTACCGTGTGCTTTCTGCTAATTTAGACACGACGTGCAACGTCGTACACATGTCTATAGTTGCTCGAGTCTTGTGGTTAGTTGGATCATGCCTATGTACTCGTACATGCCCTCATATATACCCAGACGTTGAATCGTGTGCGACGTCTCGTCGAGATTCCCGCGTCCAAAGAAATTAAAATTAATTGCGAATTATAGGTACCTAATTGCGGTGCAACACGTGGGAGAACGCAAAAGTGAGATGAAAAGGTTGAAAGAAATTGGCCTGAATTTCTCGTTGCAAGAAAATGTCTCTCGTAGAGCTCGCCATTTTTTTTATTTATTTTGATGAGAGTCGAGAGCCTTTGATCAATTCAAATAACAAAATTTCATTATTCGTAACGTTATATATATATAGTTAGATGCATTTTATTCTGAAATATATATATATATATAACGTCACGAATAATGAAATCATTACGTTACTATATTTTTTTCTCTTGGATGATAATGACTACGTATCGAAAAAATTGAGCTGATCAATGAGAAGAGTTATTTGGGTCATAAATCGTCGTCTGAAAAAATATATATATATATATGCTTCTTTTTGCCACGTCTGTCTTACAAACTTTGTAGTTTGAAATCTAAAATACTTAAACTCCATAATTGATTCCCTGCAAAACGCTGCTCGGGTTCAGTTTCATTCGTTGAGATCAAACTCTCGGCACGAAGAAGGCGATCGATCATCGATAACCGGACAGCTCCCAGAGTCGAAGAAGACGGAGAAGATCGTTACGAATAAACATCTTCCATGACGAATCATTTGGGCTCTCGGCCCGGAAATGAAGCCCCGAAGTATTTAAGACAGAGATAAGAGAGCGAGAAAGAGAGCGACAAAAATAAAGATCAATGTACCTCCTGTGTACAAAAGTGAACGTAAGGATATTAGAACGCGTGGCTCATATCTCGTTAACTCGAAGGATTTATGATGGATCCTCTCTCATGGAGCTGTAAAACTCGTTGACCTCTATTTTTATTTTACCGAGGCGCAAGATTTTTTGCTCTACATATCAATTCCCCATGTACCAAGGTCAACATTTATCATCGTTGACCTTGGTCATCGTTGTATTTGTCACATTTAACCCCAGTGATGCCACCGTCAATGTTCCAAATGCCATGGAACCATTTAAATAAGTTATTCCGTGAGACGTTTGTGGGTTAAGATCTCTTGGTTTTCACACTCGGGCCGATCGAGATCTCTGGATCGGGCAAACTTGTGCGGTTGTGCACAGTCACTTTGAGTTGACTCCGAGGCGATCCGTTTCGGTGCTTCGAATGCCGGCACGCACGGGAACTCGCCAAGCCTCAGGCTCAGAAGTGTGTGGAGCGTTCTCCACTGCACATGGTTCATCGAAAGAAAGAGAGAGAGAGGGAGAGAGAGAGAGAGAGAGGGAGGGAGAGAGAGAGAGGGCGCGCACGCGCAGAAAGATTGGAAAGAGTCGACTTTTGTTGAACGAACAGTAGAATCAACTTTGCGTTTACTACTGTGTCCCTTACGTTCTCTCTCTCTCTCTCTCTCTCTCTCTCTCTCTCTCTCTCTCTCTCTCTCTCTCTTGCACTTTTGACCCATACGCGTCTCTCGCCCTTTCCGTTCGTCTCTATTTTGCTCGTGCGGCCCAGCCGAGTTTTATGATGCCCTGGTGTGGTCCCCGTGCCGGCTACAAACCGACCAGAGCCCCTTCCCATCGATGTAATGTGGTGCAAGGTGGTGGTGTTTGTCGTTGGTGATGGGGACGGGTCGAGGTGGGGGGGGGGGGGGGGGGGGTTACCCTGGCAGATGTTCCATTCGTTTCGTCCTATAAGTTCCCCGTCCGCCCTCGCCCGCACCCCATTCCTGAATGCAGCAACAGCAGCAGCTCGTGGAAATACAAACAGGGCTGTACAAAATATATATACGAGGCGAACTGGCCCCATAGCCTGAAGATAGAGCCTCGAATTTGGCGATATTGACAAGACGGATTATCGATGGTGTCGCGTTGCGTACGTTTCGAGGTGTCATGGATGCCCAAAAATAATGTTTTACACGACACAGGGGAGAATTGGAAATTTGCCATGTACACTGGAAGAAAAGATGGAGTAGCGTTTCGAGGCTGACTAATTCTTCTAGGTACTTTTAGATACTTAATTCTTCTAGGTACTTTTAGATACTTAATTCTTCTAGGTACTTTTAGGTACTCAATTCTTCTAGGTACTTTTAGGTACTTCATTCTTCTAGGTACTTTTAGGTACTCAATTCTTCTAGGTACTTTTAGATACTTAATTCTTCTAGGTACTTTTAGGTACTCAATTCTTCTAGGTACTTTTAGGTACTTCATTCTTCTAGGTACTTTTAGGTACTCAATTCTTCTAGGTACTTTTAGGTACTTAATTCTTCTAGGTACTTTTAGGTACTCAATTCTTCTAGGTACTTTTAGGTACTTCATTCTTCTAGGTACTTTTAGGTACTCAATTCTTCTAGGTACTTTTAGGTACTTAATTCTTCTAGGTACTTTTAGGTACTCAATTCTTCTAGGCACTTTTAGGTACTTAATTCTTCTAGGTACTTTTAGGTACTCAATTCTTCTAGGTACTTTTAGGTACTTAATTCTTCTAGGTACTTTTAGGTACTCAATTCTTCTAGGTACTTTTAGGTACTCAATTCTTCTAGGCACTTTTAGGTACTTAATTCTTCTAGGTACTTTTAGGTACTTAATTCTTCTAGGTACTTTTAGGTACTTAATTCTTCTAGGTACTTTTAGGTACTTAATTCTTCTAGGTGCTTTTAGGTACTTAATTCTAGGTACTTTTAGGTACTCAATTCTTCTAGGCACTTTTAGGTACTTAATTCTTCTAGGTACTTTTAGGTACTTAATTCTTCTAGGTACTTTTAGGTACTTAATTCTTCTAGGTACTTTTAGGTACTTAATTCTTCTAGGTGCTTTTAGGTACTTAATTCTAGGTACTTTTATTAAAGTACCTAAAAAATATTCTTTCCCTCATTGTCTCATCGAAATAGCCATGAATGATAATCCTATGGGCATTCCAAAAGAGTTGGGACACCAGGGAAAGGGCTGACAGTTTTACATTTTACAAATAGAAGCAATAAAAAAAATTGCCGATTGAAAGTTGATGATTATTTTAATGGGTCAAAAACGCATTGAGCATTATCATTGATATAAAAAATTTGCTTGGATTAATTCATCGGTATTACCGCATATATTTAATGGTTTTCGAATTTCTGCTCTCACGCTCATCCTCTCTCGATATTTTTGTCTCTGCTCGAAAGATCGCACGAAGCAGGACCAGTAGCAGCAAAACCCTCGAGGAGGACGAGGGTGTACGAAGCAAAATGAAAAACAAATATATGGCGGACTAACGAAGGCCCATAAATTGCGCAATAGGGAAAGAGATGGGGTTTGGTAAAGGGACTCGAGGGAAAAAAAAAAGAGAGAGAAAGCTAAGAAAGGACACGAGCAGAGAAGTCTCTTCTCTCTGGGGGCTCGAAAACTCTCCGCGTAATGCCCATTATAATACAATAGGAACCCGAGGTCTTCTTCTTCTTCTTCTTCTTCTTCTTCTTCTTCTTCTTCGTCTTCTTCTTCTTCTTCTTCTTCTTCTTCTTCTTCTTCTTCTTCTTCTTCGTCTTCTTCTTCTTCTTCTTCTTCTTCTTCTTCTTCTTCTTCTTCTTCTTCTTCTTCTTCTTCTTCTCCATCTTCTTCTCCATCTTCTTCTTCTTGTTATATTCTTCGACGACTCTCGTTCTCCCTTGTGCTTGGGATAAATAAACGAATAAAGGTAAAGAAGGATGGAGAACGCGACTTCCGAAAAACAATGGAAGATTTGTCGGGTACATACAGGAGACAAAGCGAATGGGCATAAGGTCCCGTTTCTTCTTTCGGGAGACACTCGCGAGACAGACATATAATACGTTCTACACTCACGCTGTGCATCGAAACAAAAGCCTCGGACGTATCTGTGCAAGATTCTTGCCAAACGAATATTTTCCATAGACGTATATGGGCAATTCTATGGACCAAAGTCAATTTTTGGTGCACAAAGTCAATATAGGTACTTGGTGTGTCTAGGAAAAGTATGAAGTTAATTGGTTTTATTTTATTTTTCTCGGATAAGCTTCAAGTCTCAAAAAACTAAACCATTCGAAATAAAATGTTACATTTTCCCTAATCTATATATATATATAATTTTTATTTCCCCCACTTTTCCTAGTATTCATTCAGTAGCAGTTTCCTTTTTCTAGTATTTTTGTTTCACTTTGAGTGCCAAAAATCTAGCATATCGTTGACGACACATAAAGTTTATGATTTGACCAGTTTGATGTTGAACACCCTCTACTGCTCGTATATAAAAGCTCACTGGGTATAAAAAATCAGCGTCTTGTGTGTGATGGAATTACTCGAGAATCCTTCGAGTGAAAGACCGTACGGGATATGGGAGATGGGAGAGGAAAAATGTCCTGTCTGTCGGTCCTCGTGTATCGAGTGACGATCGAGGTATCGAATGTCCATCAACCTCGAAGTTTTACCATGTATGCAGAGCTTCTAAGCTTACATATTCGACGAGGAGAAAAACGAGACGGTCTGCCCAAAATCTCATCATGGCTGGTCGTTGAAAAAAAATTAAATAAAATTCTCTGATAACTTCCAGCAGGAGACGAGGATTAAATTTTTCCAAAATTGGACGCGTTAGTTTCTGCAGAATAATCGACGTTAAGAATTTTTAATGAGTTAAAAAAAAAAAATACGTATATATTTTATAGAATATTTTATAATATTTTCATCCACATTTATAATATTTATAACAATTGTTGGTGACGAAAGAAATTGATATAATGATAATTGTGTGAAAATCTCATAGAGTTCCGATCTCTCTAGCTCTCTGTTTTTATGACACCTCGACGTACATCTTCGGCCCGAGAGATATACTTTGGCTCGTTTGTTGGAAATATCTCGTGTGTACTGCGCGAGGACCGAGGGATGAGCTCGTTTTCGACGAGCCCATCTATTTTCTCATAGGGTAAGGGACGAGCTCTCGTACAACGTTCCGAGTCCACCAAGGAATTTTCCATCCCACTCATAAATATATACTCGGATATTATTATGTCCATGATCCCTCTTGGACGATGGTCCGAGCTCTGGGTTCGAACTCCGCGAGTTTTGCGTTTTCCCTTGGGCTATGCAAACGCTGACCACGGTCCATGTAACCCTTCCAGTAAGTACAAGAGCTCGGCTCGATGTTTCCTCCCAGCCTCAGGGTGCACATGAACGTTTTTCCCTCTCCTCGCAATTCCAAAGTTGCCCATCTATACCACACTCACACTCACCGTGACTCTCTTGTCTCTCTCTCTCATTTGCCACACGAGAGAGCCCGATTCCGAAGGTAGCAAAATATATAGCCAACCCCTGCCGATAATATATCGGGGTTATGCTAATTTTATTAGCCCTCCGCGCATCGTATCCCAGAAATAACCGAGATATTCTCGCTAAACAAACAAAAATTACAGCATGTACCTATATATTATAGATGGACATATATATATACATATATATTTCTGGGAGATAAATCGTTGGGTATTTAATCAAAATAGAAAGTGAGATTAATGGGAACATCATACTTGTAAAATTTATCTCCGTACATACATTGCAAGTTTTTTACCATTCCATTATAGATTGTTTTTATTGATTTTTTTTTTTTTGGCAATATTGTCCTCATATCCGAGAAATAATGAGAAAAATCTCGTGTACGGATATCGGTCTGTATTTTATCTACGATAAAATATATTTCTATAAATCTAATTCTATATTTTATCTAAGATAAAATATACTATCTACGGTCTATATTTTTGCACGACCCGTATAAAATGCTCTTGGATTATTGAGAATGGGATACCTCAAAGAAATGTGAGTTGGCAGAAATCTGTAATCTATAATTTATATGATGGACGTATATATATATATATATATATATATATATATATATAGTTGATTTCGAGGCTTTGGGCGATACATAAATTGCCTCATTGTACGAGTCATCCACGCGAGGCTACTCTCCATTTTCTCTGAACTCTGGAACCCGAAACTAAACGCGTTAACTGCCCCGATCTTGCATATAAAGTGTCCCTCGGGGCCTCCAAACTCAGAGTCGAGTGCAGTGCGCTAATGAACCGATAGAAAAAGATATTCAGGGTGGAGTGAAAGAGCAAAACCTGAACGAGACCAGAAAGATGGATATGGCGAGAGGTCCGAGATTTATATATATATATATATATATATATATATATATGTTTGCTCGTATTCGAGCGAGTTTGCCTTCTTCCCTTCATAAATCGCAATCACGGAGTACACGAGGAGAAGGAAGGAAGAGGGACAGTGGGAGAGCATCGTAGCTTCGGATTCAGAGAATCAATGTAATGATAATTTCGCTGACAATAAAGCATCAGCCATTTCTTTTTTCAAGAGTTTTGAGGGCGATTAAAGCAAGTACGAAAATAAACAAAATTATTGCAGGATTTTTTGTTATTTTATTTAGAAGTTTATTAGTTTATCGTTTCAGGAATTCGCGAACAATTTATTTTGCAACTCTACATTTTGCTGGTATTTTTTTATATTATATCTTCTTTTGTGTCTTGAAAAAATTTGTCATTCGAAAAATCTTGATAAATTAATTTTGCAAACTCGTAATTTTTGTGCCAAAAAGAAATTTTATCAATTTCAATAAATTTCGTGTTGGCTCAAAAATTACGAGTTTGCCAAATTAATTTATCAAGATTCTCCAAATGACAAATAATTAACAAATGAACTTGGCACGAGGCCCATGTTCATTTGTTAATTATTTGTGAGTTAATTTCAATTTAAATATTTTCCTGACTGACGAGATCAGCTCTTAAAATAAATTCGCACATTCTGGACTCAAGAATGAGTTTCGCGAGTACCATTTTATATTCGCAGTAAATTGTACACCTTGTGCAAATACACACGAGAATAAAATGTTCAAAGAGCAGTGAAGAAGCGAGTGGGGAATAAATTGGAGAAAAAAAAAAAATTGCGTAGAACAATAAAATGATTCTGGGGCGAAAAAAAATTATCGACAGGATAATTTTCTCAACCCTTTTGCGCCACGTGTATACCTCGGAACTCGTCAACTTTTTTACAGTATTCTTGGCAATTCTTATTCCTCCTTTTTCGTCGAGAGTAGGCGTCGAGGCTTCTTGGGCGGATTAAAAAAAAAAATTCCAATGTGCCTCAAACTTTACGACCCTCCCGTTGCTCGTCAAAGTAAACTTCGATATACGCAACAGGATACTTTTATGCTGGGTCTCCTGGACGTGGTGGTCTAAAAGATTTCACAGCCACTGATGCAACGCGCGATGATCCTGGCGCTGCAAATTGCCTCGGAGCGAAATCGTTCTTTGTCAGACGAAAATCGTCTCAGGCACATCGGACTTTATTCGTCCTCGAGAAACAAAGAAAAATCATTCGAGTAAAATATTTTTCAAATTACGAAAAAAAATGCAAACAAAGTTGGGAACAAAGACGTACCCTCGGCAATAAATCTGCAAGGACCAGGAACGATATATATATATATATATATATATTTGCATTTCATGCCAAGTTGACCCGACCGTGACCCTCGCGATATGATTTTTTTTTCTACAATCTCTATAATTGCCTCAAAGTTATTGAATTCTAACGACAATATAAATTTATTGCAATTTTCAAAACTGATTAGAACGTCATTTTTTTGATATATAATAAATAAATTTTTAAATTATCAAACAAGAAGAACATAAATTATTTTTCAATAAAAAATTATATCGTTATAATTGGTCAATTTTACGTGGAATGCTTCATACAAAGCTATAATAGTACAGGAAATAAATTTTTATTCAAAGTTTATTGATTTTGATGCGATAATAAAAAGAAGAAAAAAAAATCTTATGCGAAACATTCACGGTGCAGCGAAAGATTTATTGGTCAGTTCGCAATAAGAAAGATCGTTTCACTTCTCCGTCAATTAGAAATTCCTTTTCCTCCACTCTTGTGCTGGCCAACAACCCATATCAGCAACTAAAGACCGAGAGAGTGCAGGTTATAAATGTCCGAGTATATATATATATATATACTCGATGAAGAAACGCGAAAAATTAGTAAACGAGTCGAGACGTTTGCGCATGTTAGACGTTCTTATATCGCAGTCACGTGTCCACTTAACTTCTTGCCACGAGGAAAAATTATCAGTTTTCTTCTTTCACTTTGAGTTTTCTCGCTCTTGCTCGTGTCTGGCACGTCCGAGGTCCAGCGAGAAGGAGCATTAGTCCAGCGAACCATCATATTCTTGCATTCCCAAACTTGCGTAACGTTTCGTCCACCTCTCGACTTTACCTCTTTATTTAGAAGACATCAGCCTTTTTTTATAGAAGTTTTATAAAACATCCTTCTGATCCGTTCTATCAATGATGTACAACTGTGGCTGTAAAACTTCTCTGATATCCTCTCATAGCTTTTTTTTTCAATTTAAAAAGAGTTTTTGTAGCTTCGAACATTTTAAATTTCAGACTATTGCCTACATTTTCTTGTGTCATTGACTTAAAAATATTTAGTTCATCGAACATTTTTTGTCCCAATGTCTGGACAATGTTAAGGCGACATACGCCGTTCTTCCAGCCAGCATATATTTAATTAAATTATTTAGAGACGACACCAGAAGAGGCCACTGTCATCCTCCCATGTTTTTGTCGTCGCTTATTTCGTTTTTCCTTCCGCTTATGCAACTTCCCTCGGGCTTGTTTAATTTTTTTTTTAATTCAAAAAGAGTTTCTGTAGCTTCGAACATTTTATGACTTAATTGACTTAAAAATATTTAGTTCATCGAACATTTTTTGTCCCAATGTCCGGACGATTTTTAAGGCGACATACGCCGTTCTTGCAGTCAGCATATATTTAATTAAATTATTTAGAGACGGCACCAGAAGAGGCCACTGTCGTCCTCCCATGTTTTTGTCGTCGCTTATTTTGTTTTTCCTTCTGGCTTGAAGAAGTGAGCAAAGTAAAGGGAAAATATGGGAAGAGGATTCTGGCAATGCTTCCCATTCGCTCGTTAGTAAATCGGCAGCCAGCACACGTCGAACGATTAATATTCACGGTAGAATTTCTGGTAAACGGCGAGGGGCCTCTGGTGGTTTAATGCCGGTCGGCGTTTGTACCAGCCAGCGGCTTCTGCTCCTTGAATCCATCGAGTTGTCTGTAAAGTTTGCGCTCATGTTAACGTATGTGCCTGTGTGCGTGTCTAATATCTCTCTCTCTCTCTCTCTCTCTCTCTTTTCTCCCATGTAAAACGAACCGCCATGAATTATGACTACCGTTGGCGGACGTACATATACATACATATATGTAGGGACGAATACTTACGACATCATACATTCAATTCTCTATTACTAGGCTTGAGGATCCCTACAGACCGGTTAGGCAAAACACAGTTTTGTCATCATTGCCCGATACATAAAAAAAAATAATAATATTGACCAATCGCTATTAATAAAAATTGAATTTTTTAAATATAAAATTACAACAGACACAAAATTAATTATTTTAACACACTTTCCGCTGCTTCGGTGCATTTAATAAAATTTTCTTCTTTTTCCTCTTAGCCTCTGATGATAGATTCTTTTTCCTTTTCCCTCTGATGATAGATATATGTTTTCTGATAGAGCTGAATAAACATCGAATAAAATTATAATCGTTCGGATAAATTAACTCCTCTCATGGAATTTCCCTCTGCTGTGGAATCAAGTGACGTGTCTTAAATTCCTTGGATTTGTATGCTGGCCTTTATTCCATTTATTTATTATCATTCCACCCGCTGAGAAGCGACGAAAGGAGAAAATCTGCGATCGAGAGAGTTGCCCATGCATGCAAAAGGAACGACTGAGATGGAGAGAGAGAGAGAGAGAGAGAGAGGTGGAGGCTCATGTGGGCGGCATTGTATACCCGCTCGCGTCGTCTCTCCAGGGGATTCGAGAGGATCGACGACCAACCCACCCGGTGTACCTGAATTCACGTAATTGTGATTAATGGAGCCGCAAAGCTCACGAGACCTTGTGCAGCCCATGACCATCACAACCACCACACCAATAATATTTTCTCCATACGCTTCTTGGCAAATATTCCAAATCCTTATGAGCAAGGATGATGTCAGAAGAAGCGTTTTTTTTTTTTTTTTTTTTTTTTTTTTTCAAATTCCTTTGTACTCTGAAATAATCGACCGTTTGAGACTCCTACGACCCTGATATTTCCCGTTATTGCAAGTTATTCAGTGAACCCTGCGAATTTCGCAACGGAATTTGACCCCCCATTGAGACTCTCGAATTACGAAATTTTGACAATTTTTTGGGTCGGGTAAAACATTGGAGGTGTGTAGAATATTTTATATTCACTTCCAAGTGGGCGTTTTATTTTAGTTGGGTAAAGCGAAAGATTCGCAGTGCGGAAGTTGACTCAGTAGCGCCTGAACAGAAAATTCGATCTCGATTGATCAGACATGCCTCAGTGATTCTTGATGCAGAGCTAAAATTTGAAGTCCATTTTTTCTTTCCATTTGCAATCAAGCACCAATGTCTGCTTGTCAGCTTCCACTGCCTTGAGATCTTACTGAAATTGACTGATTCTAAAAGTCTAAATGTCATCGGGTCATTGAGTTTTTTATGACTCTTATCGACAAAAGGTCCATTGAACCACCAGGAGGTCACAAAAAGACTTTTTTTTTACTCTCCGTCTAATTTTCCCAAAGAACACTCTTTATGGGTCGGGAGAATCCAATGAGCACTCAACGCTGAGCGTAGTAGCTCGCTGTGTTAATAATCATCATCATCATTATCACAGTTTCAAAGTAACCCGGCTGGAGGGTCAGGCCGGCAAAATGGATAATCTTCTATGAAAAAAGTATATCCGTATATTTCATTCCATAGTACGTACCTGTAGCCCAGCACACAAATTTAAATGGTCCTTTGGACCATCACGACTCGATTCCTCGCGAGTAGACTGGCCCAAGTTTTTGCTTCCCGTCGCTCAATCAGTGGCGATATCAAAGACTCCAGAGGCCGGAAGGGTGTAGAAATCGTGCGACTGTTGACTTGGACCGAGAGCTTTGTATACGGGACGATATTCTTGGGAGCGAAGATGAGCCAGCCGAAAAGTCATTGCTGGATATATATATATATATATATATATATATATATATATATATATATATAATAGTACCAAATTATGATTCTCCATTAGCGCTGGTTCTTTTCTCTTCCTCTCTCAGCAGTTCTCCCGTTTAATGTGGAGAGTTACGCTTGTCCCAAATGGTGGTAGCCCGTGGATTAATTCTTGGGCATACGGCTTTTTTTTTTTTTTAACTCACATTTTAAGATAGTTTTAGTCTCTGGCACGGAGTAACCACAAACCTCCTTGTTCCCTCCAACCCGATCATTCGAACATCGTATATCATTTACAAAAATATGACTACGACGAAGATTCAAGAATTTAAAATCTCGTGCCGTCTGAGGCGCAGCTCTCACGAAGAAATGAGGGAGAGTTTTCTCTTCGGCAAGGTAACCACAATGTGGAAAAAAAACCTCAAGACCAGCCCAATGAAATTAATGAGTTAATGGGAGAAATCTTTTCGTGGAAGGAACGTCTCCGTCATTCGACGAAAAGTAGTGCCAGATGTGAATTGGAATCGATTATTAGATAAATTATTACATTGAAGCATTTAATCTAAAAATCTGGAATATATAATGAAAGAAAAAACTTGTACTGTGAATTAATTAATTAAAAATTGGGACGTTTGCCCTTTGGGATATATAATGGCCAAATTTAGTTCAAGGGTGACAAAATCGGACCATCCACCTAATAATCGTTTACTTTGGTTTTCTTTGATGAATCAAATCTCTTGATGCGCGTACTGCGAGCAAAAATTATGATGATTGTCATGAGTGGTCAGTAGATTGGTACGTGGGCTCTGTGGGTCTATCGTGAGCTTCACATGGCGAGTATATAGAAACGAGATCGAGTCGAGTTTTGTTCAATCCCTCGTGTTGGTCCCCTCGGTGTAGTAAAAAGTCTAAGCACGACTTTACCAATGAGAAGATTCTCTCGCGACGAGAGTACAGCACAAGATCGAACTACACACTTCCCTGTGATGCTCTCTGGTGTCGGCAATGATACTAAAGAGAGAACTTTTCCTCGTAGTGCACCCACGCTGATTGAGCTTACACATCTCTCCGATGGCCGGGAGCACCTCGTTCGAACGGTCCTCGAAGAGCGAGAGATTTAGCTCGGTGCTAAGACGAGAAGCTTGCGCGTACTTATAAGAAGAAGAAGAAGGCCAAAGAAGAGACGAAGAGGGAATATAATATAATGCCAAAGAAGAGACGAAGAGGGAATATAATGTAATGTCGTAGAAGGGACGAAGGAGGAGCTAGTAGAAATTGCAAAAGTCGAAGCAACCACACAAGTTTGTTGGTGTAAATTCTCGTTTTCTACGCTCTGTGGCTCATCTACATCGCTCTATTTAAGCTGCTCACTCGTCGTTACGAGTCCTTCTCTTCTCAGTCTTTAGACTGTACACAGAGGTCGAGTCAAGTACACTCGGATTGCTTACTCTTTAGATTCATCATGTCCTGTAGTTATATAAATTTATATATGTATCTTTTGGTCTCTTCGGACAGCGGAAGACGGAAACTTGACCTTAACCCCATGTAAGAAAAGATGACGCTACAGAGACAGAGAGGGGGGGGGGGGAGAAGTTTTAAACAGGGTCTTTGCACCTGATGTGAAATTAAATAACAATTAAACTTGATCGTCGTCTCTAATGGCATTAAGCAAAAAAATCATTTTGCCTTCTAATTCGACTTCTTTCCGGCCAATTATCGTCGTACTCATTAACCATGGGAAGATGAGAGGTTTTTTTATTCGATTGATTTTTTAACGGTGAGAGCACATCGTTCAAGATTCACAGATGGTTTTCCGGGTGTTCGTGGAACCTCGTCGAATAGACCTTTTTTTTTATAAACTTATTAAACATGATTAATTTGATTCGGAGACTATTTGTGCGTTCATTTTTCATAAACATTTATTATATTTGCCTCTTTCCAAGAAGAAGTGTGTTGAATTTTATTGTATAAATTCTGGTCCATGATGAGTCGATGGAAGCTTGGAAACAATTATATGGTTGAATCTGGTTTTTTTATTCGATTGATTTTTTAACGGTGAGGGCACATCGTTCAAGATTCATAGACGGTTTTCCGGGTGTTCGTGCGACCTCGTCGAATAGACCTTTTTTTTTGTAAACTTATTAAACATGATTAATTTGATTCGGAGACTATTTGTGCGTTCATTTTTCATAAACATTTATTATATTTGCCTCTTTCCAAGAAGACGTGTGTTGAATTTTATTATATAAATTCAGGTCGATGAAATTGGCAGTGGAAATTTTTCCTTCGTGACTTCTACGTTTTGTTATTTTTCCTGTATATATATATATATTTATTTCTTTTCGCTCAAATGATCTAGATTTTCCTCTGTGTCCGGATAACACATTCTTCGCCGCATTCGCATGATTCGCTTATTCTGCTTTTATTGCTCACACAAACGAGTGAGAGTACGAGAGACTCGGGTAAACGCACTTCTCTTGTACCTGTGATATGCCAGTCTGTATATATATATATGTTGATGCTTTTCGCTTCCTCGCGCCTTTCACACACCGTATGCCGTATTCTTCTCGCACATCTTTCTCGCTCGTGGAGTCGAGAAGAGTCGAGACCAGAGGATGCGGAGGATTTGTCACGAAGGCAGTTTGGTTTAACTGATCTCATCCGTCTTGAGGTCCGCGCGGACGCGTTCTCTCGCACGCCGAGACAATCTTTGCCCTCGCTGTTCCTAACTCCCTCCTTCCCCCCCAAAATCCCTTTCGCATCATTCTGTGCACATATACGAACATATATATGCGTTTGCAGCGCGAGACATCACATCCTAAAGTCACCTTCACCGTATACAATGCAAGTTTACTCCGTTACTCATTGCCCTCTGCTATGTAACTTTGTTTCTTGCCTCTCCATGCGATCTTTCGTACCGAGCAACGTATTCTCTGCCCTGCTTCCATTCGTTTGTCACTTTCCTTGGATCTCCACGAAAGATTGTACACTGTTGCTGGTCACTCCCAAATCCCTGTTGCTGGTACTAAGGATAATTCTGAAATTAAAGTTCACTGCCTGCCTGCCATAATAATAATGATTTTATTTAATAATTTTTATCTTTACTGTTATTGCTTGCAATGATTTTAATGTGTGCAACAGTATATATATACAGTAAACTATGTATCGTCAAATAAGGCGGAACATTATCTTCTCAAAGCGAACGAAAATTCATACCGAATTGATGAGTAAATGTTACAAGTGGCAGAGGGTGAGCCAGAAGTACTTATCAATAAAAATATAATGGACCCATTATTTTCTCTATGACTCTATTATTCCCTTAGCTATTTATATATTAAGTATATACAAGATATATATCTATGTATATAGGTATACATGTACTATTCATTGTGGCACAAGTATATTATGATATAGATGATGTTATAGTTTAGATATCGCACGAGTGCCGACCATATATATATATATATATATATATATATATATATATATATATATATATATATATGTATATATATATAAATAGGAGGGTACACACAGAGCTGGGCTCACACTTGAGTGACGCACGCATGTATATATATATATAAGCGGTCGGCGTGTGTGAAACCATTCGAGTCGAAGTTCCGGCAACTTTAAGCAGGATGTGCGCGGGTGGTTTCGTACACGATCTCAACGATGAACCCCGACCCCGGCCACTCTGCCAACACGCGTTCTCTCGCACTACACACTGTGCGTTCGCACATCGTTCCTACGCACACATTTTGACAAAACTGCCAATATTTCTGACAGTCGAGTACAAACTACACACAAAATACACTATAGAATTCTCGTAGCAGGGCGATCATTATTCTCATATAAAAAATCTTTGATTTCCGGTCTCGTATGAATTTTCGTAATTTTTCAGACTTTTCTTTTCTTCCAAATATTTTCCATATTGACATCTTTCTCGTCCTTTCTGCTTTCTTTTCCGCTCAACCTTCGTTCCAAGTTCTTACCATATAATACTTGGGACATTTTTCTTTCTGAATCTTTATGTGTATGTAGATCTGGTACTGTATGGTCGAGTACAAAATACACTATAGAATTCTCGTAGCAGGGCGACCCAGAACCCTTATTCTCATATTCTCGCTCACTTATTCGTTCTCGAAACACGAATGTTCCCTTTGCACGGACTTGTTGTCAAAGGTATGGTGCGCGTGTTCTCTCTCTCTCTCTCTCTCTCTCTCCCCCTCCCCTCTCTCTCGCTCCCTCTCTCTCTTGTATGAGAGCAAGACCAGAGAACGTGTGGCCTTAAATTACGCTCGCGTGCCTCAGTTGGGCTCTTTTCCTTTGCTAATTGCCACTTCGATAAGCCACTACACGATTTGATTTTGGTTCTGAACGATTGTGCCAGATGATAATGCATTGATCAGTGAACTGGCTCAGAATTTACATTTACAGCTTGGATAGAATTTGTAGCCTTGGATATTGGAAAATAAACGCAGAGGCAGTAGAAATAATTAATTTCTCTTAATTAAACGCGATGTGTCTGAATATTTGTCTCGAATGATTTTTTCAAAAATATTATAATAATTTTATAATATATATATATATAGAATATTAAAACGTGAAATTTATTCCTTCAATAAGAATTTTGTTATTTTCCTTTCAGGAATAGTCTCGTGTTCACCGAATCCATGCAAGCACGATGGAATTTGCGTGTCACCACTTCGGGGCGAATCATACTGCAAGTGAGTACCTAAATGCAAAAAAATAATAATAATAATATTACGTTCTCGCAAAGTTGTCCAAAATTATATTTTCCGTCATATAATCCTCATCGGGGTGGCCTATTTTTCCAGCGACTCTTATTATTTATTAACTCTTCGTAAAATTAAATACGAGAGTTTCGCCCACGAATTTCCGCGTTAATAAACGCGTTAATGGGCCGCGTTACGAATTTCCCGTAAATATTTTTTATATAAATCCAGGAGAGATGAGCAGCTTTTCGTTATAATTTTTTTCATCATTTAATATTTTCCAATCGACCAAAGTAAACGAATCTATCACAGCTGTCCAATTTTTTTCGTGGCCCATCTCTCCTGGAATTACTCGATATACATACAGACGAGTATAGTTTCTCGTGGCTCTGGAATACTCTTCAGTGGCCCGCAGGGTCTTTCCTTTCGTTCACTGCCGCCGCTTTGATTATTATTCCGATTCGGATAATTGGACACATTAGCGTGTCGTTGAACCACCAACGTCGCATCAGTACATATCCCAACGTAAGATATTTTCTTCTTTAATGGCCCAGAGGATCTTGGGAATATGTGTATATTATGCGAAACGATGAATACTTCGTTCGCATACTATATATATATATATATATTATGCGGAATTCATTGGCCTTTATATATATATATATATTCGTGGTTTGAAAAGCACTCGAGCAGAGGATATGTCTTCAAACTTATTATTACAAGTCGTATTCGATCGAGAGTTCAAGAGTTCAAGACACGTAAGAGAAATATCGAGGGTTCGGTGTCTGTTTGAGTGCCGATGCAAATTGTCGAGAGGACGAGGGGAGAAGGATGCAAAAATTCGCGAGTTCTGGGCACGGCGTCAAAGTGACTACATATATATATATATATATATATATACGTGCTCGTATCAATGATGATGGAAGATCGTGTTACAGAGTCCTTCGTCTCGGCGACAATCGTCCTCGCCCATTATCGCTATCCACCCCTTTTCCTGTATACAAACCTCCGACTTGTCGACAATTTCAATATTCCTCTTGACGAAAACGGCATAGCGCGCTAAATCACTTGACACAAACAGCGTCAAGGAATGGAAGGTTGTATCCTAATGGTTATAAGAGCCGAACCGCGTGGGACGGAACGACGTGAGAGAGAGAAAAAAGGGGCGGAATAAAAATAAGATAAGAAAAAAGAGAGAGAAGATAAGAAAAAAGAGACAGAAGATAGTGGTCCCCCGTGTGGATCCGATAATAGCGGTAATAGAAAAGGCAAGGTCGTGACCCGAAGACGCATCTAAATTACCTCTATCAAGAGAGATAAACAAGAAATTGGGGTAATATGGATCAGGTTAAAAAATTTGTAAATGAAAGTTTAAAATTAAACCATCTTGTTTGCTAAAAATTACTTGAAGGTATCGTAGTAGGGCAATCGTTTTATTATTTTTTTAATAGCATGAAACCCAAACAGCTGGGAACAAACGATATATATATATATATAACTCGTAAATCATTCGTTGTCATTTGTGACAAGAGTGAATTTTATTGACTGCTAAACCACATCATCCCTCGATCTTTTCTCCCCTTCTTGACGACCTCAGCGAGGGTTTCGCGATTTTCCATCGGTAGATTTCTTCTCTCCCTCATTGCCGAACGAGCTGGCTCGTGACGTTTATTGGGACCCCACGTGCCCCCGAACAGGGCTCGGCATTGAAGATCAACTTGATTACACTGCTGTGGCTGTCAGCCGTCGGTAGGAGCGGGCCCAATTTCTGCCGATTCAGAAGGAAATCCACTACGAAAGACCCATTTTTTTTTTACCGACACATCACCTCGATCTTTATTATTTTCGAAATTAAATCCTACATGATTTTCGAAATTCTGGAGGCTTGACAAGAGCAACATACTTGTGTATAATTTTAAACCTGCTTTAACCAGTTATGACCAGGACTACAGAGTGTAGGACATTTGGTCATCAATTACTGAGCCAATTTGTTAACTTCTTCAAAGCTTATAAAAAGCTTTTAAATTGCAAAATTTAAAAAATTGTAAAAATATCACAACTTATGAATTTCGAAGTTCTTCGAGGCTAAACAAGGACAAGATACTTGTGTATAATTTTAAATCTACTTTAACCAGTTATGACCAGGACTACATAGTGTAGGCAGAGAGATATTACCAGTGCAAATAATTCCATTTGGTCATCAATTACTGAGCCAATTTGTTAACTTCTTCAAAGCTTATAAAAAGCTTTTAAATTGTAAAATTTAAAAAATTGTAAAAATATCACAACTTATGAATTTCGAAGTTCTTCGAGGCTAAACAAGGACAAGATACTTGTGTATAATTTTAAATCTACTTTAACCAGTTATGGCCAGGACTACAGAGTGTAGGCATCCATCATCCGTTATCGTTGAACTTTTCACAGAGCACATCAGACAGCACGTATTCGCTCACCTAACGATGTCTCCGTTTTCCTTCCTCGTAATGCTGGCTCATCATTATATACGACAAAGTTCTCCTCATAGTTCTTATTATCGTTATTATTACTGACCGTTATGTGTGGAGATTCACCGGTGCACTATATGCTCACGATCACCTACAAAAGCATATATATAGCATATACAGAGAGAGAGAGAGAGAGGGATGCACAAACGTAATAATGTGGAGAAATAACCCTTGGTGAATGCGCTACTCAATTCTCTTGTCCAAGTTTCTTTACGTCTCTTTTAATTTGTTTCTTGAATTTAGTTCATTAGCAACATTCCATCAGTATGTAGATTGTAATATATTGTGTTTTTCTGTATCTGAGTTGATGCGTGTTTTTTATCAAATGGTTTGCTGAATTCTATAATTATTAAAAATTTCATCATAATCGAAATTTTATCGTAATATATTTCGACATATCGTATATAGGTATAGTTTTCTGAATTCTACAATTATTAAAAATTTCATCATAATCGAAATATATTACGATAAAATTTCATTCGCATATATATATATATATATTATATCCCGATGACGTAGTAAACTTGAAATTCTTCACGCCTACGTCGTTCTAGTAATGGAGCTTACTTTACAATGATCGGAATAAAAGAGAAAGAAAGAGAGAGAGAGAGAGAGAGAGAGAGAGAGAGAGAGAGACAAGTAGAAAAAAGAGAATAATCCTGAGGAGCAATACAGACATGTCTCTCTGAACTCTCCAGCATCCTTCTTGCCGACATAATTGAAACAATATCTCTGTCGGGGGCCACCGCCTCGTCACGACGTGTACACGCGTGAGGGGGCACAGTAACAATAATTGTGATTTGCATTCTCTCTCTCTCTCTCTGGACTCGGCAGCCTCTCTACGGAGCTTTGCTTCTGCTCCTCTGCTCCTGCTGCGTCATGAAGAAGATGAAGAATAAATATATAATAATAATAATAATATAGAAAGAAGAAGAGGGAGACACGAAGAAGGGCACAAGAAACTAAAGTTCTCGTCTTAGCGCTCCATTACGTTTCAACCCGCATATAAAACACAAAGAGAATGAAAAGAGAGAGAGAGAGAGAGAGAGGCAAACGCATATTAAACCTCGGAAAGGATAGAACTAGAGGTGTATAATAATGAAAAACGTGTGTAGGTGCATAATACGAGCCCAAGCCAAAGCATAATATTCTCTATTTACATATTTCTAAGGACTCTCTCTCTCTCTCTCTCTCTCTCTCTCTCTCTCTCTTTCTTATTTCTCTCCCTCTCTCAAGTTATAATTTTCGCGAGTTTTTCGAGTTAAAATTATCTTGTGCTTTGCTCGCAATGTAACTTCAGATGAGAGAGGTGAAGAAAATCGCATTATAATGGAGCATATGGGATGTTCCACGTCAATTCGACCTCTGACCTGTACAAATCCACGAATTAAAAAATATCTCCAACTGTCTAAGACTTATTCTTAGACAGTTGGAATAGTAGTAGTAAATTTGTCCGTGTTGAAAATTCAGCATCGTATCGAACATAAAATTCAATTAATTTCTTTAAAGATTTGCCCGATATATATAGAATGATATGAAATATGAAAGGATAATCGATCATCGATTAAAAACATCTCGGAAAGGGTTGACAATTTTTTTATTTTTTTATTATAGAAACTTTCTCTTGCGATAATCTTAGTGGACGAAGGTGAAGATTTTTTAAAAATTGATTAATCTGTTTTGACAGCTCCATTTGACGTAAAATGTCCCATGCATAGAGTTTCGAGTAACAAACACGTAAAGTTTCATTGCGCACACGCCTCGGAACATTTAGACATGTATATATATATATCTATATGCGTCTAAATGTATATGTAAATGTATATATATATATTTATATGTAATGTATATGTAAATGTATATATATATCTATATGCGTCTAAATGTATATGGAAATGTATATATATATATATATATATGTAGGTGAGCTTCGAGAAATGCAGTAAATGCAACAGGAACGTGGATCATATGCATGCAACTGCTCTGCTGCGCCTCTAAAATAATAATGTTTGAAGCATCAGGTTTAATTGCAAACCGGAGAAATTAGCGGTACGAATCTATTAGTGGCTTCGTGACCCCCCCCCCCCCTGCCCCCGAATGTTCTCGGTTCTCGCTGATATGCATTCGTCGAGTGACTATTACAGACGAGTCTAGTCTATAGACAGAGTGATTTGCTTCGCTGATTTATTACAACTGATATAAAATTGTGTACATTTAAAAAATGGAGGCTTTATGCTTGTATTGATTTTTGAGATTGCACTTTGTTTTTAAGATGAAAACGAGTGGATCACATTTTATCCATATCTGACTTATTTCCATGATTTGAGAATATTTGAGATTTGAGATTTGATTAAGAATTTTTTTTTTTCATACACTCGTAAAGAGTTTGGAAAAACTACAATGGCCATAATTTTTTTTAATCGGTAAGCAAAGATTTTTTGAGATGATTTATTTTGGTATATCGGCGTGTATCGTCTGTGGTCATTCAGTATCACTCTCGTTTTAGCGAGATTGTAGTGTATGGAGCACGTGTATCGTCCAAACGCCCCATCTCACTCCGCATAATCCAATAGAATAACAAATTTGGTCGGTGCATTCACCGGTTTACACAGTGCTGATGTCTGTGGCCCCGCGCGCTGCTGCACATCGAACACACTTGACAATATGCCGAGAGTTAAGGATGTTCAGAGCACATACAGTCACCCACAAAAATTATATTCGGTGATCATTTTCGTGCATTGCATAGCAATGGTACAAAAATTTGTTGAAAAAAAAAACAATCGTATATTTAAAAAAAATCGATCGTCATTGAGTTAAAATATATTGCTGATATTTTCGAGTGCAAGCGATGATTTTGTTTATAAATTTTATTTTCCATTAACTAATGCTCTAATTGTTGAAAAAAAAAACAATCATATATTTAAAAAAAAATCGATCGTCATTGAGTTAAAATATATTGCTGATATTTTCGAGTGCAAGCGATGATTTTGTTTATAAATTTTATTTTCCATTAACTAATGCTCTAATTGTTGAAAAAAAAAACAATCATATATTTAAAAAAAAATCGATCGTCATTGAGTTAAAATATATTGCTGATATTTTCGAGTGCAAGCGATGATTTTATTTATAAATTTTATTTTTCATTAACTAATGCTCTAATTGTTGAAAAAAAAACAATCATATATTAAAAAAAAAAAACGATCGTCATTGAGTTAAAATATATTGCTGATATTTTCGAGTGCAAGCGATGATTTTATTTATAAATTTTATTTTTCATTAACTAATGCTCTAATTGTTGAAAAAAAAAACAATCATATATTTAAAAAAAAATCGATTGTCATTGAGTTAAAATATATTGCTCATATTTTCGAGTGCAAGCGATGATTTTGTTTATAAATTTTATTTTCCATTGAATAATGCTCTAATTGTTGAAAAAAAAAAACAATCGTATATTTAAAAAAAATCGATCGTCATTGAGTTAAAATATATTGCTGATAGTTTCGAGTGCAAGCGATGATTTTGTTTATAAATTTTATTTTCCATTGAATAATGCTCTAATTGTTGAAAAAAAAAAACAATCGTATATTTAAAAAAAATCGATCGTCATTGAGTTAAAATATATTGCTGATATTTTCGAGTGCAAGCGATGATTTTGTTTATAAATTTTAGTTAGGCAATTGACCTTTGTGTATAATATAAATTTATAATATAAATTTATAATATAAATTTATAATATAAATTTATAATATAAATTTATAATATAAATTTATAATATAAATACAGAAAAATTATTAAAAAATTCATTACATTTTCTCAATTTTTGTCAAATTTAATTTTTATATTTGACTGTACGAACTGAACATTGACAAAGCTGTATCGTCTCATGGGTGCTCGGGTGAGAGCATAAAAGGCTCTTCGAGCTGTGACAATAGGGCGGAAACAACCCCCTCGTTCGCTTCGCTGCTCTCTCGCGTGTGCGTGTATGCGTGTGCGTGTGTGCGTGTTTCGTTTCTATGAAGGGACGAACACGATTGTGTGGAGGCGCGTGGGCCTCGTGGCTCGGCCACGCGACTTCCCATATCCTCGCTTTTTCTCTCGTCATATATATATATATATACAGGCCACAGGACTCGTATCTCTTCGATGTCGAGGACCTTTTCGCCAAAGGATTTCATTCTCTTGTTCTCATTTCTGTCATGTATACTATATATATGGCTTTGAGCAATCACAATATTATTTTTTCATTTGTCGATACATCACGATAAACCGAAACCCAAAACTTTTATCATCGGGAATAGATGAAATTGTGATAAAAATAAAAAAAAATTCATCAAGAATTCGAGTCATCACCGAAATTCTCGGGATAAAATAACCTTGAGGTCAAATTTATTGACAAAAAGTAAATTTTATCTTTATATCGATAAAATATCTTCAGTAGCTTTTCGTCATTAATATAAATTTGTTGAAAGAATTATTAACTATTCCCACGGATTCCATCAGTACTCCTTGTAAAATTTTTTCAAGTCAATTTTTATTTCTACCCATCAACTTGTTTATCGAAATGCCTACGCACGTGTTAACGTTACAAGGACTTTTTTTTTAAATTTATGCACTACCTGAAAATCGCCATTCAAGTGTGCAAAAAATTGAATAAAAAATTTATACAAATTGATGTAATAACAATTTGTATCGTTTCTTGTTTTACCGCAAAATCTTTCCGCCTGAGCGCATATCGGGTTAACCCTCCGAATGGGATGGAATCACAAAAGGCGAACGGGAAAACCTGATTTGAAGGTCCAGAATAAAATCGAGACCGTTTTTATGGGCACAGAGTACACTGTATAAGCTGTATAAGGCGAACACTCACACACACACTCACACAGACACAAAACCCAAAGTAAAACCTGCCTGTCGCAATGTGAATATAGAAGGGACCTCCTCCTTCTCCTCCTCCTCCTGGCAGCTCCTGTTCCATGAACAGGAGCAACATATGTGTGATGATGGATGATGATAGAAACCCCTGAAAACGGGCAGCACTCTCAGTCTTCTCGTACATACGGTATTATAGTAAAGACACCCAGGAATGGGCCAAACTGCGTGCACAGAGCATGTAGCCAAAGCAACCGTCGTCATTGGCTCTATTCCAAGCTGTGCGTGAAACTCTCATAGGGCGCGTCGTCATTGTCCGGAATCGCATAAAACGAGGATATAAACCGTAACGTGCGGCCCAGAAACCACGTCGGCACATAAAAACTAAAAAAAAGCTCGTTTATGCTTATATATATGTGTGTGTGTGTGCATTTATTACCAGGCAAGAGTTGTAAATGTGGCTGCTGTGTTTTCAGCTCGTAACAATAAACCGTCTTCATATTTTTGTTAAAAAATTCCAATTCCCTCGTAATCCACGTTTCGTCTTCCACTTTAACTCACAGTCCAAGTTCTCATCATTCAATCGCGATTAGACTAAAATTAAATTCTTCAAGAATTTTCTTGATAAAAAATTTTTAATAATTCGGATTATGTGTATCGATGAAATGTGGAGAATTTTAATTTTATAAATTCTCGTATCTAGGCGAATCTTTTTAAACTGTGTTTAAAAATTAGCCTGCGTTTTTATTTACGTTGAAATTTTAAAATAGATGTTTAAAATATTTCACAATATATAATAAACTCTGAACTAACTCATTTAAACTGCAAAACATTTTTTAAAAAATTGTTTCATGTATTTATTTCGAAACTATGAAAAATTCGATATCTCGTTGTATATTGACAATAATTATCGTAAAATAGCAGTAAAATTCAATCAACGCTATAGTTTCTAGGATCAACGATCAATGTACCGCAATATGAGAATTTCTGCGTGATTATTGCCATTATAGAACAGCAATAGACAAGGACTGTCTTTAAATCATGCAAACTCCTTAAAATGAAAAAGTCAAGTTATGAGGACGTAGACTGTAAATATTCTCTATCTTATATTTTATATTCACGTCGGTCATTGCGGAACAGGACAATAACCGCGGGTGGCCAGAAAATGATTCGACACTAGGCAACATGCATATACATTGACGTATATGTATACACATATATATATATTTTTAAACTTGTTTTAAGTCACGGTCGAGATTCCAACGGTTGACACGTCCTGGCCCAGCCCGACGGGAGGTTACGCGAGGCTTTTCAATGGCTGCGATCATCATGTATTCTCATCCCCGCGGAGAGAATACGAAGATTCGAGAAGGTCCCTTGATTCCGCATTAGTAAAACCCATTGAACCGTACGGGAGAGAAAGAGAGCGAGTCAGTGTCGTTCGCTCACCGGGCCCATTCGATGCCTTCCCCTCTCTCTCTCTCTCTCTCTCTCTCTCTCTCTCTCTCTCTCTCTTGCTCTCTCCATCATCGCTCGATGACGAAAGGCAATATGCGCTCGGTCTGTCAAAATATGCTTTTTATTCTCGGACACCCCGTGGCGTGAATGACGCCGGGCGTCGTCGTCGACCCTCCCCCCCCCCCCCCCCATCCCACTACAAAGATGAAGACCATCTCAAGAGGACCGAGTCATCGAGAAAAGAATAAAATGAGAAATAACGGATAGATAGAGAATGGAAGAAGTTTATTTGAAAACAAATGTTTATAGGCCTTGAAACTTGTTTGTCGCTGTTGCATACTTGTTCTATCTAAATTGTAAATTGATACACGCCATTGTCATATTTGACGATATTTGTCAAAATCTGTCAAGATGCACGAATGAGATCCAAATAACGAAAATCCCAGGTTTTTTATCGTGTTGATGAATTATTGACAATTAAACAACAATTTTTTTCACCACTTAATTATCTTAGGGCGCACTGAGAATTCTTTAAATCTTTCAAGTTGTAAATGAATTTTTGTTTGACAAATCCTTAATAATTAAATGTTTCGAGAAAAATTTAAAAAAAAACTTAAAGTCACTGAGGAGAGTCTCTGTTCAGTTTTATAATTTTTCTAAATCTCCACGACAGCAACTTGCGGAAGGTAAACGAAGTAACACGTGTTTATCCCGGTGACCACCTTATGGCGATCTTCCGTTCGCATATATAGTGTATAAGTCAACGAAACGGTGGGAGGGGGAGGGGGAAATGCCAGACGTCCGCACTTGGTGCCACACAGCAAAAGCAGTCAGTCAACAGCCGCACGGGGCTTCTAGACTACACACTGTGACGTTTACATTTATATTATATATATATATATATATATATGCAGTTTATGGGACGTATATATATATACACCTACATATGCAGTTTATGGGACGACGTAGACCCGTCACTAAACCACGGTCTCTCAGCCAATCGTCAGGATAAACGCGAAGCAACAGACACTGACGTGGAGTTGCGTCAAGGAGGAGTTGGCACACACGTGCGCATTACTATGTGTTCATAAGCACGTCTTTCAGTTTGCTCGAACCAGACAGAAAAGACGTCACGACGTTTTATCACAAGTCTCGATTCAATGTCACAGTCTTGACCTTCACGCCTATAAGCATTTGGTTCGCCAAATGGAAGAGGATGAATTTTTCGCAGCATGAAGAAAGATGGCAGCGTCTGTCAAGCAAATAAAAATAAAGTAAACTTATCTTTTAGATGAGCTATAAAAGTATTTCTGCAACATTTTTCTTCCCTGGATGAGTCTGGAAGAAAACTCGGCAGAAAGGACACATCATTATTTGACAAAGATTTTTTATTTTTTCGGTCTCAAATGAAATATAAAAAAAAAAAAATGTCCGTATCAACATACGGATATCATATAACCGCAATTGGCCCTCCGACAATTGAAAACCAACTGACACGCAATCATCACCTCGATCCAGCACGTACTACGATATATATAATAGTAATGTGTAACGCGGCACTTGGTCGCTGCCATTGGCAGCGCGCCGCATCTATCAATGAAACATCCGGGCGAATCTCGGCACAGATGGCCGAGTTCTCTCGTGAACACTGCCCGCGAGCACGTGCACGATTCAATTTTGCCTCATATAATGCCTGCAGCTCGGCATCATTCGTGGAGAAGCCAGTGAGAGACATCGCTGGCGAGGATTAAGTGGAGGGGGGTCAAGCCACTTTGCGTAAATTTACCCCTCTGTCAATTTCACCCCACAGAGTGTCGCATATCTCTCTGTGTACTCGGAGATTTTTTTCTCAACTTCGAGACCTCTCCAGAGAGTATCCTCGCATTACATATTCATATACAAACCAATTGACAAACAAACGGTCGAGATTAACAAACCCAAAAGTGTCACCCTCTAATATCCTGCCACTTGGTGGCACGGATAAACTTTTTTTTCCTCGAGGAAAACAACGAAAAAACAATTTTTTTCCTCGAGGGAGAAGAACGTCCACGAGGGTGTTGTCTTTCGGGCGAGGGTGGATGCGTCGTGTATTATATGCACTGGGTGTCTCGTGGGGATCCTGTCAGAGAGGACTGGCCCAATGATTGGCCACTGCAGAAGAGAAAAATGTACAATTGTTGGCATACTCTCTCTCCCCCTCTCTCCAATTCTTGAGAGGGACCGTCGAGGGCAGAGTGGGGACTGTTAAAGATTGTACTCTAGCTCACCCAGTTACTGAGAACCACTGTCCCTCGAGTGTACGAGCCTCCCCCCCCCCCCCCTCTCCGAGGGGCCTTGCGAATCGTGGCCGCTCGGCCGTCATCGGGAATCCTCGGAGCTCTCTGGCCCCAGTCACAGAGATTGTCCCGGACTCGCGACGTTCCCACGGCCGTCGCGCATGCGCCACTCGATCCCCTCTCCTCTTCGCCCTGCCGACCCCTGTGCAGCCGACTATTCTTCCCCCACTTTTTGGACCCTTCGAAAGACGCTTCCTCTGGCCCCTCTTCGACCCGCTAATCGGCTCCCCTTTCTGGCCACTCGCGAGCTTCCCCCGTTTTTCGTCCCTCCACTCGCTCTCTCGCTCACTCTTCTGCTTCAACTATACACGCGTGCGGCTGTCTATCTGTGCATCATTTCGTTTCTCTCCCACTTACTCACGACTCAGCCATCCACATATACATATATGCAGTTTGAACTTATATGCGTCTGTATTAGTATTGAATCTGTATGCGTCTCTATGAATGCTTTCCACTCAGTTTGGTGCGTTTGCATCTCTTTATATTCCTCTTTCTCTCACTCCCTCTTGAACCTCACATCTTACGTACCCAAACACATAGAAATAGGCTAGTACTTTGGGCCTTACATACAGATAGAAATGTATGAGTGTCGAGTTATCTTTTACTAGCGCGTATATTCGCGGGTGTTGGTGCCAATCTCGTCATCTTACTTTCTCGAAGGATCGAATTCACAATACGTAGTGTAATAGTGTGCATAGTTGTAGTAGTGGCAATAGTAACGATATAAACGAGCCTGGATACAGGGGGTATAGTTCCAGTCGATTTGAGCGCATTCGCATCTTCTCTCTCTCTCTCTCTCTCTCACACACACACACACACACACACACACACACACTCAGTCTTCGGAATGAATTTCTATACATATTTTTGTCGAGCTTATTAGCTTGGAAATGTTTATAGTTTCCTTCTCGCTCCCACAATCAAAGTTAATTTCGTCTGGATTCATCTTGATGACTCCAAGAGTTGCTACAATTACAGAATGTAAAGAGCCTGCCAGTAGCTCATACAGCATCCTGCAAAGGAGTTGATACACATTTGTTCGCATTCCAGCTGTCTCTTTGAAACTTGAAACTCACCAACAACTGTACTCTTCATATGTACCAATTCGATAAACAAAAAAAAATCGATCCCCATCCTGGAGAAAATCCTTGCGAGTCTCCTGACCCAAAAAAAAAAATATCCGAGTGCACAGAGGGCAGCGAGAAAATATTTCCCTTATGCGAGTATGCTGCATGCAAATTGCAAACGGTAGGCCACCTCACCTACCGTTTGTTGGCCGTTATTTGCTCACAGGAGCTTCTATACATTGGCCTCAGTGTCGATATATATATATATATATGTCTATGTTTGTCTGACTTGTACTCTCGCGGAGATCTTCTGGCCAAGAGAGAAGAGCTTCTGGTGGTCGAGAGCGCGTCCTCGTTTATGGCTGGACCGAGCAAGAAACGCAAGTGTATATATATATATATATATATATATAGCATAGCGGGAGAACCTTATGGGGCGAAAAAGCAATAAAAGAAGACGAGAAAGAAAAGAAGGAAAGATAAAGTTTGCGAAGAAACGAGCGTAAGACAGCATACAAGAAACGTGAAAAGTAGGCGCGTATGGCCTATGACTGAATTCTGTAGATACGGACAAACAGAGAGAGAGAGAGAGAGCGAAAGAAGAGAGAAGGCTTGTCATCTCGCACCGACGTGCTGATTGCCGGAGCGAATATATCGTCACAGTAAAACAGCCACTGTTCCAAGAAGCTTTCCCTCCTTATTCGCGTCGAGAGATGAGAAAAAAAGCTCTCCCTATATGCTGGTAAACGAGAGAAAGAAAAAAAAATGGAAAAAAAAAAAATGTTTTAGCGTGTCTTAATAAATTTACAGTGTCGTACAGGTAGACTTGAAGTTTTAAACAAATGTTCGTCTTCATCTTTCTCCATCTGTCATTTTTTTTCTTTGTATTCTAACTATTTCCTTTGTCGTAACAATTTTCCAGTCAAATATTCGTCAGCTAGAAGTTAATTTTCTTTGTCGAAGACAATTTTCCAGTCAAATATTCGTCAGCTGGACGTTAATTTTTCTTGTCGAAGACAATTTTCCAGCTGTAGCTTCAGTCATCGCTTGTCCAGATTTTTAAGCTGAAGCAGAAATTCGATGCGGTATATATACATATATTATAAATTCATTCCATACTTTTTTTCTCTACTGACATATTCATATTTTTCATATGTATGAAATTAAATAGAGAAAGAATTTTTACAGCCATTGAACCAGCAATTGAAAAAGTTTTCTTTCACGAAGGTTCACTTGGTAATGTATGACCTATCGAGTAAAGTCTATTATATAATTTCAAAGCCTGGATATGAAAATAAATTTGTATCCACAAATCTCTCATTGCCTCCACCCATTCGTTCAAAAAAAATATTATTAATATTTGATACTCCATATGTATGTATGTACCGGGTTTGAGACAGAAAAAAAAAAGTAAAATTACAGAGCATTGACGGTCATGCAACTATGTAAGTACGTTACTTATGCGAATACGTATATATAGCATATAAGTACACGTGAGTTCGAGTAATAACTTGGCACTGTGCGCTGCTGTGGTTTGCTATTTAGCTCTGTACATATCTATTCTGTATGTCTATACATATCTATGTGTATATACATATATATATGTAGAACTGCCACTGAGCCCGCGAGGAGACAGCTCGCGTTTTGCTTCGCTGAACACGCGTAGGTACATTCCACCATCTTATCCACACGAATCCTTATAGTCAGATCCTAGCATATATATTGTAATGAAAAGATCGACCTCGCGTTTGCCACTTTACCGTTTCTGGTTCTATATATATATATATCCACTTGTCCTTATTATTATTCGTATAACTATATATATATATGCACGTTATTACGCTACAAATACTCGACTCGCCTTTGGTTTGATTTTTTTCTCGTTCATGCCATCTCATTCGCGCAATATTTTATATTCTATACCGTTGAGCATATTTATATTACACGACTTATGTGGAGCACTGGAGAACGAGAATTTCCGTGAGCACCTAATTTTTCTTAAATGATAAAATTCTACAGCTGAGCTATTTCAGCGATAATTTCAGTATGCATATGTGTGTGAGGGAACGAAAACCCTTTGGACCTCTGGACGATCATGATAAATCTATATATATAAAATTTATATATCGTGCATAATTTGCTTGAATTTTATTCGTCATAAAATTTTAGTCTTTATGTCAATTAGTTTAGCGATTGACTGTACATTCTCGAAGGGGTATATCGAATAGAAGAATTCAATATTTGCAAAAATTCACACGTGGTTGATCCCCAAATCCTTTTATCAGCAGAGAAAACGAGAAAGACGAAATTTTACGGAAAAAAAGTTGGAGGAATATTAAAATACGACTCGAGTTCACTGAGTCAACCCTTTCTTGGACTCTCTGTTCATTTTTTTGATTATTTTTCGTATTTGTATATGGTATTTATTTCGATGGTTTTTTTTGCCTCTCAGTGACTCGAGAACGAAACGAGCCACGGTAATTGAAATAAACATAAGCTTTTGGTTGGGACGGGTCCCTTTCAAATGGTAATTTCTTGTCCCCGCCGCGACCCTCCCACGCGAGCCAATACCCCACTCTCTTTCTTATTTCCTCTCGATGTAAATACTCGCTCTCTTATCTCTCTTTCTCTCTTGTCGTCTTTCTCTTCGTCTATCCTGTTCGATTCTCGCACACAGTCGACTGAGTTTAGCTCCACAGCGTGGCAATAAACTCACGAATTTATAATCGTCGACCTTTTCCTCTCGAGAGCCATACACACACACACACAAATATACACATGGGAAGTGCAATATATAGATTTGCTTTGAATCACCTGAATCCATTCCAGTAAGAGAGTCGACGATGTAACACAAAGTTTCGTTATTTCGTCCTAAAGTTCATTTTTAACTATAAAGTGACAAGTAATTTGGATAAAAATAAATTAAGTTTCATTTGCAATTTAATGAAATTTTTTACTGTCAAATATGGTTAAAAATAATTCAATTTATAATTTTTATTCAATTAAATGCCCTATGACATTACACTTTTTTTTTTACATCAAATTCACATAAATTATTGCAACATTGATATTTTTCAAATAATTTTTACTCTCTCATATATGGTCTAAATGAAGAGATATAAAATAACAAGGGTGGAAAATACGAAGGAAAAAAATAGACAACTCGTCAATGGTCAATTCCTCCTCCTATAAGAGGCGATAAGGTAAAAATAAAAGGAATAAAAATAGAGATTTAAAAATTCGTTCCACGTCGTTTCTAATGATGGACCCACGTTGGGCATCTTCGATCCTGAATGATAATTATCGAACGTGCCGGCAACCATATATGTTTTCGGAGGCATTCGGGGATCGGGAAAAAAAAAATCCCAATGAAAAAAAAAATATAGTCGAGAAGGGGTGAAGATTTTTTTTTTAAGTTTTTTTTTTTTTGGTACTCGCCACGTATTCACGGTCGTATGGAAGCGTGCAAAGAAGAAGCTGCGTGCAGAATAAAAAAGGGGTGAATGAAGCGGAGAGTATATAATAAAAAAAAAAATGAAAATAAAGGATTAAAATAAAAATATAAAAAAAGATGGACGATGAGGCGTGTGGGTCATCGTGCAGATGGGAGTCGAGAAGTCGTACCGCTCGAAAACTTTTTCTCTCTCTCTCTCTCTCTCTCTCTCTCTCTCTCTCTAGCTTCGCTTTCGGTCGCCTCTCGGCAGTAACTCTCGCTAATCACCGGGCTTTCGTTTCTCATTCCATCCTCGAAGGTCTCCGCAACAAGCCGCAGCAGCAGCACCAGCAGCAGCAGGAGCGATGCTCCAGTTAGGTAGCGCGAAACCCTCGTCTCTCGTCATTCCCTTCATCGAGGAAGATCTCTGCCCGTAATCCACGTCATACCTCATCGGCTGCTGTTCGTTTCTCGAGCATTTGCAAAAGCGACCTCCTACTCTCCCTTCTGCAATTTCTGCTGCAATTTCCCGATGCGGTTCGATGGATAAATAATTGTGCTGCATTTATTCTCAAGGTGGAAAATTATCACTCGAATATAGGAAGAGACTCGCGTTTAGTTAAAAAAGAGCATTTTGTATTTCCCCCTATCATTAATTTATCATTAATTATTCTGCCGAATCTTTTCTTCATTACTTGCCAATTTTCTTGTTTAAAAAGAAAAAAAATATTCTATACAAAAAATTTATTAAATAAAAATATAACGGAGCAAATAATTTCCTCTCCGATAAGTTCCTAATTGTACAGTTTGATCAGATTTGGTCCAATTGTCAATATGGAATGAATGGGCGAGCTACTTTGCCGATTTTTTTTTTTTCTTTTTTTTTTTTCAAGTACATTTACCAAACTCACAAGAATTGCCGAAGGGCAAATTATAAAATTATGTTCGAGCTCAGAGCATATTTTACCAAAGAGCGAATCATAATATTTCTTTCAGACTTGCCCGGCTATATCTCTCGTTTGGTCGACGGGTCCTGTATAGTCGCGACGTTGGTCCTTTTTGCGATGGAGTCTTTTGCGATTCGTTTGGCTCTCTCTCTCTCTCTCTCTCTCTCTCTTGAGAGCACGATCATTTGTAGAGATCCGAGTATTGAATGGGTCTAGCATAAAGGTTCAAGCATCAGATTATATCTATATATTTTACGTACGCCTGAGCGTAAGAGATTTGCTTCGAGCGAACGAAGCAGAGATAGAGAGAAAAACAGATAGAGAGAGAGACGCGCTGATTACACGCCACCAACGCCCCGGGCCACGGGGCTTTGAGACGATCAGCAAAACAGGCCCCTATATGTTAAAGCGTCCTACTCACTCGCTGTGATTAGAGACGGAGCCAATCTCGCTCGAACGTTGTATACATTCGAGCATCTTTCGACCCTATGTGTTGTTTTCTTCAATTCTTTTTTTTTTCTCTTCCTTCTTCAGTCTTTTTATAGTCTACCTCGCCTTCATATTATCTTCGATCCTGTTGCTCCGGCATTCTTGAGCTGCATTTTTGAGGTAATACATTTGTTTTACAACATATTTGTATATATTTGTGTACATATTTTTGTATATATATATATACCGGAGATGCCTCTCATAGTTGAGGTCAATTACACCTTGTTCATTTACGGTACCATTAATATATATATATATATATAATAATAGAATAATATAATATTATATAATAATATAATAATATTATATTATTATATAAAATATAATATTAAATAAGAAAAAAATATTCCGTATCCAAAAATTGTTAACAACAATTAACAAGTGTTTTTGCCATCACAGCTTTGCCTTATTATTATTACATACATGGAGCTTTTGGTCCATATTTTTTCAACATCTTTCAAATTTTAATTGATGAAGCAATAAATCCAATCTCAATTATCTGAGGCTGCCAAAAAATCTTACATAATGTATTTTAGTAATGAAATTTCTCCCAGAAGCCAACGCTTCATCGTGTGTTATCATGTCTAGAAAAACTCACCGATGAACCTTTTTTACTGTTTTTTTTTTTTTAAATTTTGTTTCGATACAACTTGACAACTACATTCAACCTCAAAACTGCTGATTCACGATCGCTGCGTGATGGAAACTCGTGTAGTCGACATCTTACTAAACAAAAAAAAAAAAAACAAAATGATTGGACACGTCTCGAGAACGCTCTTCAATTTTTCTATCCTATATATAGTCCTATATAGTCCTATATAGTCCTATATAGTCTTATATAGTCCAACACAAATTCTATGTTCGTCTTGTACAGTTTAACGTGGATACTTTGCAGGAAGGCTTGTGCATGTTTAGATCACGCTATGTGTGGCGTATCGAATGACTAAACACAGAAAATATTTTATTTTTTATACGGCTATTAGTGCCCATAAAACCACTGGATGGATTTTTTTTATTTTTTTGTTAGTTTATTGGCTTTGTGATTATCCGATGAGTCAGGATGTAATTCCCTTTCGTAAAAAAAAAAACGAACAATCCGTGCTAGCGCGTGTATAATTCCGATGCTGCGCAGCCCTCTCTGGGCCACGCAGGGCACTATCGGAGACCAGTAGAGCTATATACACGTACAAATAGCATCGCGTGCCAAGACGAGAGAAACACAAGTTGATATTTCAGTTCCTTTTCGGTTGCCAGCAATAAACCCCATCACCTTTTTTTTTTTATATACACATATATATCGTTTATGGATAGAAATCCAATGGCTCAAATATTTTCAAGGTACTATATATATATATATAGTACCTTGAAAATATTTGAGCCATTGGCTTTCCATCCATAAACGATGCCCTGAGGTCTTCCCGGGGCTATAAGCGTAGATGACGAAGACTGCTCGAGTAGAGAATTATTTAAAAATTCCACAGGAATATTTTTCGGACACACTGAAACACCACGAATGAATATAAAATTTTACGGAGGGAAATAAACGAAGGAAGACAAGTAGAAGAATAATAAAATGCAGAAGAATATTTGCTAAAATGTTGAATTTTTTAAATAAAAATATTGCAATAATTTTCGTCTTTATGGCGATTATTATTGTCGAATATGTAAAATTCTTCAGATATGTTCACTCTCACGTAAAGCATCAGAGTGATCCTGGTCCTCGATTATTTCTTTCATATCCCCCTTTCAAGTCCCTTCAACATTTCTCTCGCTCTCTCGAAGACTCGTGACGTTTTCCGATTCTGCGGTCACGAGCCGATTCAGGGTCCCATTATCGCGATTAGGCCCCCGCGCGCTCAGTTTTCTCTCTCTCTCCCTTTCTCTCGCTATATATATATATATATATATATATATATATATATATAAATATGCTACGCTCTGCGGCGGCCTTCCCTGCACGGATCCTCCGATGGCAGCTCTTGGCGGATCCTTCTGCCATCTCCCACATGCTGCCATGTCCATGCATTCGTACAGATGGACACACATATAGACCAACACAGACTCGTTGTTGGCTTGTGGCTGCAGCAAGAGAGAGAGAGAGAGAGAGAGAGAGAGAGAGAGAGAGAGAGAGAGAGAGAGAGAGAGAGAGAGAGAGAGAGAGAGAGAGAGAGAGAGAGAGAGAGAGAGAGAGAGAGGACAGATAGAAAGAGAGAGAGAGAGAGAGAGAGAGAGAGAGAGAGAGAGAGAGAGAGAGAGAGAGAGAGAGAGAGAGGGGGGGGGGCGAGAGAGAGAGAGAGAGAGGGACAGATAGAAAGAGAGAGAGAGAGAGAAAGAGAGAGAGAGAGAGAGAGAATACTCTCGCGGTATGTCTCGACCATTATGGTAATGATACGTTCTTGGATATCGAAACTCGTAGCGCCGCGTGGTCTCTCCTTTTGACTTGTGCGCTAAGATGATACCGATGCAACGATATACTTCGAGATCGACGAATTCACGTTCCGGACGATGAATCTCGACTGGACCCAGTTCGGTTACACTAAAGATGATAAATAAAATGAAACAAAAAAATTAAATAAAAATAAGATCGAGAGAAGCTGATACAAATGACCCCAGAGGGCCACAAATCGAACCTTAAATTTTTTAACTCAGTTCGAGACAAAGAAATTGGAACGAAATTCGATCTAGTCAGAAGAATCAAAGATGGTGGCTTGAAAAATATAATTTTAGTAATAATATTCATGAAAATTTATTTAAGAATTTTAAACGAGAAGACGTTATAAAAAAGAAAGGTGAAAGGTCATTTGTCATTTTTTTTTTTTAAGATCAAGTCGATCGAATCTTGAGAATTAGTTGATTATTTATCGTTGTTTATTGTTTGTTCAGTCTAACTGTACATAAATAATGGAAAATTCTATAAAAATTAGCACATAAATCCAAGTGAGCTCGAGAGGTCACGTAGGTGAGGGTGCTCGAGAGAAGCTGATACAGATGACCCCAGAGGGCCACGAATCGAGCCTTAATTTTTTTAACTCAGTTCGAGACAAAGAAATTGGGACGAAATTCGATCTAGTCAGAAGAATCAAAGATGGTGGCTTGAAAAATATAATTTTAGTAATAATATTCACGAAAATTTATTAAAAAATTTTTAACGAGAAGAAAGGAATCTTGAGAATTAGTTGATTATTCATCGTTGTTTATTGTTTGTTCAGTCCAACTGTACATAAATAATGGAAAATTGTATAAAAATTAGCACCTAAATCCAAGTGAGCTCGAGAGGTCACGTAGGTGAGGGTGCTCGAGAGCAACAACGACCAGCGAGTTACTATTATACATTATGTACTCATCGTATAATATATACTTACGAAAAAAAAAAAAAAAAAACAAAAAAAAATAGCAATTATTTATCGTAGAGGAAGAGATGCGCTGCAGGTCCTCACGAATTTCTAATTATTATTCATGAATGGAAGAGCCGCGGTGAGGTCACCTCCTCTTCTTGTCCGGCAACAGCTTCGTTTCTACTATAATATCTTGAACGAGGGACCGCGTAATTGGTTGTTCCTCTCGCATACTTCTCATCGCTATTCATAGGTTTAGAATACATTGCACGAGAAGGTATATATACATACAGTTGTGTGTCTATATATATATATATATACTGAAAATCTATAGCACATTTTGTGTAGATGCCAGGTTCGTTAGGAGGATCCGCACCTTGGTGCTCCGTTGTGTGCATATATAGAATATATATATATATATATATATATATATATATATATATATATATATATATATAGCCAGCTGACCACCGCATCAATACTACCCCTTGCCCTCGGTGTTTCGCATAATGACGTAATTAGCGCGACCCTTCGATGCTCCAGCACCAGACCGACTCCTGATGGCTCGCTGGCTCTTCTTCTCCACTATATGCTACCACTTTAACGACACCCGCATAATTTTTTTTTTTCTCTCCGCTAATCGTCCTTTCATTTCCTCTGTCCAGCAGACTGCTGTAGAGCCCACAATCTGTTGGAATCGGTAAAAAATCGATCGTTTTATGAGTCACGAGTAGATTTTTTTTCAATCACTCATCGTCGATTGCAATAATTCATTTTAATATAAATAATAATATTTCATCAAATGTTCGATATTCAATCAAATTATTATAAAAAATTGCTTTATGTAATTTTGATTTTTATAATTGGGCATCTATCGATCATCGACAGAGATCTGACCATAAGAAATAATTGGACGTATCGATGTTTCTAATCTTGATACTTGTCAGACCAATAATTGCTCGTGACTGCGGAAATTTCTCGGTATAAATATATATATATATGTACATAGTAGAAAGGTCTAATGCGGTTGCAGCCAAATGCAATTCAATGCCGCGTATATAGGCCGCAAAATATGCACCATGGTAAGTGTGTGTCACTTCGCGGTTGGCTGACTCGCGAAACTTCTTTTCCGATTTTTCGTAACGCCCTGGACACGGCTCGACAGAGTTAGCTTACAACTTGCTGTATATATATATATATATATATATATATATATATATATATATTTAGACGGTGTAACATACGTACCAAGTTGTATATATATATGTATACAGATACATAGGCGAGCGCCCGTTATCTCTGGGTGATGCTGTGGTCCGGGAGTCTAAGAAAAAATAGAAGAGAAGTGTATGGTTGAAATAACAGCTGTGTGTAGGTTGGGCGAGGCCCAGGTGAAAGCTTGAGAAACTCCTCGAGTCCTGTAACTCAGGCAAAAGAGAGCTCGAGAGCTCCAACACGCCGATGAAACTACTCACCGTATCTACTTAATACTCTGCACCTCTCGAGAGATCCTATACATATATATATATATATATATATAGTATTACTTCTAAAGGATATCTACGCCGAGAGGTGTGCGAGTCACCACAGCGAAGGGGTTGTAACTCGTTCACGTGCGCATTCGAGCGCACGCCACATACAACCCAAGTTTCCGGATTTCGAATGCACTGCACGCTATGGGAAATAATAATGGAAAATCTCACGCGTGCTTGCCAGATTATCCTATACAGAGTATGTAATATTTAAGTCCATTATCCAATTTATCTCCGGCTGTATGGGATTAGACAATTTATCGATCTGTTATCGATCATGTATATATATATGTATTTGCATTATTCCACATGTATTAGTTAGGAGGCGTGAGATTGTTGATTTTCATAAAAACGTTAAATATTTTGTGCTTGTAATAATTGTGGTCGATGCCAGTTGCGAATAACTGAAATCGAATGGAAAAAAAAGAAACTATAATTTTATAATTTATCGAATAATCTAATCGTAAATTATTTCTCTTATGAAATTCAGTGTGAAAGAGTCTATGAATTATACGTCAATAAATAGTCTTCGCTGGTCCATAACGTAGTTCGTGACAATAAAAAAATAAAATCTTAAAAAAATTAAAAAATTAATCAGGCAGTAAATTTAGTTATCGATATGGTGATCGATCGATAGACGGGTAACCCACTTCCGTCCTGGCTTCGTTCCAGAGCATATAGTCAAGCCAAGTTGAGGGACTCTCGAACTCGCGAATGGGCCATTTAAAAGGCGGATAGGCTTCCTTGATCCTCGGCAAGAAAAGCGCACAGAAGAGTACAGATAGTGTCATGCATAGATCTTATATGCACTCTCTCTCTCTCTCTCTCGGGGCCAACTGCTTAAAGAGTCAAGCAGCGTTCGCGGTCACTCCGAGGACGCCTGATGGTGTCGCGATGCCGATGACCCCTCTCGTGCTGGTCATCGTCGTCGTCGTCGCTGCTCCCTCACCTCAACTCGCACCACGCAGTCCACACTCTCTTCAGCTCTTTCCGATACTAATTATAATTGCTGATTCCAGCATGATACGATCCTCAAGAGACCATCTCTGTCAGCAAGTCTGGCACGTCCGATCATCTTGACCTTTCTGGCAACTTTTCTCCAACTTTGCTACCGATATACTCTCTTCGAAATTTTTTCCTCCGATATGAACCCTTGAACTTTGCTCGCAGTTTTTTCCTCATTACACACGAGTCGTTTTAAAATCGATCGATCGATAAAGAAAAATGTTTGGGTCCAGAGTCCCATTTTGTCAGACTCGTCCGTCCATCCACGGATCATCCGTCCACACGTTTACCAGACAATTTTTCGCTACATGCTGACTTCTAAACCGGATCGAGCTACGACTGTACGTCTGGGATATATTTGTATTCACTTGGAGGGAGCAAAATCTAGCTGAGGCACGCACAGCCTAGACGGCAGGACTCTTGTTCATCAAGGTGGACGCAGCATCCAATAGAAGTTACACCACCCAGATAAACTGGCAACGGATAAAAGAAAAATTATATATATATGCGATGACGATATACTGTGCGTGCTACGACATTCGGAGCACGCGTGGGAATATCGGTGGTGGGAGAGACACGATCGATTCTGTAGATCCTCGATCACCATCCAGGAAATACACGAACCCTCGCTGGACCGTTTCCACGATACACCAGGATTCATGGATCGATCATAAATTTCTCTTTAAATGCGATAAAAAAAATTGCACGAGTTCCATTGACTCGGGAATACTCTGAGTATGATCGAGCCATCGAGATGATTTTCTCTGCGATAAATTTCAAATCGTCTCGATCGATATTTCACGTGTTCACTTGTATCCAAGTTTGATGATCTTTCTGTGAAATTTATATTACATTCCACTCGGAAGGAAAACAATTAGCCAACGTTTAGATCTTCTCTTTGTGAGAGAAAGAGTTACAAATCTTAATGACTCGGAAGTTCTCGAGTATATAATTCTGTGTGAGCAGCAATAAATATCAGATCGAATGATCAAGGGGTGTAAAAATTGTGAGCCTGGGACTTCTTGTCAAACTCAAAGATCATCCGGTCTTCCTTATACGTCTCTCGACGATTCCACAACACTTCCGCAAATTACAGACTGCCAATTACAAACGCCGATGGATAATGTACAGTCGGTTAAATCTTCCACATCAGGAGTTATAGATATGAGGGGTTACGAAATATATCGTGGGTTGAGTGCAAATTACGGGAAACGATAAAGTGGAACATCCCGATGGCACGATGCCCTGGCACTCTTTCAGATATACATTGAATTTATACAGCACTGCACAGACCGTATTTAAGTTCATCTGTAGATATATAGGAAAGATATAAAACGTGTGCAATGCATTAATGGTGCTCGGTAAATCGGCAAGCACACGCGGTCATCACGTCCACAAGAGACTCTCGTACTCCTCGGATATCGAACAAAAAATCCTCACGGGAAAAGGAGAGACCAAGTTGCCAGGTCTCCCCGTGGTCGACTCTTCGTCAAAGTGGCCTTATGTAGGCTGACTCAGGCATCGGTTTACCTGGAAAATGCGTGACAAGAAGTTTCACCAGTCTCGGCTGAAGCGGATGCTGCGCAGCATGCAGTGTGTCCTGGCACTCGACTTCGCATACCGAATTACCAACAACTGGAAATTACCAAGGGCACACAAGTTGACCACGAGATGGAACAATAGGAAGATCATTTTATGGGATGAATTATGAAATGATGATTCACAGTCTGATATTTTCATCTGCTGGCCCATCATCTGATGGTTAAGTGACCAAACACATGATTCCTGTCGACCTATTTAACTTCCGAGCTTTAGAACTCATCGGTAATAACTCTGTTGAATTTTAAGGGACGTTACATGACGATGGGGTCATTGGGTTGACCTGCATAAAAAGAGTTCTTGAGGTTTTGTGATATGGATTTTAGGGTCACATTTAAAAAGTGTATTCAACGACTAGGTTTGACTATAGTTATAGTGTCCAGGAAGGCTTTTGAGCCAGTAAAAACTTTTTCTTTCACATGTTAAAATGGTTTCTTACTGGATTGACTCGCTTTTCATTTTTAACTCGCTCAATGTCCTTCCAGGGGATCTTAAGGAATGGCTCAATATGATTTCCCAGCATAAATGGTAACCCTTCGTCCCTCCAATCCTTACCCAGTTGACTCACTCGCATATCGCAGCATCCATGTGGTAAAAAATTGTTTGAATGAATTCTCAAAAAAATCATTCATACATTTCTTTACACGAATGCTAAAAACTCATCCTGGAGTCTCTTTTGGAGAAAACTCGCAGAAATAACTATGTGCATATATATATATATATACGTATAAGAGCCTCGGAGAATCGTGAAATGCTGCGCACACTGAACACATATTGCCACTCATGTGCATCAGTGAGGGTCAATACAAGGTCGTTAGCACAGTCGTGAAAAAATATTCACTCATGTGTTTGTGTACGAATGAGAGTTATCTTTTTTGCATTGAGAGAGGGAGAGAAAGAGAGAGCTAAGAAACGACTTGGCACGTCTTGAATTCTGCACATCTTGCCTTTTCGTCTTATTTACTTTTCTGCCTCCTCCTCCTCTTTCAACGTCATAATATTGAAGCATCTACGCTGATGAGCCTTTTCCTTGTCACTGATTCTCAGAGTTAGTGCGTGCCGGTTCTATATTGCACTCGGGGTACTCGTAACTCCATAATGCTCTTGTCGAGTTTCTCGAGCTTGGGGCTCATCGTGCTTGCACATATCTATGACCATTTATATGTAGATACATATATATATATATATGTGTCTACGTACACATTTATAACTGCTATACTGTACTATTTCGTTGTATATCCCCATATAGCTGTATAGATACGCGTGTAATTGAGCGTCCGTCGGCACGGGAATAATGACCCCAGTCAGACCTTAAATTGCGTGCGTTTCTCGCGCGCATCTTCCTCTCTCTCTCTCTCGTAGATTTTCCGTCTCTCGCTTCTCATTCTTGTATTTTATCTCTATTTCTCTGTCTTTTTTTCGCTTAGTCTTGAGCACTCTCGCGGACGCGAGCCAGCTCTCTCTCTCTCTCTCTCTCTCTGTCTCTCGATAACAAATAAGTAATGGCCCACTCGTGCCTCGTGATGTCTTCTCCGGGGGATTTATCAAATTCTACCACTTTGAATTGATCAGCGACACTAAATTTCTTAATATATAAACACGTGGTGATGATATTAATCGTATACTATGTATACAAGCTATATTTATATTTATATCTGTATATATGCATATATATATATATATATATATATATATATATATATATATATAGATATATAGATAGATATATAGATAGACGATCAGAGACCAATCAGTTAATCCATTAAGTTGACAGAGGCAAACCTTTTACAATAAAAATGGCTTTTATTAAACAGCTAACTAAACAAACTCATTGATATTCCAAAATTGCGAGCTTTTGGTGTATAATCTGTGGTAAAAAAAAAACAAAAAAAAAAAGAACCTTGACGAAAATAATCCATCGAAATGCCTCTGAGACACGCTATCCCCTTTCAAAAGAACACGTTTGCACAAAATACAACGAGAAGAAGGCGAGAAAATAAATTAAAAAATCGACTGTTTAAATATTCCTGGATTTAAACTCCAGCTGGGCTGTATAAATATGACATAAATTATTTTTATACCCGAAAAAAAAAAACCTTTAATAGAAATTGCGTGTTGGATTTGATGAGATTTCCGGGACATAGCTGGAAGCTCGTCAAAGTACCTTTGCCACAGAGATTTTAAGCTCAAAGAGTTAAAGATTGAGTAAGAATGCAACATCGAAGGTTTTCAGTTTCGGTGGAAAAAAAAAAAATGTTGAGGCTCCGTAATTGCTTTCGAGACGCGCTCGAGGGTTTCTGGAGAGAGCCTCGTAGTTTTCGTCCTCGTCTCCTCTTGATGGCTCTTTTGGCATGCAGCAAGGAGATAAAAGAGAAAAGAGCCTCAGAGTCGACGAGATAAACCACAGTCGTAACAATGAGAAGAGGTGAAAAATTGTAGAAAAAACATACATGGGCAGGTTCATGGTACATGGGCAGGTTCATGGTACATGGACAGGTTCATGGTACATGGACAGGTTCATGGTACATGGACAGGTTCATGGTACATGGACAGGTTAATGGTACATGGACAGGTTCATGGTACATGGTCAGGTTCATGGTACATGGACAGGTTCATGGTACATGGACAGGTTCATGGTACATGGACAGGTTCATGGTACATGGACAGGTTCATGGTACATCGACAGGCTCATGGTACATGGACAGGTTCATGGTACATGGGCAGGTTCATGGTACATGGACAGGTTCAGCTCAACTCCAATGGGAGTTGAGCTGAAATTTTATTCCTTATTATAAAATCACATCCATGAAATTTTATTCCCATTATTAGTTTCTCCAAATCTCCATTACCACTTTGTCAATTTATCCATACTGAAAGCTCCCGAAGTGGAGAACAAAAGTCCTTATCGACGAAAAAGTTGAGAAAAGATTCCACGTCTTTGACAAGATCGCAGATTCTTCTTCGCAGACTCTCCCTTCTTCATACGCGTCTAACTTGCATCTTAAAATTTTCAAATATACAGTCACACACTGCAATTATTATGTGCAATGTCGAGAGAGAGAGAGAGAGAGAGAGAAACAGAGTGGCAATTTCTTGACGCTTGAGAGCGAAGGGCAAACGTCGTCGCGCCGTCTGTTCTGCGGTGAAGAACCCAAATAGTCAAAGAAAATTTTCATATAGATGGAAAAAGGGCACATGAGCTAAGGTTACACACACTCGATACGCCCTTTTAACTTTACGCCATCAATATATATATATATATATATATATATATATATATATATATATATATATATATATATATATATATATATATATATACTCTACGATACTTTACACACACATTCGTAATGCCCACAGGGAACGTACATAGCACGTAGAGTATATGTATGAACGTACGTGAAGAAGTAAGTAGCAAGAGTTAAGGCTCGTTGACACCGGACTCGTGAGGTCAACCAACCAGTGTTCGATTCCCATCGAGTTGCCCGCGGGTCCTCCCACCCCTTTATATCGTAGTCCATATACACATATATATGTACTTATTCACACATACGTGTATATATATATGCAGTCGATCTTTATAGTATATACCATGGCAACTGTACAGTACTCTATACTCTTTTAGCCTTCGCAAGAAAGCATCTCGAACACGTTACCGATCTCTTCGTGGTCTCCTCGTGGGCGTTCGCTCGATTGCCGAGTCTCTGCTCTCCAGCGACTTAGGAACCTCTTTTTCTTCTTCTTCTTCTTCTTCTTCTTCTTCTTCTTCTTCTTCTTCTTCTTCTTCTTCTCCTCCTTCTTCTTCTTCTCCTCCTTCTTCTTCTTCTTCTCCTTCTTCTTCTTCTTCTTCTTCTTCTTCTTCTTCTTCTTCTTCTTCTTCTTCTTCTTCTTCTTCTTCCTTTTCTTGCCCCAACACTCATATCTTTCATTCGCATACATGCACATAGCCAATCGCGCGAAAAAAGACTCTGGATAAGAGTCTCTCTTCACGTATCGTCTCAATGAGGATCTCTCGGGTCGCGTCTGCCACACTCCCCGGTCATCGAGGCGTCTTGTCAATTAGCCCACTTCGATAACTCAATAATCGAAGAATTCGTGGAAGAACGAACCACTCGTAAGAAAGAGGCGAGAAAAAATGGGCTCTGATATGTAAGGAGCGAAGAATTTAATAATAATGATTGACAATCAATCAGTTGAGAATCGGTATAGAATTTCACGAGATAATTTTTTTAATTTCTCTGTTGACAGAGCTCAGAAAATCATTAAAAAAAATATTTTTCAATTGGGTATTTAATGAATATTTGCAAGATAATCTCATCTGTTAGATAATAAAAATACTTGAGGAAAATATAAGTTTTTAGTATCTCTAGGGCAGCCATTAAATAATTATTTTGACAATTCCACAGCCTCAACTGTAAGACATAAATTGAATCTCGAATCTTCGTATCCATTTCTTGATGTTTCTGTGAATGCGATAAAAAATAATAATAATAATAATAATAATAATAATAATAATAACATAAGATGAGAAGAGCAGAATTCGTGTGCGTTGTCGGGGTGTAAACGCGAATAAGCGGTTTCACCGCGCAATCAAGAGGCTGCGGTTTTCCACAAGAGGCCAAGAGAGGTCTCTGGGTTTGGCTCTGTGGCGAGGCGACTCCTTTTAGCCACGAACAGTGCGTGAATTTTCCGTCAAGGTGCCTTACCGAGGAGCGAGAGAGGAAATGATGGTGTTTGAGATTTAAGAGAGAGAGCTTGAACAAATTCTATACAGTCATATCTAAAAGTTGGATTCGCTAAAATTAATAAACGATCGATAAATAATAAAAACAATTGGACTTTCAAGCTTCAAGAACAATTTTTCAATAATTTTCTAAAACCCATTAATAAGTTTTTCAATATATATATATTTATAAATATCATTCACCATGATTATTGCTTGAAATCTCTCTTGCGATTAGTGTGGTCCGCAAATTTTATCCCTTTGAAATGTAAAAACAAATTCCGTTGGGATAAAATTTTCCATTTGACTGTATAAGCTAAACATCCTTAATACAGAGTCTCGTAATGTTGGAGTAAACCGGGGGCAGTAATCGGGGGATTGAGAGTCGAGGAGAGGTCCATGGGAGGCCAGCGAGGCTTATTGTCCGTTATCATCATTATGTCTCTTCTATATCGTCGGTTTCGTTAGTGCCGTAACGCAATTGTCTTTCCTTCGTCCTTTTTCTCTCCTCTCACTCCTTTTTCTTTAATCCACCGCGTTCTCCGGCTTCTTTGCTCTTCTCGTTCGAGCAGTCTCCCTGCTTGAACAAAAAGTATACGTAAAGTGCCAAAAGGCGTCTCAGACTTGATATATGTAAATCAGAGAAATGGGAACGTTATCAACGTCCAAAAATTTCATGCGATGTGGAGTTTTCATTGTTGCAATTTAACGGAATATTAATGTTAATCAGCAGATTGCCCAAAGACCGAGCAGCATAACAATTTTTACTAATTACTTAATCAATCATGAATTCCAAGACGTCATTTTTTATTTGAAATTACTAAAACAATCACAGAGTATTCCACTCTTATTATTATGAATAAATATTCTTTCAAATAATTTCGAGATAAATTATATCGAAGAACGTCACAAATCGCAGCAAAAACAACCCTCAAAAAAAAAAAAGAAAAAAAAAACGTACATAAACGGACATTCCTATCGTTTTGTTTCCAGCATTTCAACGTAAGTGTCTTGCAAATCGTTTCGAGTATCGAGCGATGGGTCTACTCGATTCTCGTCACGGCCTCGCCGTTTAGCTCTCTGCCTTCTCTCTCTCCGTCCACCAGCTGGATTCATTTTCTTCGGTTTTATATACGTTCCAGTACAACTCCAGACTGAGATAAAGAGAGAAAGATGGCGCAGACGTTCCGGAGAATTCAACGTTGACCGAGTATACATAAAGTAAGATAAATTCTCACGAGACGAGAACTTTACTTGATTCCCTCGGTATGCCACACACACACAACTGTATAATTGTTTCTCGAATCTCCGCTGGCCACAGCTTGAAAATCATAATCTGTGATTTTAAAAGAAGGAAAGGAAGGAAGAGTAAAAACTTTCTGGCAATCGTTCTCTGCATGAGATCAGGCTATTTATACAGAGGCGAAAAGTTCTTTGGTTACATTTCTAGGGTGGGTGACGTGAATGTGTGAAGGGTAGTTGGTTACGGATTTACGAGAGTAACTTTTGTATGGGGAGCGAGAGAAAGATTCCTCGAGGGTCTGCGATGGATGAACCCACAGGCCTCCTTAAATGACCCTTCACCCTCACCCTCTTTTCTCGATCTATTTTTGTCACTGTGGGAAATATAATCTCGAGGGTCCAACGACCTGTTGCCTGCAGTCTTTGACCTTCGGTAAGATTAACAAAAAAAATGGAAACTATTCGGAACCAACTCCGTGCATCTATCCTCAATTTAGCTGAAATTAACTAAACCCTCTGAAAAGCGTACAAAAATTGAGCCTCCGCAGCCTTAGAGCGCTTTGTGACATTCTCGTGTACATAAAATTACAGCTGCGGGTCTGTTAAAATGTGACTGTGTCAGTCGTCAACAAGTGTCTCGGACCTGTTGCGTCGTACAAACGAGTCAAGGAAGAAAAAAAACTCTTCTACTTGGGAGCTCGCACTGCTTCTTACCGTACAGTCCCCTCGGCCTCACTTTGACCCTTTAACTTTGAGCTGTTCAACGACCAGAGCAGCAGAAGAGAGGAAGACTCTCTTTTTTCTAGACCAAAAGAAAAACGACCGGCTGGCTTTTACGTTTGGGTTTGGGCGAAAAACGAGAGCTGCTGCTGCTTCTGGTCGCTTGACGACGGAATAACGCGATGACTGTGGATAAAAAATGAGGAAAAAAAAAAACAAAGACACGTTTTTGAGATACACACATGGGGCGCTTAAACGACGCTTTGCCATCTTCGTATAGCTGCGAGGGAGTCGTAAACTGTCAATGATACTGCGCCCTCCTACGACCTGGGCAAGAACTCTTTGCCTCCTCTTGATTTTTCTCCCCCTATGACATTTTTATCTCTTTCTCTCCTTCTTTCTTTTTTGGCCTCTGGCTTGTAAACGTGACAAATGTATATATATATATATATATATATATATATATATATATATATATATATATATATATGTATACGTACGTTTAGTAAAAGGTCTGCCCCAGAAAACTGATCGTAAGAAGTTTTGTATCAAAAGGCTGCCCTTTCGTGCTAAAATTAAATGCATAAATTAGAAAAAAAAATATTTGTTCGAAAATATCAGTACGTTTCGTATTACCAGCAAGTAATTTAAGTGAAAATGTTCACATGAGCTTTCAAAACATAGGAAACGAGAGTTTTTCATTTTTCTTTCAGTCCCCAAAAATTTTAAAATGTCACGAGTTGCCTCTCGAGAAAAAATTATTTCCAAAACTCAAAATTTTGTCTTTAACAAATACGAGATCCATTTATTTCCAACAGTCAATAAATGGGGGGTGACAAAGACAACTTTTCCTTTGATATGAAAATTATTAAGTTTATATTATTGCAGATGCAATGAATAATATTTTAATCCAGATCGAGTATTTGGGTCTCTTGCCAACTGAGTCACCTTGAAAATGCTATAAAATTTCATCCAGTTTATTAGCAATTCTGATTTTAGCCACATTATTCTCCCAGTCTCTTTTTTGCTCTTGCTGCGGTCCATCCATTTTTACTTTGTTTTTTTTTTTTTTCGACAAACAATCGATCGTTCTTTTCGTATTTTTTGCTCTCGACGATATATACGTTGCATCTTTCGTCACTGAGAGACAAAACTCGTTTTCGTGAACGGTTTCTACTGCCGTCGGTCGCGTCTTCGTCGTCTCGTCCTCATCGTCGTGCGTCGTCGTTGGTTGGGATATTTCTACCGGAAAGGAGGATCGTGCCGTTTCGAGGTCGTAGGATTCTCGGGAAGAGGGAGAAAGATAAACGAGAAAAAAAGGCAGAGAAGAACCTCGATGAATAAGAGAGAGAGAGAGAATCATCTCTCATATCCTTATATATATATATATACATGTATATACGATCTCTGGGTCTTGGTCGTCGGCACTTTTCTTGCACCGGAATGCCCACACGTGGCCAACAGACGTTGCCAGCCAGCAGCATAATCGAGCTTCGCATAACGTCTCGTCGCCACGTCTTTTCGATTTGGCCTAATTGGGCCTCCACCCTGTGTTTGCCCTCGCCATTTCCTCGATATAAATAATATATATAAGACCCAAATATTTAATTGGTCTTCGATTGGGTCACTAAACGAACTTTTCACAACATTACCCAACCCATTTCCATATCTCCCAAACTCCACAAGAGTCAATAGAATTATTCGTCTCTGCGAAGGTCACAAAAATTAACGAAGGAGAGAAAAATAATTTGACGCCTTATGGTCTTCTTCTGTTTACATTGACAACAGATACATCGCAGATACTAAGATATACCGAAGTGTCTGCTCGTGTATATGAGATATATATATTTATATACAGTGGGAAAAGTGTCATAGACGTGAAATAAAAATAAATAAGTTGGTTCAATCGACGACAGATTGTGAGCAGTTTTCTCAGGAAGCAACGAGAGCTTATAGTCCCAGAGCATCAATATCAGGGACATATCACATACCCATCAGCTTATCAATGAGCACCCTCCACCGAGACGCCCTCTTCGAGTGCCTCCAGGAGAAGAAAAATAAACGAATTCCCTCGTGAGAACCCTTTCGTCGACACATTGCTAGCAGCAGTAACAGAGCATGGATCTCTCATTCTCTTGGTTTTCGTTCCCTCGGGATTTCTCACTCTCCCACGTATCTTCCCACCCTGAGTCTCTCTTATTCTCTCTGTCCCTTCATTTCTCTCGCTCAATATATTTCAAGAGCGAGTAAGAGTGCACGTGGTCGGTACCATCGAGTGCTTGTGTCTCAGATCCATTCAAGACGGTTGAGAAAAAAAATAATAAAAAAACTACCAGACTCATGATTGAAAAGTTCACTTTCCTCGAGACCTGGAAGCTCTTTGATGGCTTTTTTCCCCCCAGTGCTCTTTGAATTATATCAAATTTATTGAGCACGTGTTGAAGGAAGATTGACCTGCCAGCAGTTCTTGGCCAATACAAACTATTTTCTTTCAATTGGTCAAGTGATAAAAAAAAAACTTTTTTTACTTCCACATCCCACACGAATATTCGCCACCTCAAAAAAAAAAAAAAAGGAAATAAGTCCAAAAAACTCGTCTCTTTTATATTTATTGAAGTGTCACATCGTCTTAATGGTAAATTAGATAACTCAAATTTTTTTTTTTTTTAATATCCATGCGTCTCTTTAACGTGCCACACAGTATTGATGGGTCGCTTTCTGCCTCTGAGTCATAAATATTCCAGAAAATCATCAAAAATTAATCATAGATCAAATTTTTTATCAGGACTTTAGCTGGTCTCGTATTGTGAAATGAATGAGCGGAAATGAGAGTTGCTCCAGGTGGGGTTGTCAGAGAGTGTCTGTGGCGTCTAATCGTCTGCTAATGAGGGTTTCTTGACGCCGAGAGAATGCGAGTGAGATAAACTATATATATATATACAGATATATATGTACGCAAAAATAAACGAGTAGAGAATGATGAAGAGTGTACGTACGAGCAGTAATTCGATATCACGGTAAACAAGCATTTTCTTTCACCCTTCACCGCATATATATGGGCATGTTTGGCCCCGTGGACCGCAAGTCTCTCTCTCTCTCTCTCTCTCTCTCTCTCTCTCTCTCTCTCTCTCTCTCTCTCTCTCTCCCCCCCCCCCCCTCTCTACTAGATGTACACATATGATCGTCGGGTTGTCGTTGGCAAAGAGCCCTCCGCAGCCCTTTGCTCGCCCACTCATAGCACGAACGCAGACCCGCAGTCACATTATCCACGTGGGAAGCTGAGCTCACTCGATAGTTCTTGCTCGCAGATCACTTTATACTCTCTCTCTCTCCTCTCAATTCTATTCGTAAAATCGTTCTCTATCTATTTTTACAACCGATCACTTTTCATCTATTTTATTTAGTCACGAAACTATCTTAACCCTTTAAGGTACAAAGGTGTACCTGCTTATGTCTAGAATTTATACGTTTTGGAAATTTTTATTTTTCTATTGGATCATTTCAAAATATTGTATTAATTATTCCGGATATAAATGTTTTTATTAAATTTAAGAACATTTAATATCGAGCAGTTGAAATTTATATTTCTTTAAAAAATTGTAAACTGTAAATTTCGCTCTTCCTAATTTTTTCATTCGCTCAATCGACTTTTTTTCCCATCAACAAATTTATATTCCCACGGACATATTTAATTCTTACATTTATCTCGTCTCTTTAATTACTTGACGCTGGCACGCCGCTGCCTCCCTTTTGAGCTCTATCCATCTAACTAACTCGTCTTTAAATGATAGATCGGTACTTTTCAACGCCGCTCACAAAGTCTTTGCTTTTCTAATGATTTTCCCTTATTGGGATCTCTCAATTATCGGCTATCTCGAGTCATCAAAAGAAACTTCAGTATCCGATAGGACTAGTTACGCTGTCAGCTCTAGAACCCATAGCTTTATGTATATGTAGCTGATGCGTGTAACGGTGAATCGGTTCGATAATCCACGCTGACTTGTATTTTAATTAGTAATCACAGGGTGGTGAGTACATAGCGTACGTATAGAGAAGCTGAATTCTCTCTCCCCCCCCCCTCTCCCCCCCCCCTCTCTCTCGCCTCTCTCTCTCTCTCTCTCTCTCTCTCTCCTCCTCCTCCCCCCCCCCCCCTCTCTCTCTCTCTCTCTCTCTCTCCCCCCTCTCGTTCGTTACTTCCCTCAGCGCCAGCTATAATTAGTATTAGTCTGCGGAGGTGAGGGGGGGGGGGGCTAATTAGACGTTCACGATGCCACCACATGGCTTGTGGACTGTAGACACGACCAACTGATGGGCGTATCGATTGTTACATCTGTGATCATAAAACAAAGGAGTAACTTGAACCCGTGAATAAAAAAGAAAAAATTATTTTTTTACGAAATATACTTTTGAATAAAGAATTCAAATATTTATAAATTTTTGGCCAGATTAATTTTTATAGATCCTTATGGATATTTTCGATTTTTTATCATCTTGTAAATTCTTTTACTGACTTTTCAATGCTGACTCTTTTTTTTTTTTTTTCGGTTCTTGCAAATCGCCAAGGTCTAGAAATACATAAAAATCATTTACGCCTACATTTAATGCGTAATATATATATATATATATATAGATATATCGCTTTTGGTAGCTACTGTCCATAACCCATCGCAGGAAGCGTTACTGGACGATTGCCGGGCGTCCCTCAGGCACCATTAACATTCGGCACGGCAAATTACAAGCCGTGAGTGCAGGAGGGGCTAATGGACCCGCTGAGAGGAGACCCAGCGTATATATATATATATATATATATATATATATATATATATATATATACCAAGACGTGAAATAAGACACTATAGGACGGTTCACTCGACAAGAGCCGAGAGGGCATTTGAGTGTCTGAAGTGCGCCGAGAGCCATCCGTCTGTCCATCACTCAGTCTCGCTGCTTCAATTCTCTTTTCAATACTCATACGCGAGTGAGAAGAATAATAAAAGTGCGGACGACAGATCGACGTACCAAAGAAAAAAAAAAAAAAAAGAAAAAAAAAAAAAACAGCATCCAAACGGTTATTTTTTGGTCCATTTCGATCGCAGAATTTTCTATATAAGTCGATACGAGCCACGAATTAAAATTAACGATCGACAATTTTCCCCCAAAGATTGCCAATCCAGATTGGTAATCGCAGATGGCAAATGGCTCTCAAAAATATGTGTATGATTCGAAAAAGAAATAATTGAGATAAAAAAAAAAATATTGCATTCTCGCTGAATTGGATCGGCGGCACGAAAATTTTCTTATTCGCACTAATCGTCGCTGACATTCAATCCCAATGGTTTGATGGTTATTGGACAATCGGAATTCAGAATTTTTTACTCCTCCACTCTTTTCGTCTCCTCCTTCGTCGATTATATTCGACCAAAGTGATAGCACACACGCCCTTTTACACATCCAAGGGGGTTGATGGTTTTGCACGGATAAATCTCGAGCTGAGATGAAAAGGTTATTATTATCAGAGTATAATAACGTGTGGATGTGTATGGGACGATCGAGTGCGATGGATTTTACGTGCGTTACACGACCTCATCAGAGTCCTTCACGGGCTCGCGTCTCTGCTCGGATCTCTCAGCGAAAAAAGTGCCGACACACAAACTCTCTCTTTATTTCTCTCGGGACTCTCCATGCCGCGAGATTCTGTCCGGGCTGTGGACCGATCCCTGGCAGAGTCACGACGATAAAAATAAAATTAAAAATTGCGATCGAGTCTCGTGTCGTCACGACACAACGTGAGTCCTTAAGGGAGCCTCCTTGGTACAGTCAAGTCAATTGAGGCTTAAAAAAAAAAAATATTCTGCACTTATTTTTTGAAAAGTAAAGCAACTCATTGAAAAAAATTATTTAATTTACAACCATCAGCAATCAAGAGCCATATATTTGTTTATATATTTAATTTTTAAAGAAACCGAAATTAAGAATTATCAAAAAATGGGCTGTCATTTGTCAACATTGGTTCAATTTTATAGATGATGAGAAAAATTTCACAAAAAATCTTTTGGAAATTATTGCCACAAACTTGGATATTTTTGTGTTGTTTATTGATCATAACTAAATTTACCCTCAGCATCTGTACTTTTTGGAACTTGGGCAAAGAATTTATTTTAATTTTAATAATTATTGTCTCGACTGTACCACTGTGATGGCTGCCTAAAGAGAGCAACCAATAACAGCTGTCTTTGCCTCTCTCTCTCTCTCTCTTTTTCTCTATATCGGCTTTATGTCACGTCACGTCTTGAAGAGAATCTTTCGCGCTTCATCGCGAAAGACATCACCACCGGATAGGGCTCGTGCCAAAAAACACGTTAGAAAAGAATTTTGTCGTCAAAGGGCCCATATGTACATTCTGTATATCGAGCATTCCATGTCAGATTGGTGAGCTTCTGATCGTTTCGTAAAACACTAAAATTGCTTAAGTTTTAAGGAAATTTTAAGGAAATTTATTGTAAAAAAATTTCAAACGTTTTTCCCTCATGCCAAAAAAAACACGTTAGAGAAGAATTTTGTCGTCAAAGGGCCCATATGTACATTCTGTATATCGAGCATTCCATGTCAGATTGGTGAGCTTCTGGTCGTTTCGCAAAACACTAAAATTGCTTAAGTTTTAAGGAAATGAGAATTAGCTTTTTTATTGTTAAAAAAATTTCAAACGTTTTTCCTATCAATTCTCTGAAGGAAAAAAATTTGTATCAACCGAATTATAGTAGAATAAATTTCATTTCATTTTTTTATGAATAAATTGTGAGGCGATCGAGCAATACGAATTTTCTTTTAATTTATTCCCTCGTGATTCTGTTGTGTCTTTCTCTTCTGTATTCTTCCTTCATTGGCAGCATATCTTCCAGATATATTCATCCATCTCGCACTGCTCATAAATCTTCCCATTTCCCATCATCATCATCATCATCATCCATTTTCTTCTTCTTGGGTTCTTAGATTTCCTTTTGTCCTCCACATTCTACCCAGTCTATGTTATAAATATAATACACATTTTGCAGCTTTATATAGACACTGTATAGTCGTATCAATTGGTACATAGAATAATACACATTTTGCAGCTTTATATAGAGACTATATAGTCGTATCAATTGGTACATAGAATAATACACATTTTGCAGCTTTATATAGACACTGTATAGTCGTATCAATTGGTACATAGAATAATACACATTTAGCAGCTGTATATAGACTATATAGTCGTATCAATTGGTACATAGAATAATACACATTTTGCAGCTTTATATAGAGACTGTATAGTCGTATAAATTGGTACATAGAATAATACACATTTTGCAGCTTTATATAGACACTGTATAGTCGTATCAATTGGTACATAGAATAATACACATTTTGCAGCTTTACATAGACACTATATAATCGTATCAATTGGTACATAGAATAATACACATTTTGCAGCTTTATATAGAGACTGTATAGTCGTATCAATTGGTACATCGAATAATTCTTATCGACGAAACATACGAAAACCTATCAATCTTATATTATTTTTCCCACGATCAAATTTTTATTGCCCTTTTCATCTAGCCATACAAACCTTTTTTGAAAAAAAAAATCAGATCGAAGATAAAATACAAAATACTTTTAATGCCAGATAAAAAAAAAAGCGTGGCGAGCACATACACAGTTATGCGTATATAATTATGTGGACATTTGTCGTTTCGATTCAATTCGTCCTTGACTGAGTCTCTCACTGTTCACCTCGTTATATTGTGCTCTTATTTTTCCTTGACAATTCTTTGTTTTATTTAATTTCATCTCCATTTTATAATAATATAATTTCATTATTTTATAATTTCATTATTTTATAATTTCATTATTTTATAATTTCATAATTTTATAATTTCATAATTTTATAATTTCATAATTTCATAAATATAATACACATTTTGCAGCTTTATACAGACACTGTATAGTCGTATCAATTGGTACATGAAATAATTCTTATCGACGAAACATACGAAAACCTATCAATCTTATATTATTTTTCCCACGATCAAATTTTTATTGCCCTTTTCATCTATCCATACAAACCTTTTTTGGAAAAAAAAAAATCAGATCGAAGATAAAATAGAAAATACTTTTAATGAAGAAATAATACAAATGCCAGAGTAAAAAAAAAGCGTGGCGAGCACATACGCAGTTATGCGTATATAATGATGTGGACATTTGTCGTTTCGATTCAATTCGTCCTTTATTGTTTGAGTCTCTCACTGTTCTCCGATTGCTCGTTATATTGTGCTCTTATTTTTCCTTGACAATTCTTTGTTTTATTTCATTTCATCTCCATTTTTATTTCATTACTTTTTACATCGTTGATCGTCAGACGCGCGCGTGAACCTTATAAGGAAAATCCAACTTTGTCACGAGGTACCTGCCCATACATACCCCACATGACATCGCCTAATGGCCATGCCTTCTCTCTCTCTCTCTCTCTCTCTCTCTCTCTCTCTCTCTCTCTCTCTCTCTCTCTCTCTCTCTCTCTCTCCCCCTCCCCCCTCTCTCCCTCTCTCTCCCTCTCTCTCTGATGCCAAGAGAGTCCAGGGTGCAGCATCACAATTCGTTTTGTTTGTGTTTTACTTTACGTTTGTATATATATATATGCCCTAACCGCCCGATCCGCAGATACGAAAGAGGGAGGGAGAGAGAGAGAGAGAGAGAGAGAGAGAGAGAGAGAGAGAGAGAGAGAGCGCATCGCAACACTGACGAGGTTATTACCGGCTAAGTGGACGATTCGTAATGACACCGGAGGCTGCCATTTTAGTACTAAGTGCCGCACATTATATATCTCGTCCAGTTCAAGGGACCACAGGACTATATAACACTCAACCCTCGTGGCAGACACCACACACTCTACATTATTATTATCATTCTTATTATTCACTATATGTGATTTTTTTTTTTCTTTTTAATTCATTCGTAATACACACATTTTTTTTATCATAAAACTTTTTTTTTCTCTTGCTTTGCCTTGCTAACCGAATAAAATCCTCTTGGTTTTTATCACGTTCTTTTTTTTTTTTTTTTATTCATTAAGAAAAAGTTGACAAAGATTATCGAAATAATAATAGAAAATCTTTTTTTTTTCTCTCTATATGATAATAACTATTTTTCCCAACCCCTGGAATGAAGAACTTTTATCTCGGGTAAAGAATTGATGATTGCAACTGGTGGGTTTTTTTTTTTTTTTCAATTGTCTCGAGTTTTCGGCACTTTTTTCGCCATTTCAATGCAACATCCTTGATGCTTCACCCTGCTGTCCTCCCATGTGTGTAATTTTGGACTTATTCTTCATGCAGACCATCGACAAAACGATGCGACGCGTTCGTCTTATTTCATTGCATCTCTTCGTATTCCCGTTTAAGATGCTCGTTTAGATATAGACCGGTGAGGCCCGTCGATTTTACTTCGGCCATTCGTCATGCCGTGCAGGATCAGCATCAACAGCATCCACAGCATCAACAGAAAGAGAGAGAGAGAGAGAGAGAGAGAGAGAGAGAGAGAGAGAGAGAGAGAGAGAGAATAAGAGAGTCCTTTGGACCGGCCCTTCGTATATTCCCCTATTAGAAGCATCAACTCCCTTTCGTTTCGCTTCGTCTCGCCTCCAGTATGCATTATAAAATCAAGAGAAAAGTTTTGCTTTGGTGCTGTACCAGAGACTTGCCTGGGCTCACAATTTACGAGGCAATTTCGGCCGTTGGATCCGTTAATTTCCGGACGATACCAGCGCCGATAACTTTGCTGAAATCTCCGCAATCGATCTCTCCTTTCTCCCTCGTCTTCTTCTCGTTCCGCGCGAGACTCTTTTGCATTCTCTTCTTCTTCTTCTTCTTCTTTCGTCAGTCTTTCTCTTATCCTTCCAGCTTCTCATTATTTCTTATCGTTCGATGCCTAATATTACGATTACGAAAAAATAATCTCATTATACTGGTTTTATCCTTGTACGCAAATTTTTCAATTAATTATCAGCGAGAAAAATATTTAACTAACCGTAGATATAATTATAATCCTATTGGTACGGAGTTTCTCCAAAAATAAATGGAACACGAGGTTCAACCGTGTATATATATATATTTATATATATATATATATATATAAATATAAATATATATATATATTTGTAGGCACTTGTGTGCCACATGTAACACTTGAATAAAACAGAAGTAAAAGATTCACCAAGGGTCGTCTTTGAGAGAGGCCAGTTAGAGTTTAGTCTACGTTTTATGTTTTATGTATATAACGGCGAGTACGTAGATCTTCGTTGACGTATTATATTCACAAGGAGTAATAACCTGGAGCGCACCCGCGGTGAGCATCGACGCGAGTGCGAAAACTATCGTACAATTTATATATATGTATATATATAAAATGTTCGATATATATATATATAAAATGTACGATATATATGTATATGAAATATGTGCACGGTGTTCCGTCATAAACATTTATTACACCCCTGTGTGTGCTGCCACACACAGTATATTTCATTACACGTGTAATGAAATATTTTACAGCTGCTTTCATCTCTCTACGTGAACCTTTGGCTTCTGGGCTTGCTTCCGTCGATTCCCGTTAACCCCTTTTGCTCATGATGACCGTGCAAAAATATTTTGACGATCCTTTAAATTGTATGAGAAATCGTAAAAAAAATAATGCACGATTTTGATAATAAAATTTTTTGATGTAAAAGATCTACAAAGTTCCTGACTCGGATTGTTTTTTAAATAAAGAGATAAGATGAAGTTTAAATAGCTTGACTGATGATAAAAAAACAAAGAAAAATTCTGACCAAGAGTCACTAATTAATAAGTCAAATGAAAAATTTGTTTAACTTTCAATCTTTACACACGTAATTTTACCAGCTGGTCAAAGTTCACATCTGTTACAATGTCAGTCGATATATATGCACATAATATGCTTCTGACACGGAAGCGCTAATTGGCTCGACAAGAGTTGGAAAATCTCAGATCCGAACAGCCAACACAAAATATACGAGAGTGGTAAATCTCATCGCGGTGTCCTTTGAGAGAATTTAAAATAATAAGGACCCCACTGTATATATATATACACCAACTCTCAGTTTATAAGCTTTTGTCGGCTTTTATGAATTTCCTCTCCCTCCCCTGTCAAGAGACATCCACCAGCACGATTCAAATGAAAAAAAATGTCTAGAAATATTTTAGCCCTCTCATGGATTCTCTTCCAATCCATCTGGTCCACTCTCTGTCCCTTCCTTCAATATTATATGCTACCAGCATAAAAATAAAACTTACAGGCACAAATTTCCCGACTAATCTTGAGTGTTCCTTGTGTAATTACTACCCTCTGAAACTTAATCTTAAAAATGTTTCCCTCCACTTCGCGTATGTGTCACGTTATTGTTAAGATCCACTTTAGGCTCCGAGACAACTCTCGTTTTCACATTTAGCAAAACCTACATTACGACCCCGAGACACTCGTACAGCAGCCCGCAATCTCAATTCTGTAGTCGCGAATGCGATCATCGTTTGAAAAAAGGAAACGAGCATGGCAATATTTTTTTTTCAACCCTTTTTTTTTATTATCTTCTGGCCAATGTACCCTCTATCCTCGTTCCTGAGAGTGGTCAGCAATTTGCAAAGAAATGCGAATCGATACTATAGACATGTATGTACAATATACGACGTGACTGTGTGATGATGATGATGATGATGATTGTAATGATGATCGCACGCGGCGTGTTATCCTCCCTCCCCAGTGTAAACATCGTCAGAGAGCATATATACATATCAAAGTTTCATATGTTGATATCGAAGACGAAGAAACTCATGACGTCGATACGAGGAGTAGAGTCTGAGCTTCAATTTAAAGATACTTTTGCTTTTCCATTTGCTACACACACACACACACACACACACATTTAGAATGTGATTGGATCAATTATTTTTTATTGCAATTTATATTCATTGTTTTGTTTGTTTCTGGAATGCAAGAGGAAAGAGAACTGGAAGAGAGGATGCTGTGCAGTCTCGTTATCGGAATTGTTTCTCGTGTTGCTTTTTTTTTTTTTTTTTTTGTAGCTCGCTGGCTCTTTTCTCTGAAGAAAAGAATCTTTTTTGCTTTTCTTGGTGCCCCATCGCCTCCACAACTATATACCGAAAAGAATTCTCGCTCGATTCTCAAAGAACTTGGGGTATTAACTATGCCGTATAGAGAATTCTCGTAGAGTGGAATAAGGTCTTAGGATGAAAGTGCAAATAAGGTATAGAGAAGAAGAGAGAAAGAGAGAGAGAGAAGAAGAGAGCAAAGAGAGTAAACAATGCTTGCGATTCATTGTTCATTATTTCTCACCTTTTGTGTAGAAGTTTTCTCTATCAGGCCCCATAGAAGGACCCATGGCGAAGAAGGAGAAAAAAATGATTAATTTGCCTGGTAAATAAAAAGAGTTTTTCATTAAAATATCAATTACATAAAAAAATTGCCAAAACTTTTCATTGACGGTCATTAAATTGTCACTTTCCCCTTTCCAAACATCTGAGCTTTTTATGAACGTCTGCATAATCCCAAAGCTTAATAAAAAAAAATTCCGTGCACATCGAGAAGATTTTTTTTTATCAATTACCTTGGGCAAAATTCGATGAATATTCCTCAGTGGCACGACAGGAGGTTAGACATGAGAGAGTACATAAATCATCGACGCAGTTAGTTCTGTATATCATTGGCGAAACCAGAGATGTGAAAGGATCGACTGTGAAAAGAAACTGCGACGATATATTGTGTTTAGAAAAATCTACTACTTTTCTAATATTCCGCGAGATGCCCTCAGCGCTCGGGAAACTTTTCACGAGACCCTTCGGGTTCGAGACTTCAAACTTCCGCCCCCCTTCGGCCCCTGTTTCTAGCCGGGTATGCCCGGCAAATCAGTTACCTTTCGACTTCGGCAATTAACGCTTCGATTTCTTCATTAATCAAATCTCAAACCTTCTGTAATTATCTCACCCTGTCAAGTGAATCTATTTAGCTTCTTGGCGATTTACGCTCGCCGAGTCGTGTTATATATTTGCTGGTCTCTTCTTATTAAGCTCGCTTTTTGAAACGGTAATCGGACTTTTCAAACGGCAAGTGCTCGTCGCCACGCGGTCGCGTTACGTCGCCATTGTTGCATTAAAGTGTATATTCATCCTCGGTACCACCTTCGTCAACGGCAATTTTCAAACATATTGAAAAAGAAAATAATCCTAGTGAACGGAAAGTAATACAAAATGGCTGTTGCTATGGTGGAGTACAGGATATCGATAGCAAGAAAAATCTTTACAGGCTCAGACTCCGTACTCCTTAAGAAGCGAACGTGTACCGCCCTCGAGAATCTCGTCCTTCTTCGTCTCTTTTTCATCCTGCGCGGATCCTCGATTCTCTGCGGTAACGATACCGCGTTCACCAGTCCTCGTAATAGTCAAAGAGTCTTTTACGGTATGGCAATCGACCAACAGTTTTTTCATCTTGTCCAGCAACCAGGACCAAGTTAAGAGACCATCACATTTTTTTTTTTTCTCAATTCGATGCTCTCAACTCCAATATACGTATGTATGAACGATTCGTCTGCTTGTGTTTTTTTTTTCACATCATCCTGCGACCTTTTATTTTCGTCTGCATATCGAGCTGCAATAAAAAAGCCTCTGTAGATTTTATCAATTTTTTTATTGTAGGAATTTATTACTTTACGAGTTAATGATTGTCTTTAATGTTTTTTTGGTTTTGGGAGGAATCTCCAATTTTTACCACACATTTCGTCATTAATCTGGACTAACGTACATCGAATAAATATCTAAATCATGTTATATAATTTAGTGTCAAGATTTTTTTTGCAATATTTAAAAATTTTCAAATCATTACTATGTCGTAATTTCTGTTATTTTTTTTTTTCCATTTTTCAGCTGCACATCAAAATACGTGGGCGAGTACTGTCAACATTTAAATCCATGTCACAAGGGTCCCCGTTGTCAAAATGGTGGCTCGTGCAGGGTACGAGATGACGGTGGTACACCCTCGTTCGTTTGCTCCTGTCCTGTTGGATTTAGCGCCAGTCTCTGTGAAATTCCTCTCGACAACGCTTGTGACTCATCGCCCTGTCTCAATGGAGCTTCTTGTGTGCTCAAATCTCTCTACGATTACGTGTGCTCTTGTGCAACGGGATACACAGGTGAGAGAAAAAAAAATACTTTTAATTTTATGAGCAAAAAAAATTACAATCGACATGCAAGAATTATCTGTGTGGGTGGATAAAGTACGAGTTAAAAAAAAATATATAAATAAATAAATGAGTGTCCGATACAATTTGTTGAGTACGCGTGTGTCATCGAGAGGCAAGGAAGCTGATCTCTCGATGAAACATTTTCGCGTCCTTGCAGCTCTATTTTATTACAAAGGTACGAGGAGATGAAATATAAAATTAAAAAATAACTCGGAAAGAGGAGAGAAGAAAAAAAGAGAATTTTAATGCGTAGAGAAAGACAATTCAACGCTGGTCATAAATTTCCATAATAATCTGCGTGGGCTAACAGCAAGGTGGAATAAAAAAAAATAATGCCTGTTCCAATGACGGTGAAGGCGACCACACGTCGATTACACGATCGAACTATTCGCTGAGCTTGTAGTTACTGTATATAAAAACATTGAATTTACTCTCTGTGAGTCTGTCAGCTGAAGAAACCGTTAATCGAGTCACTCGTATAATTATCATATATGCGAAACGTTGGTACTCTCTGTGGTGCAAAGTAACGAGGTGTGACCGGATATATATATATATATAGAGGAAAAACATTTTCATATTACACATATCGACGATAATTACACGGTCACTGGTAGTTGAGCGTGAGAAATCGCGATATCTTCATTGCCGGACACGAGATTTTATTTCTTGTTCTCTTTATTCGTATGCAAATAAAATTTTCAACGAGCAGTTATTAATAAGAACGACAAACAATCTTTGACAGCAATAAAACATTTGCCATTTCTTTGTTCGGAACTTATCAATTATTTATACGTAGAATTATTAATTAATTGCAAATATAAGAAGGAAGAAAAATTATACACACTTTTTTTTACTGACTGAGAGAGATAAGTAATGAAATTAACTAAAATTCCAAACAAAAACTTGACAGTTAATTGACCAAAGACTGAATTTTTTATGAAACTTATCGTCATTTAGTTCTGAAATGAAATATTTAGCATGTCAATCGAGAAAGTCTCATAAATAATCTGGACAAATATCAGAAGAAACGTGTATAAATTTCAAAATTACAAAAAGATATCGATAAAAAAAAAAAAATCATCTTCTTGTAATTTGCAGTATTTTTTCTGAATTTCTGATCCTGCGGTCATCATATATCGGTAGAAAGCCCAAAAAATCAAGTATACTCGTTAAAAATAAAAGGATTTGAAATAAAAATGTGGTAGGTATTTAAAAAATTTAATTGAAATTAAATTCTTCAGAAGAGTCCGATGTATCCATGGCACGTGCGGCGCTCAAACAACGTTGACGAATAAATCCGTAAACCTGTGGAATCCAAGACGATAGATATGGACCATGCGAGAGACGTCCAAGAGCTTGGTGGATAATTGGCGACAGAGAGAGAGAAATAGAGGGAGAGAGAGAGAGAGAGAGAGGGAGAAATATGTTCGAGCGGCGTTCCCTTTGGTCCAGTGACTCTCGATTTATCACTTCCACCAAGTTACTCGTTTTCTCCTCTACTTACAAATATACTCTCGATTAAATGACACGAAGTTTATCAAAAATTAAATTTTCAATCGAACAGTGATGATGGAAAAAAAAAATTGCGTAATTTTGTCGATGTAAATTATGATAAATTAATTTTGTAAAATTATCGGATTGCAAGGTTGAGAAACTCTCATTGGTCAGACTGAACTACCACGTGTATATTCCTGAGAAAGAAGGGACATCTTCCCATCTCTTCCGTACATTAAAAATGGCCTAAGAGAGAAAAAGAGGGGAGAATGCGAGATATCTCTCGGTTGTTGTAATTTGATGGGAGTAGCAAACCTGGATAATTAGTTTCACTAATCGGCTAATCAGCGCTGATATATAATATGAAATATATTCGCGGTACAATTTCACCTCCCGTGGTTGATGGACGCGCGCGTGTTCGACCTCAACCAGTCGAATAACTCGAATTGAGCTCGCGAGGATTTTATTCATTAGCTATAATCCTGTTATTATTCCCCCTTTAAGTAGAGGTCAAAGTTTTTGCAAATTTGTGTCGACTCAGACAAATGTGGGGAATATTCTGGCGCGAACTACCCCTAATTCTCCATCCCCCTTTTTTTTTCAAATTCTACATATCTCTCACAGTTTATGTTTTTTTTTTTCCAAACGGATTTTAACAATTTGGCAATTCGATGAAACTGATTCTGATTATTTTCAATCGCACAGGTGAATATTGCCAGAGACTTGATTACTGCGCCTCTTCACCGTGCAGAAATGGCGCCGAGTGTAACTCCCTGGACGATGATTATCGATGTACCTGCGCCCCAGGATTTACAGGATCAAATTGCGACGAGGACATTGACGAGTGTGATCGTGATCCATGTAAACATGGAAGCTGCAAAAACACTCATGGATCTTACAAGTAAGTGAACAATTTTCATCATATATTACGAAATTATGACAATAGATAATAATTTTTTCGCAAATTGGGACAAGTTCCCCGTACACAAAATCTAAAAAAAAAAAAAAACATACATCGTACAGAGTATATGTGTGGTTGTTGGTCGTTCGTAGTTGTTCCAAGTCGATTCTACCATAAGCCATTTGGCTGTGTGTCCAAGATGGAGTTTGACAGCGTTTGTCAGTCCGAGAAAAATGCTATGGAATAATCGCTTGTGGCATGTACGAACGAGAGGCGTCAGTACGTGGTTGTTCCAAGTCGATTCGACCATTAGCCATTTTTCTATGTGTCCAAGATGGTCTTTGCCAGCGTTAGCCAGCGTTTGCCAGTAAGAGAAATATCCTATGGAATATAATGGCTCGTGGCGTGTACGAGGAGGGGCGTTAGTATGTCCAAGTAGGTAGAAAAGTCCAAAGAGGAAGCAGAAGAAGAAGAAGAAGAATAGGAATAAAAAGAGGAATAGCATACGATGTGGGAAAGAAAGGCGGGAGATTGAAGAGTATGAGTGAAGACGAGAAGGAGGACTCTTCTTCTGGTATTCTGTGGGAGTCCTTGAGGATATTTCTTCGTACCCATTGGTCCACGAGAGTTTCCACAACGTTCTCACTCCTTGTCTCCGGGGAGAGACTTTTGTTCGTCTGTGTGTGTGTGTGTGTGTCGCCCTCTCGTGTTTGTCGCTCGCAATTACCAATTGATCACGGATTCATCCGGGAATAATGTTGAAGCAGGTGATGTCTCGAAGAAAACATGAGATAAGAGGGAGGGGGCGATGATCCGTAAGGAAAGGAGCGATCAATCTCACGGGTCATTAAAAATTTTCATCTCTCCGTCTACCAATCGAAATACCATTTCGTCCTCTCCGAATCCGTCATTCTGATTGGCCGTGACGCTTTGTTCGATGTCCACTGCTATTAGGATAGCATCACATGGACACTATATACAGTTCCCATGATGATTCTTAATCGCGTTTTAGACCGCCATATATTTCTTTGCGCTCCTCAATTCACGTGGCAGATCGATTTCTCTCAAAATATAATATAATCTTCAGAGAATAGTCACTCTACCTTTCCTTCTCTTTCCATATTGAGCTCTGTTAAAAGTAAAGGCCAATTTTTATGTAATCATTGAGTGAAATGAGACCGTTATCTCTACTTTTAAATATGTCCACCAGGTCGCTAAAGGTCAAAGTACATCTAACCCCCAATTTCGTCAGTCGACCCTATCGTAGTTTGGAAAACGGTACAACTAGATTTAGCATGATTAACGAGGTTTGTAACCTCAAGCGAAGCATTGGCCATGCTTGGCTAACACTCTCGCTGCCATAATCTCAAAGATTCCAGCATAAACGAGAAATTTCCAGCTGGCTAGCAGCGTGGAACGTCCCACGTGATTTGAGACCACCTGCGAAAAGAATCCGTTCCTTCTTTCGACCGCGAAAGGCCAATAAAAGGGATTCCTCGAGGTCCCCGACCTTCGACACCTGCGAGAGTCATCGAGCTTCCCTTCCTACCATTTTTAATTTTTTTTTTTATGGCTCTCGAAATTAGGCTTCACCAACCCCTCAAATTAGCCAAGCTAACAATTATTTGCCAGTTTTGGACCGAAATTTTATCACGTGACTTGAATACATTCTTCGGAAATAGGCACTTTTGTTTGGTGTGTTGATTAAAAAAATTGTGATTATTGTTCGATCAAAAATTCGATCAAAAGCAGTTATAAGCCGATCCCATCTCTTTAAATAACCTTTTTCGCATAAATAAGTCTTGAATTTTTGAAAAAATACTCGCTCGTTCCTTCGCTCCATACACAAAACTCAAAACCCTCTTTTGGGTCGTGGCTTTTTTTTTTTTTTTTCGCTCCCCCGTTCAAGAAAAATCTGCCTATTCCCATTCATCGCAATAGCGAGCATTCGAGATACGAGAATACACGATTTAAAAAGATAACTACAAAAAGGACGAATAAAAAGGTGGAAGAAAAAAAAAATCTCGAGCAGGTACGAAGCTGACTCTATTCGTAGAAAAACTTGTTTGATCATTGTCGTTGTTGCGGGATAACTCGGGGCAATATACATCAAAGACGTGAGTGGTGGTCAGTGTGTAAGTTCTAAATTCACGAGAGTGAGGAATATTATAATCTTGAAGTCTTTCGGTTCATATACGTGACTCGAATGACTCGCGTGAGAATTTTTACTATATATATATTACGTATAGTCACCGGATGCGAGATTGCCCTGTTTTTTTTTTTCGTCTACTATTTTTATCCTCGTTCAACAACTGTAACGCCTCTTTTGCTGTGAACAAAACGTTTCTACGTCAAGAAGAAAAAAAAAAATGTCGCCACTTTGGTAATTCCTCATGGACGATTAAATTTTCCTAGCTAACCACTTGGTAATCATCCCCTGGGAATGACCAAAAATTTTATGAGCTGCTTTTACAAAAATTTATTTCACTGGAGGACAAAACCACAGACGTGATACGAATGTAAATTTATTTCTCAAAATTCAACTAGAAATTCTCGCGTCATGTGTACTTTTTATCGTATTTATTATCCACTGTACATGAGTCGTGCGAGCAAAATATTCATTTGTAAATTTAATGGCGGATATGCATTAGCGTACAGAGCACTTATAATTAATAATTCGCTTGACCAATTAAACAGACAATCGTCCTCGTATTTATGAAAACGCGTAAAACATTTTACAAACAGACAGATCTCGAGGTCAACGATCTGGATTAAAATGATCCTGAGAAATCGCGTCAGTTAATTCACGCGTATGTATGTTCCTTGTGCGAATATCAATTCACACACACACACACACACACACAGAAGAGTAGGAAGCTCGATTAAATAGACTTTACCAAGAATATGTTTCTTTATCTCGATATAGACTATAATTTTTTTTTTATACCGTCTAATGTATCCACGATAAATGTCCAGTCATCGATTATGGCCTTAAACTCATGGAAAACCTCGATCTCGCTCAACATATTATCGATATAAAATATGTTCTCGATCATAGATCGTGAATATCCTACGTTACTGTGTAATCAATGATCTCGTGTTCTAATTATCCGCTAGGCGTGTCCATTTCTCAGTCAAGTCAATATATATATATATAGATTGACCTCTATCGATAATAAAAATTAACTATAGCGACAGAAACAACGAAAAGTCTTGATCAAATGAAATTCAATTTCATTCAATTTTCATTTCCTCGGACTCATAATTAAATAATTATCGATACGAAGACATTCTTTAATAATTTTCATAATTTTTTCTGTTGACCTTATTGGATATTTATGCCTGAGTTTGTACTGCTTGGAATAAGGTTATGAATTTTTTTTTGTGTATTTTATTTATATATTTTCATGGCTATATCAAGAATCTTAAATATTTGTATAAAACAATTTTTCTGAAATTGCCAAAGTTTGCAAAGCGACTGTTTTTGCATGGCATTGAAGTTTAGTTGCTCGTTGAGAATCAGTGCAGATTTTACATGAAAAAAAGTTTTGCAAGTAACAAAATTTCCCACCATGAATTAGATAAATTCTCAATGTGAACTGCACTCAAGGGCTGCAATAAAATAATAATCTCGGGAATGATCGTTGATTTTTCAAGGTGTGTGCAGCGACACATCGAAAGATCAGTGAAAGCTTCAACTCGAGATGGATAAATAATGACAAAAAATATTTTATTAGGATAATTTATTAATTTAATTAGGGACTGAATTGGATATAGAGAAAAACGAAGATAAAATTAATATTCAAGTGGACTTAGACGAGAAACGAGGAAAAAAAATAATTAAAGAACGAGGAAATGGTGACTGGTCGTGAGAATGGGAGAGAGAGAATTAGAAGAAAAAAGAATCAGTATGACAGAGCTGACGTAACGATTATCGGGTGGTCTCAATTCGACCAATTAGGGTGGGAAAGTTAGCATTACTGACAGTGGGCTGTTCTCGTTGTTAATTTAGCAGTGTGTATTTCGTTAACAGCGTTAATCGGTCTCTTTAAAACGCGCACATTGTTTTAAATTATGAGCTATCGTGGCATTCGAATTTTTTTCCATTTACGTCGCTCGCATATTTCTCGATGATATTTTTAAATATATATTTTTATATCTATAAATATGGATCCTTGCTGCTCAGATATACATGTAGATAATAATCTAATCTGTAACAATATTCGAGTGGGATGATTAAAAATAATAATAATAAGAAAAAAGTTTGACGAATTGAAATATTAATGAGATTTTGTACAGTTCGTATAATGAAGCTGATGCACCCGATCGAAATTAGGCACTGAAAAAAAATAATACGAGTACACCGAAAGGGAAAAAACTGATAATGTATGAGAGGTAATTATGTCAAGTAGCATACTATATATTATAGCGTGAATCGAAAGAAAAGCTTGCGGAACGAAACGAGAGACTCCCGTGTGCTCGCGTTCATATATATATATATATATATATATATGCACGCAGCAGGTTCGAATCGCTACGACCAGTTTTGTCATTAGCGCTCACGCAGGGTTCACGAAAATTAATTCGTGCTCACGTGATCGCGCCGTGTTGATAGCCTGGACCACAGCATCCCCTCTCTCTCTCTCCAGCGTTTCTCCTTTCTCCGCCGATTTCTTGCCCGTTCTCCGTTTAATTGACGTCAAATTGGGCTGAGACAAAGATTGGATCCGCAATGACGAAAATGAAGAAAAAGAAGGATCGAACGGTGCGCATCTAAGAAAGTTGAAGCATATATATATATATATGTGTGTGTGTGTGTGTGAGTGTGTGAAGCTTTATACATAGAAAAAGAATACATGAATGAAAACGGAAAGAAGAAGGGAACCGCGCGAGGCAACCCGTTCGATCAACCTTTACGAGGCCATCAAATTTCTTGATGAAAACATTCACGATGAGAATATTAAACTGCCGAGTTATTTGAGAGTGTGTAACGCAAAGGCGAAAGAGTGATGCCAGCAAACGCCTTGTGCTGCTCGGTACACCAATAATTATACATATATATGTATATATATGTATAATTATTACACATATAACACAATTATTATAATATATATATATATATATATATATTCTATCTCATAAAAAAACAACAATCCTTCAGAAAAACTCAGAGCTATAATATGGAAATTAATAATTAATTAATTAATTATGGAAAAGATTTACCGAGAGCAATTGGAGGCAGCGAATTGTCGACCTTTGACACGAAAAGTTACAGATTAGTGTGCTCAATGACACCGATGACGTTGCGATGAGAAAGAAAAATCAGAAGTTTGAGTTCCGAGTTCTTTCCAAAGACATATCCGAGTATATATATATTAATGTGGGTCTCTGGCGAAAGGGGTCCTACTGTAAGTTGTATATATAGTGGAGCCAGTAGACGCCCCGCGACTCTGAGGTCTTAATTGGCAAAGGGTCGTGTATATATATATATATATGGGCAGCAAACTTCACGTGACTCTAGTTCGTTCAGAGTTGGAGTTGCCTAATTAATTAGCCGTAGGGACAATAATTAATTATGGAGAGAAAGAATCAGAGACCCAAAGCGTGCGATTATTCACGGCAGGACTACTCACAACTTATTTTTTTTTTTCGACTCATATACACATAACTTCAGTATCATCCAATCACCTTTGACATCGCACTCGCTTAACTGTTAATTGTTTATTTTTATGTCACTTGGAGTGGAGACTTTAGTAAGCTAATAATCATACAAAGTACCGGCAAATCTTTAAATTACGTAAACAAATTACGTACGAGATCCTTTCAAAGTCTCAAACATCCAGAACACTTAATTCCCATATCATTTTGTAATTTTTGAATTGGCTCACTTTCGGCTCCTGATGGGATTTTAATGGTTTTACAGAGGAAAAAAATTACTTTCTTTTTATCCGAAAATATACTTGCTTAACGTAAAAATTATAAGTCACGGAGTATCTCCCCTCATATATAGCACTTAAATTGGTCCATGACCATATACGAGAGTTTTATTTTTTTCATTCGTCCAAAGTATTTCGCTCAAATTCTATGAAAGGAAAAGAAAGTGATGGGAAGGAAAGTCGAGGAACATTCCGTAATGGTCTTTGGCAGTAAAGTGTGTAAAATCCAGTCACAGCTTTTATCCATACGCACATGAACATATCCGAGGTCCACCAGATCGTTCTTCACATATGTATAAACTGAGACAATCTCACCGCGAGAGTGCAGTTCGCATCAGTTTTTCGTATATATATAATGTATATATGTATATATACATATATATGAGCTCGCAATGTGGTCAGGGCTGACATGACGATATTTTGTACGTAGACATGACCCCATGAAATTCATTCGATCCATTGCATCGGTTCAATAACTCGTTCTACACGTTCCAAAAATATTTCTGACATTACTCGTATATGGACAGACCCGGCGATGATAATTCATATCTTTCATTTGTATAAAAGAAAAAAAAAAAAAAAAGGTGTATCGATAATTTTTGCACATTTATTCCATATGGATGATACGAAATATTTTCTAGTTTTAAAGATTTTTTTTTTCGTAAACGGTGAATATTAATATAATCATAAATTTATGTTTGATGAGAAAATTATGCGACAGAATTTATCAGCACTGGTATAAAATTCGAAAATAGCATGAGGGTTTCAAAGTTTCCGTACACTGAGATATTGGTCGATTTGCAATGAAAAAGATTATTTATTGATGACCAATTAGTGAATTTTATAGAAATGACAATTTACATTCAAATTTAATCTTTTCATCAATGATAAAAAAAAATAATAATTTCATTTTTATCAAACTCAAATACTGAATTAATTATTATCTCAATGCTGGCATATATCGTTTGGGTTCAACCCTTGGATTGCGATAAAATTGGATTTATTCCATTCCAATCGCTTTTTTATACGATTAAAATATGAAAAAGGGCAATCTAATTCTACAACAGATTATTGTATATCTCATGTGTATAGTAACGAGTTTTATTCATAATGGGATAAACGTGCCGAAAAATCGAATTCACGAGAGACCCAAGAATATTAAACTTTTTTCGATGAAATTTCCGAGGGGACATGTGCCCATTTTGAAGATCAGTTTGCTTCTAGGCATAGGTTGGCGTTCCGCTCCATGCGAGCCCCCTCGTTCTCGGCGTTGAAGCTGCCGGACCAGAGAAGCAAAAGGGAAAACCCCATATAGCTTCTCCATTGTCCTCTGGTCGAAAAATGTACCCCTAAGGGCGTAAATATTCTATAGCACCCGACCGATTTTCGTGCGTCTGTATATATATATGTGTGTGTGTGTGTGTGTGTGTGCGTGTGTGTGCGTGCGTGCCTGCCACGTTTCCGTCGACCCCCTCGTTCATTCTATTCCATGCTTAGCCCCGAGAGGGGGCAGGGTGAGGCAGAGGATCGTGTGTGCTCGGTGACATCCGGCAAACAAGTGAAAATTAAACTGCTCGATCTGCACATCGCGTGGCGGTGGATTAAAACTCACTCTCTCTCGTTCTATCGATAAGCTGTCATTCGATGTAATTTATATCTCACTGGGCGATAGGCATATATATATATGTATACATGTAATATAATAATACGTGGCATTTGCAACGATCAACGACAACGATCTTTTTAATTCTGGAAAATTGCTTGCATATTCCCCCTTAATACATGCTATGCGATTCCCTTATTTCTCATGGAAAATGGTTTTTGGGATTGTGGGCAATTTTGATGTTATTCGAACCATCTGAAAGGAAGTGATTGAATTATTACAAAAATATGGATCAGCTAATTTTTTGGTAGAAAAATATTCGCTCTCACTAGCACGATATCGACGACTGAAAGTTAAAAGCGAGTAAACCGCAAATTTGCATTAACATAATTTATGACTTGGTGGCAATTTTCGACTATTTAACTTTTCTCACTTCCGGCCGGTGATTATGAATATTTTTTATCAGCATCCATATGGTCATCTTGGTGATAAAAATAATCTACATAAACGATCAAATGACAAAGAAAATTAAAACGGTACACTCACGAGTGCTTACGCATTATCATACCGATGTCAATTATCCTTAAGGGGCACCGCATTAAGTAAATGCACCGCGAGAGTAGCTCGAACGATGGGCGATTTTAGCTTTCTCTCACTCGCTCGAAATTATGAGCGTTTAGACATCAGGCTTACGTGCTCGCTTAGCTGCTGAGCGCGAGCGAGTACGAGCGAGAGAAGAAAGCATCCACGGTCAGGGGGATCAACTCTTGGAGCAGGCAGTGAGCAAGCGAAACAGTGAAATAGCATCGAGTTTTGCGACGGGCGAGTTCCACAACTCTACACACATAGAGGGAAGACCCGGCAAACAGGCCCCAGGTGGTTCAGCGAGAAAGATAGAGAAAGGCTAGCCTCTCTCTCTCTCTCCTCCCCTCCGCCCTTTCTATACCGAGACATTGTATATGTATAATATACATATATATATATAGAATACAAACGAAAGACCGGGAAAAAGGATGAAAGACGAGCGCCGAGAACGATCGTCAAGTGCGAGGGAGGGAAAAAAAACGAAGAAGGAATCAGAAGAATAAGATGGGAAGAAACTTTAAGAGCGAAGGAAAACGAGAGACAGAGAAAGGAAAAAGGCCCGACGCGATCCTCGAGATTAGAGTGGGGGTATAGGACATGTATACAGTGAGAAAGAGGAGGGAGAGGGCGAGAGCGAAAGAAGGAGAGAGAAAGAGAAAGAGATTGGGGCCCTGAACAGCCGAGTTCTCACGGAAACGTACGAACAACTCATGCGCCACCGCAGCGGCGCACGATAGAACGTATATAGGCAGTCGGTCTCAGCCGCCCGAGAGCGTAGCACGTTGTTTGGGTCGACATCCAACCCCAATTGTACATGATTTCATCGAGTTTTTTCACTTTTTTTTTTTTTCATTTTATTCTTCTTCATATATCTTTTCTCCATCCACGATATAATGCTCGCGCGTGTGCTCAACCGGAAGTGATGCAACGTAGTGTTTATTAACGTTTTATCAGTGAACGACAAGGGAAATCTGCAACGCGGAATGGATAATTTTGCCAAGTGTGTATCGTCGATTGACTGTGTGATCGAATAGCGCGCTTGGCGATAGCCACAAGTCCCCAAATCACAGTTTCGCTTTGACGGATAAACGCGTCAGATTTCGCCCTCAAATTTCACACTCAGTGGATTTAAATTTATTACAAAGTGTGTGTGTTTGATAATTAACAGGGAGAGGGGAGAAGAGGGAGAAAAATAAGTGAAGAGTGTCTCATATCAGTGCCCACTTGGATATTTAATAAACAAGTGATTGAAAAAAAAATCCGAGTGCAGTGAAACTTACGAGGATTGTCTTTTGTTTGTTTGTTTTTTTTTTTTTTTTTTTATAATCGTTTCCGTATTTTAAACAATTTGAGGTAATTGAGAAAGACGCGATTTTGAATGACCGGTGATTTGGCAACGCCTCGCGATCGCTGCAGGGCTCCCGGTCATGGATAGGACAGTGATTCGTCGTAACACAGGATAAAGGCAATTTGAGCGAGTTTAGCGGCTACTCTCGAGTGGACACTCTCTGTATCATACATATATATATATATATATATATATATATATATAGATAGATATATATATATATAAATCTATAGGAGAGCATCACAGTTGGCTCGTATCGTATATGGTACACTGAACAACGCATATGATATACGTTTTATAAAGTTTAGTACTGCATAAGAGACGCAACGAGAGTTATAACACGAGAGCTAAGAGCGAAAGGGCCCTGGACCGGTGTGGTGGCTGCATCGCTCTCGCGAAGCGCTCTTCTGCGTCTGCGCGCGCGCGTGTGTGTTTACGTGCATATATATAGATATATACATGTATATATGTGTATATATATATATATATATATATAGGCTTGCTGGTGTACCGTGTGCGCGCGCAGGGCGAGTAAACGCTAGGGAGCCTAGCGAGTCGGAAGCTGTATGGGCCGAACGGAAAAACGTGGGAAAGCCACCCCGTACGCTGTGAAGCGTCCAAACTGAGCGCTCTTAATCGTAACACTTTGTTTATGTCGGAAAATTATTAGAAAATGTTTTAATTAAAAAATTGATCTATGAAAAAAAAACAATTTTCCTCTCATCCAGCCGATATAATTTTCTATTATTTATCAAGAGATAAAAAAAAAAAACGTCCCAGCTGCGGATTCGATCAATCTGACAGCCGAGTAAGAGGGAAAAGTATTTTTTTTTTACCGAGTTAAAATAAACTCGTAATCTATGCTCAGCTTCCATTATAATTGTGAACTCTGACCTCGCAATTTCTTCTTCTCCTTCTGAAGGAATATTGCCGAGTTATCGAACCGAGTAAATTGTGCTGTATACAACTCGACGAAAGGTTATCCCCGCAGTGACATTTGTTTTCCTCACAACGATGAAACGTAATTGACCATTAATCAAATAATCGTCTTTGGTACAAAAATAAAAATATATATATATATATATATATACAGAGGCTCGCTGTGTGAAATTTGTGATAAAACCTAACCCAGGATTATATAGATCTAGTTTATAGTGCAAAGAAGATATACGAAGTTTCCAACGAATATTTAACGTGGAACGGTGCAATGTCAAAGTTCTAGTGTACCACGGATACAAATATATATATATATATTTTTAATTTTTTTTTATTTATCATTATTTCTGATGTGATAAATCGTCGTTGGGTGACTTGGTGCAATTTTTTTTGTTCGTGTCAGTGTGCACAAAGTTTCGTGATAAAGTGCATTTGTAAAATTAATTTTATCAAATTCACGTATATATGTAGAAGAAGAAAAAAATATATATATAACACATGAAACGAGTGTTTGAGCCAAAAGTGTGATTTATACGGATAATGACGTAGCAAAGGATCAACTGAGAGGATTAAATGATAAAGAGAGAAGAAAAATCGTGATTCTTTATGAAATATGTGGACTACGCCCTGGAGTTACTCGCGGGCTCCGAAAACCACTGAAAATGAGTCTTACGAGTTTGTTTCTGGTGCTCCTGCTGGCAGCGAGCTCAAGGTATATTTTTAATTTTTTTTTTTTTTTTTTTTTTTCATCCGTCAAAAAACAACGAGGCATAAAAAAATCATCCTAAGCAATAATTTTCCATACCTCTATGGATTAATATCCCGTTGAAAATAATTTTTACCCGAAATATATGAAAAATATACAAATTAAAAAAAGCCATCGATGAATAATTATAAACGAAATTTTATATATTTTCAATCGGCTCGAATTATTATACACGTGGATTTCTTTACTCGTGAATTAAATCCCGTCGGATTTCACCTCAGTCTCAGATCGGATACTTTGTGAAAATGGTTAAAAAAATTAATTCAAAAAAAATGAATGAAAAAAAAAAAATATCTCGTGTGACGAAAACTTTTTACATGGCTATTGTCAATTTTCCGGGGTCTCGCGTGCAATGTCGCCGGATATTGTGCGGAAAGCCGATATTCCCGTTCGATAAGGGGTTACCCCACCAGCACATCGGCAGCCCCGAGACACGCGATCCTCTTCTCGAAACAATAAAGCTCGTTGTTTTCCAAGTTTAATTTTTATCGTTAATACACACACACACACACACACTTTTTATAGACCCGTATAACTCGAAGATGATACTCGTAGTCGGATTCGCGATATATGAGTCAGAAATTGACATTCTCAAATATCGGTGATTGTCGAATGATTTTATTCCTGGCATGGAAATATTGATTGAAATTTTATAATCCAAGATTGTAAATTCTCAATTAGGTTTTAGAATCGATAGTTCATCGACCAAATAATTTTCATTGCATATTTTTCACAGTTTATTATTCTTATTAATTTTATCAAATTTTCTGCTATTCGAGGAAAAACATCGTTCATCGTTCGTTGATGTGCAATGATTAAAGAAATAATCGAGATTCTGAATTATTCAACTTCGTGCCATTTTTATATTCAGAATTATTATAATTCGATACGTAATTATATGCATTTTACTCTCAATTTTTTTTTGGGAAATTTGCAGAATTCTCTGATGCCACAAAGTTCTAGGATTTTTAAATTTAAGGTCACAATTAACTAGTGGGGTTAATTTTATCTGTAATCGAGTGAAAATTTGTTTTTACAAGTGATCGTTACAATATATAATAAATCTTAATCTAATAATAAATAATAATAAATCTTAATCTAGTTGTAAAAAATTTTACAGAAGTTGAAAAATGAATTCCTGGATATCTCCTGAGATAAAAAATTATTATTCTTGGTATAAATTTATAAAAAAAGAATAAAAAATATTGATCGTTAATATAATAAATCTTAATCTAGTTGTAAAAAACTTTACAGAAGTTGAAAAATGAATTCCTGTATATCTCCTGAGATAAAAAATTATTATTCTTGGTATAAATTTAAAAAAAAAAAGAAGAAGAAATATTGTTCGTTAATATAATAAATCTTAATCTAGTTGTAAAAAACTTTACAGAAGTTGAAAAATGAATTCCTGGATATCTCCTGAGATAAAAAAATTATTATTCTTGGTATTAATTTAAAAAAAAAAGAATAAAAAATATTGATGATTATAAAGGAACATATTCTGCTACAATCGTCGATTGCTAAATTCTAATACAAGAATAATGACAGATTACCCATGAAACGTTCTTTTTCTTCGTTTCTTTTTCACGATTCGTTATTAAATGTTTTTTTTACGAAACTCTTTGCAGATGCATGTGCACGACCGGATATACTGGACAAAATTGCGAGAACGAATACATACCCTGTGATCCATCGCCGTGTGAAAACGGTGGCTCATGTCGACAGATCAATCAACTGGACTACGAATGCAGCTGTCCCGACGGTGAGTCATTGAAAAATATTTTCATCGATGCTGTTGGAAGATAAAATAACCGTGATATTTAATTTTGGTATTTCGAGACAAATTCAAATCTGACCAATTCAATTCCAAATATTTTTATAACGAGAAATATCACAGTATTTTTTGTTCCCCCTTAATAATTAGATGCTCCAAAACGTGTTTTCCTCCCATAATTAGATGCTCCGAAATTTCCATTTTACTCGTACGATTTTTTATTAATATCGACGAGATCGACCTTTGGCCTAAAAAATTATCAAACGTTTTCAGACATCTCTAAACTTACCGAATAATTTTATATTAATAATTACCCATGACAAAAAATTAGCCTTTTCTTCACCTAACACTCATTTTGTCGAATTCTTCGGTCCTACGTGTAAGGACACTCGCATACCCATAACACAAAATTTAATCCCTTATAAAAAAAAAAAATTATTCTCAACCTTGACCACATGGCCACGACACACGAGCATGGCATCAAACACGAGACCATACCAAACTTTTATACACAGGAATAAAGCAATTGAAACGCACAAAAGTTTTTAGTCGTAACAAAGAAAAACAAGAGTACTGGTAGAGAGAAATTGAGGGAATCGAGTATTGTCCGTTTCGATTTATAATGATAAACCACCACGTCGTATGTATGTTTGGCCTCTTTCACGCTAATGACCCCCATGAATCGAGTCTTTGCTAGGGAGCACATTTTGTTGCTGCAAAAAAGAACGAAAAAAAAACACCATGGCAACGAAGGCATCAAGTTGACAAAAGTTCATAAGAATGGGCAGTTCGTCGACTCGGTAGAATAAAGATAAACTTTTTGTCTTCGTTCTGGTCTGTTTGCTAGGGAACTTTTTTTTTCCTTTCCTCACAAGTAGACATCGTGATGCTTACCTTGTATATATATATATATAAATCCCACCATTATGGTTATTGACCTCAGAGCCAGTACCAGATGAGGAAAAAAAAAATATTTTTAATGTTTTGTCACTATTTTGACAAATAAACAGGCTGATTTATACTCTAATGTCTAAAACTTTGCCTCTCATTGAAACTCTGACCTCACACGTTGTGCTAATTTGAATTCGTAATCATTCAAGCTTTCAACAGCTCCATTTGGTTAATTAATCTATGGGTTTATTTTTCTTAAAATTTTTTTTAAATCGAATCAACTTTTCTTTATTGAAAGTAAAAAAAAAAAAATCCAAGTGAAAGTGCAAAAAAATGGGAAAATTACACGTCCGAGATACAATATTATACGTCATGTATATATCACTGCTGTGCATATACAAATACAGATATACAAAGGTGGAATAAAATTCCTCGTGTGATGGTTGATGGAAGCGAAAGGCTCTTCTCTCCCTCGCTGTTGGACATGGTTGTGTCAGAGGGTTACAGCAAAAAGGAAAGAATGAGAAGAAGGGAAGTCGCGAGAAAAAGGCGAGGAAGGGAGGGGAGGGGAGGCACACGATTACCCGGAGTAACAGGTACACTCAACAGGGTCGGTCGAGTATTTCATTACAAGAGAGCGCTCGCGCGGGCAACGAGGTTTATGCTTAATTCGAGAGCCTAGGGTCAGCCTAGCGTGGCCTGTTGGAGGGGGAATCTCTTACTCCATACATGCGTGTTCATTTGCGCTCCCCCCCCCCCCCCCCCTCTCTCACTCACTCACTCACTCACTCACTCACTCTCTCCCACTCTGCACACACACCACACAAGAGTATCGCACAATGCTTTATGCTCGACTCTTTTTTTTTCATTCTTTCTTCGTCTTTCTTTCGTTTCTTACAGCGATTTCCTTCTTCCTTTCCCTCGTTCTCTTCTCGCACCGCTAGCTTCTTTGGCCCGCGTGTCTACCTCATCTTCGTTTTTCCCAGGCGGACCACAACCGTGGCGACCCCACCTTCTTTCTCGGTCTTACGTCGAGGCCTTAAGCGAGCCAGCAAGGAAACTCAGCGATAAAATGCACATAAACTTATTATTAAGGGGAAACTAATACTGATATTTCTAATTCACGTACTTTTGTATGGATGTAGAAGACGAGAATTTAAAGGCTTGTTTTATGACCTAAAAAGGGAAGATAGAAAAAGGGAAGATCTAGAGGACTGGAATTTAAACGAGTTTCAAGCCTAAAATTGAAAGACCTTTTTTTAGGCCTAAAAAGTAAGACCAAAGACTAAAAAGACTGTAGGACCTCTATGGTACCAAATCGAGATAAGCTTTCAATTTTCATCCAAAGCACATTCTTTCTTCACAGCATCACTAAAATTCATCTCAATTAATGTCTCAATTTTTTTTATTCTTCTTTTACAATTATAAAAAATTCGTTCTATTAGCTCTAAGATTTCATTTATTTATCTCATTCGGTAAAAGTTAATAAATTTTATCGAGACTCGTTCGACGTGTCTCCGGTAATGTCGACTGCAATCGGAAAACCGGTGTGTTCTCTCGGCATTCAGTTGAGTCCCAACGCTACGAAGACTCCCTTGTCGAGTTTAAAGACCTGTCGAGTGCGGGCTAGAAGAGGTAATGGGGAAGGGGGTGGGGAGGGCATGCAGCAAGGACGAGGTCGTAACTATCCGGGTGGTGAGCCGCGCCTTTCGAAAGATATTCTCCCCTTCGTCTCGTTCCTTATACATATATACATGTCCAGATAACTCGAACCGGACAGAGTCTCGTAGTTTGAGTTGATTTTCTAGAGTTTACGCTTATTGTATCCTTTAATGGTTCAATTTGGAATGGTCAGTCATCTCCGTCTCTACTTCCCTTATTTTGAAATTTCCATTCGTTTTTTGAATTACGAGAACTTTGTATTACTCTCAAACGCGAGAGTAACCTGATAAATTGACTATTCTGGCTTGACCACTTAATTTCTTCACTTCTGACCTGTCGGAATAATGAAGGGGTCAAAATTTCATGTTTTATTTCCTGTTCTCTTTGCGAACCCTTGGGGGTCAATCGAGTTTATGCAACGTTAGCTTACTTATCGAACTTGACCTTATCGTGACCCGTAGTCACCCATAGAGATCAAGTAACATTTTCTAGTCGATTAAAAAAAATAATAATAATTCAATTATTTGCATTATATCTAATATGCGCTAACTTTTTTTTTAACTTGACCTCATTTAATCGTGCCTCACGCACATTCGACAGAGCTACACTTATGGTTACTTCAATTCATATATATATATATATGAGCCACATTTTTATCTATTTACATTGATAAATATAAAAATATTTTGCAATATATAATTACATATATATCTAATTATGCAAATGCACATATGCGACCACATTCAAGCAGACAGAGATCATATACTTGGATAAACTTGCTCTGTGGTCACTCTGCTAATTAGAAAATGTTGTATCGATTGAAGCGAGTTTAACGATTTATCGCACGCCCAACGGATTAATCGGACGGTCGAGATTCCGCGTCTCGATACACTGCCCTGTACGTGCAGTCTACCGATATTCCAAACTCGCATTGGCTCTATGCCTATCTCTATCTTGAAATACGCATATATATATATATATATACATATACATATATATATACACACATATATATATAAGAGAGATTGCGTTTGAGCGAATACACTTTATACTCGCCGCTTCCTCTGCGGCACATCTTGCGCCAACATCATTCTCGATCGTCCCTATTATAACTGGCATTTCTTCTTCATCGGTTCTCTTGAAGTTTCATAGATGTGCAAATCTTTGAAGGAACATTCAATATTCTCAAAAAAAAATTAAATATAAAAAATCTTGAGATATTTTAGGGGTTTATTCAGAAATCTATCAAATATCTTTAGAATATATTTTATTTCTTTGATAAATTTCTTCTTCCTGTAAAATATTAATACATTTATTAATAATTCATTAATATCAAAGTATCATATTATAAAAATTGGCAGCATAGCCATGTGTGCTATCGTGCCTTAAAACCTTCAACATTATCATATTCTTGAACGTACCGGGTGGTCGGTTTCGTTTCTGGGTAGGATCGATCGTAGCTTCATCGTAATGTTACACTCATGTAATTGATAAATTCAAAGCTACATATATACACTACATTACGATCTTGAGCTCTCCAACAAATATTCACACGTTAAGGAAACACCGGCAAGAGTCTCGTATACCTAATTTCCCGTAATATTGTTACATCCTTTTTGCTTACCTCGGACAATATCGAATGATTCACAAGGGCTCTGCAAAAGCAACAAGGGATATTGTATACATCCACGTTGAATTCATCGTCAATCTCATATTCTTGCGACTCGCATACACAAACACACACATACATCCATATATATATATATACATAGAGATAAATACATAGAGATTCCCCTACATTCTTGTGGTATATTATACTGAACATACACCGAGAACATGCATAGATACCGCAACAAATCCTTACCTCTCGCACCCACACATTATCCTCCCTCTCTCTTTTTCTCTTTCTCACCCCCCCACCCCCCCCCCCCCCCCCCCCCCCTCCACCACTCCTCCTCTTTCCCCGTCCATCTCTCTCCATCTCATTCGCGATAGAACATTGTAACATTCAGGATAGTCTCGTGGTCTCTCCTTATGTTGCGGAGGATGTAAGATCGAGGAAGCGAGAGAGCGGGTGGGTTATGCGCTCGGAGCTGATTTATGCCGTTGAGCGGAGCATAAAGTGCGTAGCACGGGGAGAAATAGCAGATCTCGAAGAGAGAGGCGGACAGAAACACACACATAGATACATTGCTTGTGGCTTGAGACCGCCCGTTCTCTTATATATATATATATACATACATATACATGTATATATATATATATATATATATATATATATATATATATGTAGTGAAGGCTCTGAAGGATATGAGCAAGCGATCGTCCGGACGATACTTTGGCTTGCTATAGTAAGTGCCAAGTGCGAGTGAGATGTGTATACACTTTTTCCATCTCTCTCTCTCTCTCTCTCTCTCTCTCACACATTTTATTCGCCATCTTTCTCTGCAGGGTATCTATATACAGCTGTAGCTATCGCCGTGAGCTTGTACCTATATAGACTATACGAACTGCCGAGTCTTGCCCTTACTTGCTGTATCCACTTTGTCTCCCCACCCATGTACTTTTTCTACTTAGACGTTCGTCGGATCATCGGGTCTCTCGCTCAACTATGGCTTTGCGTTCCCTTTTTGTTTTTTTTTCTCCTTTAATTATGATAATTTGAGGCTCTTTTTTTTTTTTTTTGCATAAATTATTTTAATTAAATTGTTTTGTGAATAATTTTTAAAAGAAATCTTTTTTTTCCATTTTATTTATATATACGAACTGCCGAGTCTTGCCCTTACTTGCTGTATCCACTTTGTCTCCCCACCCATGTACTTTTTCTACTTAGACGTTCGTCGGATCATCGGTCTCTCGCTCAACTATGGCTTTGCGTTCCCTTTTTGTTTTTTTTCCTCCACTACTTGGGAATTTCTCGGTGCTCTACTCGTGTCGAGCAATGCAGACGATATTTGAGCAATTTATTTATTTTTTTCTCCTTTAATTATGATAATTTGAGGCTCTTTTTTTTTTTTTTGCATAAATTATTTTAATTAAATTGTTTTGTGAATAATTTTCAAAAGAAATCCTTTTTTTTTTTTTCCATATTATTTATTGCTCTATTCTACATTATGGAGTTTTCACGCGGTACTCGAATTTCTAACTTTCTCGTGCTACCGTTTGTCCCACGTGACTTGTGCTGTGGATGGAAATCCTCTCGGCTCACAGGACACCCAACCCCGTCAACAGGCCACCAGTGCCTGACAGTGACAGATATCCGTCAGTGCGTTACCTTACTATACCTTATTACAGAGACAGAGACCCACACACACATACACGAAAGTATATTACTATATACTTACTACATACTTACTATATACATAGACACAGACCCACATACACGAAAGTATATAGTAATATACTTTCGTGTATGTGTGTGTGTGTGTGTGGGTCTGTCTCTCTGTGTACACACACAAACGGATAGTGTGTAGTACATATGATTGTATATAAAGTATTATATACCATCTTGGATGTCTCTTGGACCTCATGAGAGGAGTATCGGTATCCCTGGGTGGCAGTTAACGTTCATAAAAGCGCTGCCCTCGCGTGGGCAGTGAAATAAACGAGCCAACAACCAGATCTGGCAAGGTTTGAAGCTCTGATATGCTCCTAGTAGACTCGCAGCTCAAGAAACGTCGTTTTCACATAGTCCACACATGTATATACATATATACACGCACATACTGAAACGCAGGAACAGAGAGCAAGAGGGAGAGAGAGAGAGAGAGAGAGAGAGCGAGAGAGAGCACAACCCTATAGAGACAGAAGCCAAACTCGGCTCTTCAGAATAGAATAATGCTCTCCATGCTCTATTGTATTCAGAATCTCGCCTCGTCTAGCTGCACTATATATATATATATATAATGTATTAGATCTCGAAACTTTACGTTGTGTTGTGAAGAACCTCGCGGACTCGTTTGAATTGCCTTGAATACACTTTAGAAGTAGAGACTGTGTAGAGACTATATATATAGGGAAGCGGAGAATTACTTCCTTTTTGGGTCTATATTGTGAACATATACATATTTGGTAAAAAATGATGCCTTTTCCATCTGAGTATTCGAATAATACTCGACATCGATATATATATATATATGGAATGGTAAGTTTACAGTTTCTCGTGGGGAAAAAACGTTATGGGAACTAAAAATATATACTGACTTTTAAAGCATTATTTATTATAATTGAGAATCTCCAAAAATTGCCTCGATTATAAATCAGATCGAATACTCTATACGTGGGGAGTTTAATAATAATTTAGACATCATAAATCGTAAATTCGTTTGGATAAATAAAAGTTGAAAGAAAAAAAAAAATTAAAATGCGTGGAAAATTAGATCTGAGACAAAATAGACTGGACGATTTTTGCATGAGTCTATTTTCCATTACGATACATATTATTGCATGAGTTCATTATACGAGGATCGAGGAGGCATCTCGCGAAAAATAAAACGCTCACGCGAGCTACTTTTGCCACAGGAACGAACGTAACGCGTGGAGGGAATAAAAAAAAAGTGGATGGAGCATTTGTGTTCTCTTTCATGGAGAGGCTGCTCTGTGCTGCTCTTGAATACAGTAAAACCCTCGGCAGGCACTTCCGAGGCTAAGGTCACATTCACAGCAAAATACAGCGCACACGCGGACTGAGAAAAAAATCCACTCCTGGAGCTCCGCGCGGAAAATTCTCTTTCTCCCTTTTTTTTTTTTTACTTTATTTTATACGCTCAGAAATGCCCGCGTGTATGTGCACTCTTGCGAGCTCACAGTATGCAAAATGAGCACATCGCTTCGAGGGCTCTCCTGTAACTCGCAATAATTTAACGCGGGAATCTCTTTCTTTGCCTCCCACTTTTTGTTCTCCTCGCTTGGCTCCCCCGTCTCACAGTTTTTATCCCTCTCAATCGCCTCAGGTGCCGAATGTCTGCACAGTAAAGAATTTTTCAATTTTTTACTTTTTAAAGAATTGAAGAATTTTTTTTATAAATAAAAATCATTTTTCAATGAAAATATTGCGATAAAAAATTCTCTCCTGCCTCATTCAAATTTAAATCTAAAATTCTTTGTCTTATTTAAGATATTAAATTAATTTAGTTTCTGTTTAAAATATACGTAAATCTGTCTCATACACGTAACGTTTTCTAACTTAAAGCTAAGAGAATAGAAAAACAAAATAGGTACAAATAGAAATAAACTTACGAAACAAGCTGATCTAGCTCATAGTCTTTTTTGGGGCGGCCATTTTTAGAAAATTTTGCGTTTCAGACACAATTTGCACAAATATATATATATATGAAAAAAATATTTACTCTTAATCTCTTGATACAGCACATCGATTCAATTTCAGATTTAATCCCAACAGTTAAAATTCTTTGTCTTATTTAAGATATTAAATTAATTTAGTTTCTGTTTAAAATATACATAAATATATAATATATATATTTAATTATCGAAATTCTTGGTCTCGAATTTACAAAAATATTATTCGATTATTTTATTGCATCTTGGATTCTCGATGGAAAATATTTTTCATTTTGTCAAACTAAATCGGGTGACATTAATATGGGAGGAAAAAATGTTCTCGATGCGAGTCTCGCTATCGTCCTCATATATAGTTATTTTTCTCGATCATTCCAACTGTGCCAATATAAATGCAAATTTATACCATGAAGCTAATGGCCATTCAGATCGGACGAGCTTTCGAGAATTAATCCAGATTTATATCGATATGGCCTTTCTATATATATATATATATATATATATCCGCCATCGTATACTTGCTCACCTGCTTGTGTAATCAAAGCTTTATTTATTTATTTGTAAACGAGGCTTACAGCAATACACAAACACACATACATACACGCACATGTACAGTTTCTTTTGAGCATTATTCGATCTCTTGAGCGAGAATAGGAATTTTCTTTGAGTGTCCGCGTCGTTGGCGAGAATATTCTGCCGTTTACGGGACGTGATTTCTCGTTTCTTCTTTTGCTACTGCGGCTCGAATAATCTCTTTCGCTTCCACTTTATTTCCCTCGATCTCTTTCTACGTCTTCAGACACTCGAGGGCGTTTCTATATACCAGTCCGGAGATTCTCCCGTTGCAACATTTTCCGCAATTGAGCCTCGAGCGCGCAGCGCGTAGGCGCAAAAATCATTTCTCATCTCCATGACAAACTTCGGGATATTCAATGCATAAAATACCGATAAGGAACTTGAATTTTTTAAAAAATGTTCAACACGATTAAGCTCATTTGAATATTTTTCCGATCCTAATATATATATATATTTTTTTCTATTTCGAAACGCAATGCCATATTAGTATGAAGACGATGATAAATATCATATCGCTATGAACCTTATTAATATAATGTGAAGATAACTTCATATGCTTCCCACTCAAAAATAAATTATTAACAGTGTAAAATGTTAACTGTAACGTATGAAAAAAAAAAAAAAGAAAACAGTTTCTTGTTTTATTCCAACAAGCCTCGTTGATCCACCATATCCTTCACGAGAGTGGGAAAGTTTTTTTTAAGAATCTAAAAGTCTGCGTAAAGCTGGTTTATATTGCCGGAAGAACAAGTTTTACCGGACAATATCATTTAATTATTACGACAAGATTTTTGTTTCTTTTTGTTTGAGGAGAGTCTCGTAACGAGTGTAATATGTCTCAGAGGGAGAGGTCATGAACTCTCGGCATACACGCGCTATACGTACACTGTATAATAATGTACACGTTGGCTAACGTGAAACAAGTCTTCGGTTTTATTACACTACATTCGAAAAAAAGAACAATGCGAAAAGATAAAACTATAATAAAAAAAAAAAACATTTAAAAAAATGGCAGCTAGCAAAAGTAGGAAGTTTCACCAGGAAACTCAAAGGTGAAAGTTTATATCGTTTTATAGCATCAGGATATTTATTAAATGATCCGTTTATTGATTTTAATTATCTTTAAAATGGATGCAATGTTTAGATGAAAAAGTATCCTTCGGTTTTTCTTTCTATCCATATAATTGATTATTGATTATCGATTATTGATTATTGATATTATCTGAAAAATATTGAATGCTATTTTTAGACGTCCATCCATAATTTAAAACTCCCATAGCAATAACGATACACAATCGATTCAGATTGTGAATGTGCAACTTAGATTATTCCTTGCATCGGAATTCTTTAGTTATCGTGTATATGTGCATAGGACTGCCAGCGAACTTTATCGTAAACGCTCTGAGATTTATGAGTGTCGCGACCCACGACGACGTGGCCCGAAGGGCCTCGCGATACGGTCCACTATGGTGTGTTAAGTTTGCAAGGTTGTGGGACGAAACTATCGATGGATACGCTCGCTAAGCTGGTCTAGAAGTCCATGACCATATTGGAAGGAGCGCACCTGCACAGCCATAAAATTGTCCAATTGGAACTCAATCGTCACCATCAGCAATCGTATAACTGAACGACCTTTGCTTTCTCTACATGTGTCATTGTGTGTTATTTTCTTCCTCCTGGAGTTACAGGCGGATGCCAAGTCCGCATTATTATTGCCTCACCTCCTTGAGCTTTTTATTGCAACGATATAAAATTCTCTCTCTCTCCTTTAATCTTTCCTCGCCTTATTTTTAATCATTTTTCTCTTTAACTCTCTTCTTATATACAAATTTTCTAACGATCCCGAGATGAGATTCCAGCCCTCTGTAAGACCCCTAAAAGTTTATATAATCGCCACGTGAATTTGAATCGAATTGAAAGTTTTTTTTTTTCTTTAAATATTTTACTAAAACTCACAAAAATCTCGCATATAATTGTGCGGAATAAATTCTCCTCGTAATTCTACTTCACCCCTCAAGTTCCAATCGCTTTTTTAACCCTTAAATTCCTCTTATAATTATTCTGACAATCAGAGCAAATCTTAAACTTCTAACTGAACTGAATGAAAAAAATTTCATAGTCCCTCATAAAACCCATAAAAATTTATCATGCTCGCTTCGGTTTAAATGAAATTCAATTTTTTTTAAATATTTTATGAAAACACGAGATTCATGTATACACAAAACCAAATGTGGCTGTTTGTTGGCTACGATAAAAGTCTCGTGTACCGGCAAGAGTACTGGCAGCACAAGTACCCCTGTCGTTGTAGTTTATTCTGATGCAGATGTAGCGAGAGTATATGCATGCCTCAGCTAGGTAAGATATGTGAGTTAGCCGCGTGTTGCGGTTGCAATACTGCACTTTTAGTGTATATATGTATATATATATATACTACATATATATATATATATATATATATATATATATATATATATATATATATATATATATATATATATATGCACGTATACGTAGTATGTCGGAAGTCCCGTGGTCGATCCAACAAGCTCGGTATCTTACGCGCGTGGGTTACACGAAGAGAGAGAAAAAAAAAGAGAGAGAGAGAGAGAAAGCGGAGGAACCGTTACATCGTTCGGCAAGGGAAATTCCGAGCTTGCCACCCGCGTCTTTACGCCGCTCGATCCATCACAACCCCTTCCCTGACTCACCTTGCCTCTCGCCAAAGTACTTTTTCTCGGCTACATTTTTTTTTACTCTTCCTCTTTCCATTCTCATCTCGCCTTCTCTCCGGGTCTCTCTTCCGAAAAATGATTATCGTTAATAAGATCGCACGCTCTCTCGAGAGCTGCCGTTGATTTCATCACGGTCCAGCCAGAGGCAACATCTGTCGTTTCTTATAACATAATTTTTTCATCTCTATCGTTCTTCTGCGATGTCTCATACAAAATAAATAAGAAAAAAAAAAACTCTACGTTAGCCGTGTAAAAAAAAAAAAAAAAAGCATTAAAATATAATGAATTATAGACATCTAATTGTGATTACAAATACAAATTAGTCGAATTTCGTGTTGATTATTCCCTCCAATCCATCGTGTAGAAAGTTCATTGAATACGTGTCTGTGTGTGTGCGTGAACTGAGAAATGCCTGGGATAGAAAAATTCACTTGAATCCTCGTCGAAAAACTCGTAATACCATCAAGAATAATAATAATAATTTTAATAATTCACACGCTTCGTCAGTTATCGAATTAGAGGCTTCTGTGCAATCATTACATAAATGTATCTAATTCGACTAACGAGGGAGTTGAAATATCTCGAACACCAGATTTCCCACAAGCCAGAAGATTTTATTCTGTTTGAGATATATATATATATATATATATATATATATATATATATATATACATAGGAGCATATGAAGGCAAATGAAAAATTTCTCTCACAGGTGGGTAATGAAAAAAAGATGCAAGAAGAAGAAGGCAAGAGCTAAGAAATACTCGAGGGTTAGTCTCGCAGAAATATTCCTCGTATCTTGGGTTTCGGGGTCAGAATCGTGTTCCAATTAGATGCCACGGCCAGGAGTTGCGCGTTTTTCATCCCTTCTCTCCCTCTCTCTATATATATATATCTGGCCAAGCAAGCCCTGTACAAGTTCCATGTATACGTGAACGATATACGTCCACTCTAAGCCCGTTACTTTTTGCCAAAGTTCTCCCTCGGTTCTTCTAATAAGGGCGAGATACCACTGAGATTCACGTTTGAAAAATATATATATCACGATATGGTAACGTGTTAAAGTCGCCAGTTTGCTACAGCTAGCTCGAGCATATGCATTTCTACTGCGGAATTTTCTAGCGGATAGTTATACAAGCTCCGCAGATACATCTTTTAGGGATATCTTTGCCTATACACAGTACATTATGTGTGTGCAAAATGTAAGTATCACTGGTACTATAACGAGAGATGAAGTAGAAAAAGGAAATTTTAGTATCGACTTTGCAGCGATGCAGGGGAGATCGTCGTAGTCAATTGTATATATATAGATTGGATTCCTTCGTGTGCGACCCCTTGAGCTTCCGATAGATTAGAAGGGGTGTTCGTTTTAATTTGCTAATTAACGATATCGCGGAGTCACCGTCTTGGGGTCAGAGTTTATTGACTCTCTCCTCTTTCTTACTTCGTTATCTCGTATTTCCTCGCTGTATAAATATATCTATATATAGCTGAGTTAATCGGCATCGTGTACAACACAAATTTACTCTCGGCGACAAGTGTCCAGACTCTCCATCAGGAGATCGCAATTACGAATTGGGCCAAAGTGATGGAATAGAAAATTTAATTAAATTCAAGTATTGAAATTTGGTGGAAAAAATGAGCTTTTTGGATTTTTAAAATATATTCAAATATTGAATTAGCCCAGTAGAAGTGTCTGCAAAATAAAATAAATATGCGATAGAAGAGGAAAAATAATTTAATTTAAAAATTAATTTTAACTCATCATTTCATTCTCAATGTTGATCAACTGCGACTCGCATGCATGTGGATATAAGTAAAAGATGAGACGAGGTTGAGTAGACGCGAAGTACATTGTCGCAATTAACCGCGAGAAATTACACGGGGTCGTGTCCGTATGCTCGAACGCCACTCGTGTCATTCAGCCGGAGCGATGAGTCACCCGGGTGGGCAACATTTTATCCCAACCACAGAGAACGGAGAGGAGACAGTGAAGAAAAGCACGCGTGTCTTCCGTCAAGGGCACCTTGCCGTCTTGGTTTTGCTACCAACACGATTTGTCATTTGTCCTCTTGCTGCTCCAACTGCAACTCTCTGACTTGAGAATTTCCGTTAATATTTCCTTATGCCTGACCTCTGCTCTTTGCATTTGCTGGGATCAATTTTTTGCTCCTTAATTAAAATTTCTTTGGCAACCTTTGAAAAATCCTTCGATGGTCCTTCAACGGATCATGTAGGCAGACGAAAAAAAAAATCATTAAACTTATACCTACTTTTAACTCAATGAATATATCAAAAAATTTCCCCACTCAATTCCCTGAGATAACTAAAAAAATTTCGATACTTTTTTTTTTCCCCCATAGTCTTTGAGAAATTAAAAAATATTTCTTCTTTAAAACTATTTTATTCTCATGAAATTACAAGTTTCCCTCTTCGTCAATCAAGCTCACCATCCTCCCATGCTCTGCACCTTCTCAATTTTTACCTTCGAAAACATATATCTAACTTGCATACACAACGTTTCGTCGTTGTAAAATTCAACAGGGTACAGACACATGTGGGTGTACGCGGAAGATAAACACGAGCGTGAATATATCGCGGGGGTAAAAGGCGTGCGAGCAAGAAATATTCTCTCTCTCTCGCGTCCACACAGCCTCCCTTTTTTCCATGAGTCCCTCCGACTCGTTTTCAACATATTATGCTGCTCTTCCTCGCCATTTTCTCTCCCACTCTATGGGATACAGCATGGCTTTCTCGTGTGTGTGTGTGTGTGTGTGTGTGTGTGTGTGTATGTTTGGGTTTATATGGGACCGAGCTCATGCACCGAGAGAAACTTTTGCGTCGATCTGATTTATTTCTCCCAACCGGTGAGTAGGATATATAATCCTGGAGTCTCCACCACGAAGGTGGCTCGCTGGAGCCCAAGGATACTTCCGAGATGCAGATATCTCTGCGCTGAGGACACCGCGAACGAGGGAAAGGCCATATATATATATATATATATGTACGTACAGATATAGATATACATGGATATAGACATAGGGAGAGGGAGAAAAAGTGGAAAAAAACAGAGCTAGAGTGGGGATAGAACGTGGATCGGGCACGTTTACTGCGAGTAAAACGGGCGGCGTTCACCTCGCTCATACGGATTTACGCCGCGATCGTTATCTACCTTAATTACCAGACGGTTTTTAACGGTTCAACTCCGACAACTCCGTGCCTGCAGAGTCACTATACTTAGGTTCGAGATACATATTTAAAAAAAATAAAAATAAAAAACAGATAAAAAAAAACCCATGAGGGACAGAAACGCTGAGAGTTCATCGTCGCGATGACTCTTTTCTCTTTTGCTCTCGTAAATGCTCGTGACTAAAAAATCGTACACTTCTTCATCTCGTATTTATACAGAGTGGACAGTTCGTTTTCAGAGTGACCCTTTAACGAGAATATTGCATTACACACGTTTTGGTACTTACCATCAACTGTGTGTATTCCATGGATTAATTGAACTCGTATAATGAGTATACAGTGTGAAAAAGTCATTCCTGAATACTTTAAGGTTCCTCCAACTGACGTGTATTGGTAGCAGCGTGCAAAAAATTCATCGCTACGTTATCTTTAATTATATATAAATTTTCAAAAATTATACCCAGTGGGAAAAAAATATTAGATATAGATAGATAGTAATTAAATATAGATAGCATAAAAAAAAACAAAAAGAACCCACGAGGGACAGAAACGCTGAAAGGTCATCGTCGCGATGACCTTTTCTCTTTTGCTCTCGTAAATGCTCGTGACTAAAAAATCGTACACTTCTTCATCTCGTATTTATACGGAGTCAGCTGTTCGTTTTCAGAGTTCCATGGATTAATTGAACTCGTATAATGAGTATACAGAGCGAAAAAGTCATTCCTGAATACTTTAAGGTTCCTCCAACTGGCGTGTATTGGTAGCAGCGTGCAAAAAATTCATCGCTACTTTATCTTTAATTGTATATAAATTTTCAAAAATTACACCCAGTGGGAAAAAAATATTAGATGAGTTATAAAAAAAAAATAAAGAAAAACGATAATTTTAATTCAACTGCTCTGTCGAGAGATAACTACAAATCTTTTTGTCACAAATTTTAACTCCATACTATTATTTCGTCAATGAGAATTTGTGCCCCAAATTGTTTTTTAATACGCCTAAGTTTTGTTACTAATGATTATCCGAATAGCAAGTCTACGTTAATTAAATACCTCTGTGTGTATGTGTGTGTGTGTACATATTTCAGTGTAGGGCAATGAGGGTCGAAAATTCATCAAAAAAATTATTTCGAATTATTCGGTCGGAAGATGCTGGCCCTCGTCTCTAATATCCATGCAATCAACACTAATTTTGGATTAATCTATCCTACTGTGTAATTTATTTTTTTCCAACCTGCATATTAGGATGATATTTTGACAGCCGTATTTTCCATATACTTCATCATTTCTATGCTTAATGCTGGTACTAAAGTACTTAATAACGATGCATCTGGGTGAACGATGACGCGAGAAATTTTTAGTTGGTAAATATTACACTCGTGCGTACATAGTACAGGAGTGAACTTACAGTGGACCCACTCGCTTGTCCTCGTCCACCTATAATCCGTGCAGTGCATCTATTTAACGTGATATTCCGAAGGAAGACCAGCGAACGTGTCCAAGTCTCTCTCTCTCTCTCTCCCCCTCTCTTTCTATACTACCGAGAATACCGACCAAGATAGTAATGTTCTCTTTCAAGCCTTCAGTACATAATATAATATTCTAAGAGTGCCATACCGGTGGGTATTATATCCGTAGTCTCGTTCCATTAGCATGGAGAGCCACGAAGAACGACTATATGTATGTATATATATATATATATATATATATATATATATATATATATACATGCAGATATATATAAATGTACGTATATAAGAAGGAGAGTAGGGAACGAGAAAAGCAAACCAGGCGCCTTAATGCTAATCTTTATTTGTCTGTTTCTCGATCCGGATTTATGAGCCGGGCCACACACCAGGATCATCCTTACCTTTAACATATGTAAAATATACATACATATATATATATATATATAGGTAGAGTGTATACCGTGTAATATTATTCATCCGCGATATTAAATTTCCCTCGATTCAATTATTTTCCCTACGCTCGATTAGTTTCGTTTCATTATACACGAGAGCGTGCTTGATAAAATTTTAATCAAATTCTTCAATATGATTTCGTCATACGTTTTTTTTTTTGAACTTTTGGTAGGCCCTTTGCTCGTTCCAGAGTTAAGGCCTGCTCGAAAATACTCGAGCAGGCCCAAAATCCCGCATGCGAAAATACGAATGAGAGAGAGATGAGAAGAAATGTGGCGAAAGAAATGAGAGAAAGACAGCGAAAATTAGAATGAGAAGGAGAAAGCGTACAAGGACCCTCGAGTAGGTAACATGCCAGTCGCATTAATCACGGTACCCTCCCCGCTCGAGACAGCGAGAAACCCAGCGCATAATGCGTTGCGTAGATTTATTTATCATGCGCGGACACGTAAGTCACTCGCGCGAACGCCCGGCGGCGAAACGCGCCAACTCACCGCCATATATATTCACCCTGCAGTCGCGCACTCTCTGCTCGTTTTTTTTTTTTTTTTTTTTTTTTTCACCCTCCTCGCTTTGTGGGTGGAAATTACTGAGAGAAAGAGAGAGAAAGAGGAACGATCTCTTCGTAATCCCTTAACTCTTCTCGTTACGCTGTCTCCACCTCATTCGTGAGTCTGCCTGGTCATACGAATGTCAATATAATTGGCCGAAAAAAGGGTGACCGACCTTTGCCCTTTACCCCGCAAATTTCCTTTTCTGCCAATAATTTTACAGCCTGTCAATTATGAGAAATTCTTTTTCCAAAAATATGTTTAATTTTTATTATTTTCTATTTAAAAAAAAACGTGAATTTACGCCATATATATTCACCCTGCAATCGCGCACTCTCTTCTCGTTTTTTTTTTTTTTATTCACCCTCCTCGCTCTCCTCGCTTCGTGGGTGGAAATGACAGAGAGAAAGAGGATCGATCTCTTCGTAATCCCTTAACTCTTCTCGTTACGCTGTCTCCACCTCATTCGTGAGTCTGCCTGGTCATACGAATGTCAATATAATTGGCCCAAAAAAGGGTGACCGACCTTTGCCCTTTACCCCGCAAATTTCCTTTTCTGCCAATAATTTTACAGCCTGTCAATTATGAGAAATTCTTTTTCCAAAAATATGTTTAATTTTTATTATTTTCTATTTAAAAAAAAAAAAACGTGAATTTACGAGGGTGAATTAGTAGAATGTATACGTATCGAGAATAAAAATAAAAGTGAAAGGGGCAAGAGAGAGAGAGAGAGAGAGGATAGCGAACAGTCCCACCCACTATACTACTTATATATATATATATATATAAGTAATACCGCTGGTTGTCCGGGCCCTCCGAGTTCTTCGAGTGGAGGTAAGCAAGGGAAACGAGACTCGTGACCACCGCGGGCTGATATGTCGAACCGAAACCCAAGCTCTCCAACCCGCTCCTCTTTTGCTCCTTGCGAGCAGCGTTCTTCTTCTCTCTCTCTTGAAACTTTTTTACTCTCCCGCAGGACTATCGTTCGCCAGCCATTTCTTTTCTTTCTCTCCTTCTTCTTCTTCTTCTTCTCTTTTATCCTGTTTTATTTTTTCTTTTATTCGTACACTACTTCGTTTCTTCATCCAGCTTTTCTTATTCTTGAGAGCCCCCCGAGCTCAAGTTCGCATCTTCTTCTGCTTTGCGGACTCTTGGTTTCTTATTCCACCCCCACCCCCCCCTCACTCTCCCCATTTCGTTCTTTCTCCCTCTCTCGCATTCTCCCTTTACCTCAGAGAGCTTCTCTTCTCTGTTGGCAAGAGAGAACGTTCACTTCGCTTGCGGAAGAAGACAAGAGGAAGAGCAGCCAAGACGCCTCTCGCTCTCACGAATATTCTTCCCATGATTTACTCCCCCAGTCTCTATATATAGGCTCTCGGGGGGCTTTTTGCTTCTTCGAGTCGTTGATAAAACAGAAAAAAAAGGGGTTGGAGGATCTCCGCAGGCTCTTTTTTCTCGCTGCTTCTTATTTTTATCGCGTTCGATTTCAGTTTAACGAATATCCCAGTATAACTGATAATACAATAGGCCCAAACACTGCGAGATGTTTAAAAAATTATTGTCATCATTCTGTAGCTCAAAAATTTCTCGACAGAGACACGAAGAGATTTTTGGCGACCTTTTTCGTTAAACAAAAAAATCGATTTGCTCCGATAACATTATCTCATCGTTGTACTCGCGATAGCTATTTATTCTCTGGGTTGAATGTCATATTTAAAAATTAAGGGTTGACAAATAGGGCAGCAATGTGAAATATCTTGCCAGATAGGCGTAATTTTTTGAATTTTCCTCCTCCTGCGGTTTATCCTCGAAAGGGATTATCAAAAAATATATTAATAAATTTCTTACATCATTGTCAACCATCTCCAATCGGTTCTCCCAATTTACCTGATTACATTGTCCATCCTATTATTGTATATCACATTCATCTCTCTCCCTCTCTCTCTTTCTTCGCCTTTCGTCCTTTTGTAAATCAGGATTATATTCGATGTTGATGGCGATTTGAGCGGCTTAGAATATCTATATTACCAATTCGATGAGAAAAACATTGCATGTGGTATTAGTTTATTGATAGCGAGGCATAAATTATATAAATTTATGTTCCTCTGTATTCACTTAGTTAAGGGCTTTGAGCAAGAGCTTTCGCTTATTCTTGCTTGCTTCACATCTTTTCACTCTTTCTCACTCTCTGTCGAACATTCACACGCCCTCTCACGATCTCACGAGAAAGAGCTCGCAGAGCTCTCTATCTCTCTCTCTCTCTCTCTCTCTCCCTCTCTCTCTCCTGCTTTTGAGCGCCACACAGCCAAACATTCTGAGTGAGTAAGTCCCATGATATTTCCTCCCCACCAATGAGTACTCAACTCTGCCGAAGCCGCGGATACTCCCATGCATAAACACTATCGATGGTGTGTCTTGTGAGACTCCAAAGACCCAAGTCCCACGGGGTGTACAAGCGCGTTCCCTTTCCGAACACTCGAAAAATTTCAACAAAATTATCGTTGTATCATTCTCTCAATGGACGATAGTCTTTTGTTGATTAGCTTATGTAAATTCTGATCGTGAACTCGCCTCGAGGGGAGAATAAACGAGAATTGGCTAAGTAATCATCAATCTAATATATACCGTTAGGTTTGCAATCAGCCTCGAAAACAAACCGTCAATCAACACGATGGCAAATCCACGAAATTGAATCATTTGTACTCACCTTATAGTATTGAAAAATTTTTTGACGACGTTCTAGTTTAAAAAAGCAAATTTTTTTTCATGATTTGTTAGATGGAATAAATGAATTCCAATTTGCTAAAGTGTCGATTGTCGTGGTGGATATTAGAGTATATATACAGCGCGTATGCGTGTGTGTGTGTGTGTGTGTCAAGGGTCAATGCCATCGGGACATCGACGGCGGTGGCGCGTGCAACACTTACGGGGTCGTAAGGTCGTTCGGGGGCGTTCTTCTAGACAAAAAGACTAAAGAGTATTCGAGGGAGTGAGATGGAGAGCTGATGAATACATGTACATACATTTATATCGTACATGTATTCCCGACTGTATACCCCTCCATCTTGCTTTCCCATCCGCACACTCGAGAAGATTAAGTGCAGGATGATCGACGCAGTAAATAATGTATAGGAATACGCATATGTAAATCACCAAGGGCGCACCCACGCCCCCTTACTCAGCGTTCTATATGCCTGTCTCTGTATCTGCTACATGAGTAGTTTCTTTCTCACTCATAGCCGCCGTGGTTCTCTTCTGTGGCCATGGGCCAAGCTAAATTCCTCCTGCCACTGCCTTACCAACTGTAGGCAATTGAAGAAACCAGTCATTGTCCAATTGATGGTGGAACATTCGTTAAGGGATGGCATCGATCCAACAGTAATCAATGCGGATCTATCGATCTTCGATTTCGGTCAAGTATCCTTTTTCTATACAATGCCGAGATAAATCCTCTTTTATCCGCCATCTTGTCTCCGTTTCTCCTTTTTCTTCCTCTCCTCTTCAACATACTGGGTCTTCTTATTTGCCTGCGTTTCTCCTTCGAAAAGTAACTTGCACGCGAGAGAGCAAAACCCAAGGAAGAGACTTGATATCGTTCTACTCTCGCAAAACCGCAACATCAAATCAAGGACTGGTTTCTTGAGTTCCCTCGATCGCACTCTCTGACGTAACAATCCGTCTCGTTCCACACCGCGCAATCGGATGATGATGGCGTCGACTTGGAAACACAGCATCCAGTGCCTCTCCCACGGGATCGATGTCAACGACAAGGACATACGTGGCTGCTCCAACGAGCCGAGTAACCGATTCTTCGTGTCACCCGCAACCAACCAGCGGACCAAGCCCCCCGTCTCTCGTCATCTTTTCTGATTGGCAGTTTTCTCATTGTGATACAGACGCGTCTGTCTTCTTGCTGCTTCTCCGACTTCCATCCTGGACCAACTTTACCAAGCTCATTTTTTTTTTTTACCGATTTTCGATATCACGGACCGCGGAGTCTCTTTCTGCAAGCTCGCAGGGGTCTTGTCATTCGTGTTTTATATCCGAGATATCTGTGTGCCCGTATTATTTCTAGCACAAAAGTTCTTCGAAGCTGGTTTCTCTTCCACCTCTGCGTGACCAATCTCGATTTCTCCTTGGCGAACGCACGAATATTCCCCCGTGCCGCTGTCTCGCCGTTAGTCCTCAACTGACCAAGAGCCCAAGAGCAGAAGAACAAACGAAGAGGGAGAATGATAAAATGAAGAGAGAAAAAAAAAACAAAATGCCCGATTGAGCGAGAGAAAAAGAGGAGCCGCGCCTACGCGCACGCCCAAAATCGTAAATAAGGGCCTCGATCGTCCTTTTAAAGGGGGAGGCATATACACCGTGCTGCGGTTCTTCTTCTTCTCCTTCTTCTTCTTCTTCTTCTTCGTCTTCAGCTTGATCGTTTTCATTCCTTTTCTCGATATAGGAGCGCGCACACGCTGTGTGTGCCCTTGGCCAGCCACCGATCAGCTTCTATCTTTCTCACTCGGCTTCGCCAGAGCCCCCTACTGGATTGTCCATGAAGAATGGTAGCCGTATGACGGGCCCATTGTTCCAGGGCCCCCCCCCCCTCCCACCCCCCGATCACAGTGTGTGTTTTATACTCACACGCAATGCGAGATCCCCATATACGTGGGGCCCTGTGCTACGAGGAATACGTGCACGCCCGTATGCCATGAGTACTAGACAGAATTCAAGAGTGGTACAGACTCTTGGAGAGACCGCTGTGAAATCGAGAAACAGACATGGAGACTTGTTGAGAGTCCAAAGAAAACTCGGCTCTCGGACCCCTCTTATTTATTTATTTCAATCTTCAACAAACGATGGCTCTGGCTCATTCCCTACATAACAGTTGATCCGAGCCACACGACTTTTATACTCTATGATTTTTCGAATTATCACGTATCATTGATTTTTGGAATTTATCTTTCGTCGTGCAAGCTGGAAATCTGTTAGTGTCTTTCTCGAGTTTCAACCGGACAATAAAAAGAATGCTGGTAAGTTTTTCTGCTTCTAGACTTTTATTCTTATTTTCGCTCTCGGTCGTCTCTATCGGGACCTCCGTCTTATTGAGCTGGTTCAGGGTTTCTTGGATAGACTGGAATTTCTCCCTCGGTGTTTCTCACTTGGACTGGACGGCCCGGGAAACGGACGAATGAGAGTCCAAAGAGCGAGATGCTGGAATAAACTCTTGCGGACCAAAGACTGTGAGAGAGCGAGAGAAGTGCGAGGCAAAAGGGATATGCCGGGACGATCAGGGCATCTCTCTGAAACGGCCTGTGGTCATCAAACGGCGTTCTTTCTAGACGGCTGGCATGCGAAACAACCTGTTGATTGCATTATACCTGATGCTTGGGCAGGAGCTCTTTCTGCTCGCAATCCTCGCATATTTACGTGAAAGACGGAATCTTTCTTCGTGGTTGAGCGCAGTGACTTTTGCTGCTGTTTCTTCGAGACTAGATGGGCTCTTTCCTCGCATCGTCCCACGAGGAAGAAGCCCTCACAATGATGAGCCCCCCCCCCCCCCCGGCAAAGATATATCAAAGGAACCAAACGTGACAAACTAAACGGTACGGACGAATCAGATGAATTATACGAATCGAGCCAGCAACCAGCTTTCACCAGACTGAAGACTGACCCTTCAACATTGACTTGCCTTTCCTCCACTTTCTGTCCACCATAAGTAATGAAGATCCGTTAAATGAATATGCATAGCTTAAGCCAAGTACAATCTAGATAGAGAGAGAGACAAACTGCAATATAGCACGATCTAGATTTTAAAAATCTTCCAGCCATTACGAGAAAATCTTTCTGTATCCAGAATAGGCGCCTCGAGCCCAGATTAAAGTCACAATTTGACTCGAAATTCTTTAATGCCTCTGATTGGAATGTCAATTCCCCATTGTGGTTCCTTTGGCCGTTGAAAAGTTTCTTCGATGTAGTCACACGAAAAAGTTCTCCATTCCACTGTCCATTTACTCCATGGCATTTGGGCGAGCTCCAAGAACTGGAGCCACAATCATGACCACGAGATTGTGAGAGGCTGAGCAGAGCTTCGGTATTGAACGAAGAACGAAACCCTTCAACTCTGAGCATCTCGCTGGTCCCATCGGTCCCTCGGTCTTCTTCTCGTCATTAAGCGTGTAAGACCTTCGTCGTCGTCTCGCCTCAATATATACATATATATATACCCTTCGTCCCTTCTTTCGATGGTGAAGCCATTACCCATTCAAATTACGCTTATCGCCCAAACCCAAAGAGCCTTTTGGACCCGTTGTGTCTTTCATACCGGTATATAGGTAGGTGAATGTATAGGTGGGCTTTTTAAGAACCAACTTGTGAAGAGGTCTCGGAATACAAGGGTGCATTTATGCTCATACAAGAGAAACGAGTGGAACTTGAACTCTCTGGGCACTCAGTTGTCCCTGCTGTTATTATGGTAAGATAACAGAGACGACGTTTTCTTCTAACCAACTAACACATAACAGCCCGAGTATAACACACAACGCTTTATCGCTAAACCTCGCTCGTCTTTGGCTGTCTCTCTAGCTCTCTCTCTCTCTCTTCACTTATTTTCCCTCAGCCTCTTGAAGCTTTATATTTATGTTTTTTTTAGTCCCTCGACCACTCCCGATTCTTCAGAGGCCTCTCGCGTACAACGAGCCATGCCGTCTTCTCTTCCTCAATGTGGCTCCTTCTCTTTTTTTTCTCTCGGACCTCTTTCTCTTTCCTCGGTATTAAGCATCGTTCACGCGTGTCCTCGATCAACAGGCCCGATAGTCTTCTCTCGTGGACCACGCGGTACACTGTCGTCTTTCATTCTGATGTTCCCCTTTTCGCAAAGCCACCAAGAGCCGACTGTACAGTCGCGAACATCGTGCCTTCAGGGCTATCGACACCTGTCCACCAATAACGCGATTTCCCTGTTCATCGTGATTGTTGAACGGGCCCACAAGTTGAGAAATCGAGAATGAGAGAGAGAGTCACAAATTATTTGGACAAACGAGCTAGGACGGTATCTCGAGACGAGGGTTTCGTACACGTCTTTCTCACTCTCTCTCTCTCTCTCTCTCTCTCTCGTACACAGAGATTTCAATGTACTCCATTATATTTATACTCGACTGGATTCTGCAGCTGAGAATTATTTCATTACGCGAATCATTTCCCAGATAGAATCCTGCATTTCAGTACCAGGACAATCTCATACAGATGTGGAGACGAATTCTAATGGAATCAGGTTGTGCCTGGTTTTTTTTGTCCTTTTTCTTTTCGAGAACTTCCATCAGAGTATTTCGCTAAATTTCTCACAATCGGCCTATTAGCCGTCTCTTTTAACGAGGGGTTAAAACGCTCACGCGCGTATACGTCGACGAGCGTTGAAATAATTATTCCATAAAAGGGCATGTGCAAACAGGGGAGAGCAACCGCGAGCCGATCGAACGACGCTCAAGAACGCAGACGGGACCTCCTTCGCTGCGTTCCATTCGAGATCGGCTCAAATATATATATATATATATATATATATATATATATATATATATATATATATAATCGAGCCTACCACACCGAGTTTGTGCTATCTCTCGTTTTCTCTTCGAGTCTGGTAAGCAACTGTAATAATCTATCTCTCTGCTAATACTCGGATCTCAATGCACTCGTTGTGAATCGTACATTCAACGCGTATGTACAGCTCTCGACCACTTGCGGCGATAATAGTTTCAAATTATTAGCAAGTTTCATTTGCGCAATTCCATTCCACCAACTGAGGATAATGGTCGAATTATTTAGTCTCCAGAAGTATCAGACACGTTCAACTCATAACCGGGACGAGAAACGAGACGTATCAATTTATGGAAATAAATATTACGACATATTCACGTTACGTTGTTAACTTTACATTAGTTTTTGTACATATCATTATATCTTACTGATTGAAAAGTAGCCCGACCAATCATCAACTCCAATGAGATAAGCAAAATAGAAAATATGTAACTCACGTATTGTGAATAATTGTCACTGAAAAAGTTTCTTTGTGAATCGCAATCTATAAGTCTTCATAAGAGACTAAAGAGTAATTCACTCATAATAATTGCCAGAAAATCATTGATACTCATACATATATTTATATAATTAATCTAATCTCTATCTCCAATGCGGGAGATTTATTTAAAAAATAGAAACAGAGCAATAAAAACCATTTCGAATTTCGAACAGTAAGATAAATTTTACTCTCCCCGTTTGTAAGGATAATTTTAATGTGATACCCATTCTTGTAAAATCAACGTTCTCAGTGAAGTTAAAAAAAGTTATTTTATATGAACAAAAATTAAAATAACTAATATGCCGATTAAGCTTAACCCCTCGTTAGCAAGTCTTTAACCACCAAAAGACACATCACCCTTGGTAAGAATCTTTGATGCGTGGACGAGTGATATTGATGGAACAAGACCATAACATTTCCAGTCGAATAATAATATTTAAACATCTATATCTTGGTACTGCTTTGGACTCGTCTTAATTGCTCGAACATATTTTAAATATTTCTCTGACGTGATGAAAATTTCTGAGACGGTAGGGACGAAGATTGAATCATTAGAAGGCTTGGCCGGACATTTCGTCAAGGGTCATCTTGTGTGTGGACTGGATCTTCTGAAACTGACCATAGGTCAGCGTATATGTATAATACATCAGACCCACTTTACCGCTCGCTTGACACTTGGGCCTTCACGTCTTCATCACCCACCTTCAGCATTGTCGGTCGTTCATCTAGCGATTGTTACATCTTTCCCTCTCGTACCTGGAATGAGAGTGAGCATCCAATGACCGCGACACTGGACAGACACACGCACACGACACTGAAACGTTCGATGTGTGCTCGGAAGCAACAGCCAAATGATTTTTCCTTGCGCACCCCCGTGGCGAGACCCGCGTGGCCACCCGGTGCCGTAGCTCTCTCGGTTTTTGGTGGGGGAGAGGCGCACGGGTCCGTAGTTAACCTTCCTCCTCGCTTCGTGGGGCCTTCGCCGCGAGTCCCAACGGGGGCTTCAGAGATTCTCAAACCATATGAAAGTCTATTCAGGAGGAACCAGATGAAAAAAAAAGGAAAGAAAATGTACCCCTAAAACCATGACCTCCATTCATAGCACATGCAAGCATTGACCTTGAAAACAGGTCAGGATAGCAGAGCCAAATCTCAGGTCAAATCCTCATTTGTCCTCAATGATTTTTTTTTTACAAATGTCTTGATCGATTTCTATCAATTAGAAATATATTATTGACAATCCCCGTTCATATAGTTAATGATCACAATTTAATGGAACTTCTCGTTCATATCTGCTCGTCAAATGTATATGTTCCGGGGTTGATAGTCACTGATTGCCGTGGTCGGCGGCATGAGAATTTTCCCACAGTCCCCACAGTACAGAGTGAGGCCCCTCGGGACGCACACCCGCTCTCGCAACGTTGCCACACCTCAGCGACGACGCGCTCGACCAGCGGGGGGAATGGAGAGAGGAGACCGCAACCACGAGGAGAGGCACTGCTTGCGTTTCATGCTGCTGCTGCTGCTGCTGCTGTGTGTGTTGCGCCGTCTCGCTGCCAAGTAAGCTCTGCATGGCTGTGCTATATTCAGAGCGTTCGAGTTGAAGAAAGAGATAGAGAGAGAGAGAGAGAGAGATATAGAGAGAGAGAGAGAGAGAGAGAGGAAGAGCCCGACCGTATGAGCGAGACAACACGATAATGGCCTCAGTCTTTCTCCCTCATTCTCTGTCTACTTTATCGCTGTCCTTCTCCCTCCCGCTGTAACGCCGACGATGTATATCTGTATACGTGTCTGCTGTAGCTCAGAGAGACAGGCGTGGAACATCGAACGAAAGAGAGCGAGAGAAAGGCGTCCCCGTACATAACCTCGACGGGAGAGGAAAAAAAAAGACAACGGAATATTCGGACGACATCGAATCGTTATTATTTTTCTCTTTGTTCAATCCCATACGTGCAATAACAATGTTTATCAAGATGAAGTGAAATTTTTCGGCCATATCGGCGACCACGATAAGAGAATACAAATTTATTCTCAACTGTAAAGAGATCTCGCGAGCAGTGGTGCTCAAAGAATTAATGTGCCATGGCCGCGTCTTGTGGTGGTGGTGGAAAGTTATTGGACATTCTTCAAATTCTCGAGGAACACAAGTTTGAAGTTGATCAGTGGGAAAATAATGATTTCAGGATCAACCAAACGAACAATCATCAGGAAAAACAAATTTTCACCGATGCTGTTTATTACTGCGTGTTTCTTCTGAAAGAAAACAATCGAATGACCAATGAGGAGAGTCAAACTCGCAGTGCACGGTCAAGGGCACTTGGACAGGAAATGTTTGAGAAAATTTTGAGCATTGATATTCGCGTTGAAGTAACCACCGATGAAAATTCTTTCGAGTATGAGGATCAAAGGATTGAGAAAAGAGAGCTGTCGCCAGATAATGTTGGCGAAGTTAACTCTGGGCTAATTTCCAACGAGTTGGAGGCAAAAACGATGGAGACGGAAACGATGGAGGCAGAAACGATCGAGACAGAAACGATCGAGACAGAAAAGATCGAGACAGAAACGACGGAGACAGAAACGACGGAGACAGAAACGATGAATGTTCAGGAGGAGCCGAATGTGGAATCTGATGGACAATATTTAGCTTCGATCGAGGATAATCGATCCTCATCCCCATCCACGCCTCATGCTTCCGATACTGACGACTCCACCGATCTGCCCTACAATAAATCACACGGTCAGCAATTCATCTTTCAACTGGAAGTAAAGAAAAGAGTTATCAATTTGGCTAATCAAAATCCAAGCTGGTCTTTGGGAATGCTGCAAAGAGAGGGCTCGCGAAATGTCCGAAGCTTTCGACAATTGAGAAAATGGGAGAAGCAGATTGTTCGAGGTGGAACAACGAGGGACAGGCATGACGCTGTTAACGTTTGGACCTACACGCGTTTTGTCGAGGCTCGTGATAACAATCAGCACATCACAGCCGACAGGATACGAGAATGGGCCTCGCTAGCAGCAACCAAATATTTCAATGCGGACTTCCACTTTGAACCTAACGAGAATTGGATCAACAATTTCATACAATTATTCGAGATACGGGGAAATGCCAAAATTGGATATTACAAGAAAGCTGATAAGGGAATTCCTCGCACTTGGAGAGGTCGAAGGAAGAAAAAGAAATGAGAAATTGATCTTAGATCATGATATATTATTATTTTCGAGAAATTTAGACATTTTATCTATCTTAATAGACTTTAAGGAAAATATTTTTTAAGCTACTGAAGGAGAACCTTAAATCTCCAATTATTTAATAATCAATTACCGTTTAACTAACGTATAAAGATGTCGTTAAGTTCATGATAATTGTTCAAATTCAACAAAACTGTGATTATATAATTTGAAATTAATAATGCGATTCATGCCTTCGCCAGTGGATTAACTATATTTATCCCTTGAGAAGGTTTATATTATTTTCCAGTAGAAATATTTTAACTGTATCTACCTAAGTGGTCAGAGTCAAACTTTTTATTTTACGTACATCTTATTAACGAAGAGAAATTATCCTTATACTATTATGTAAAATAATTAAGGGGTCAATAAAGATGTTGATTTACAGTAATGAAATTAAATACTTTACATCCCGAGACATCAGGAAGCCATGATGTTCGAGTTTGAAAGGATTGGTTCAAGTGTGTGTGAACCAGCAGGATTGTGAGGTCAACAATGGTCGGAAACGATATATCCCTTTCGGAAATCAGGGAAGCCCTTTGAGCTTCTTCTTTTGCTCACGTTGAACCTCATCGGGGGCAGAGGCTGAATGTGATCTTTGGTACAGAGTCCTTTGAGAGCATAAACTGATCGCTGAAAGTTAAGTCGTTTTTATGAAGAAACATAATTACGAGAGTTCAGCGTTTTCCTGCCACCATTGATTGATTTTTTTTTATTTGCCTATAAGATGCTTTGTGGCTTCTGCCCTTGTATAAAATTCCATATATACATATATAATTTCATATATACTGTTCCTCTATTTTTATAAACTTCTTCATAACGAAAAAATAACATTCAGAAGAAAAAGAATAATTACTCTCCAGTATTTTCCATTGCGATGATTATTTCGTCGTTTTTTTATTCGAATGACTTGGATCGATCGATATAAAAATATAAGTGGTTACTAAATATATATTTATATTATAAAATATTAAAATGGATGGCATTATGAGCAAATCGTAAATACTCTACGTCTCTGTAAACGATATTTTTATATTTCACGATTCGAATATTCTCACATGAGCACGCAAATACATACAATCGTTTCAGTCCTCTTGTTCTCTTTCTATCTCATAAATAAAATATCGTCTTTTACCAGAACGTAGAACGCTCCATTGAACCTTCTTTCCATTTCTCTCGTATTTTCTCTTTTATTTTTTCTCATTTATTTCGCTCCTCGTGTGCTGTGATGCTCGCACATCCCGAAACGCGAAACCTTCCGCGACCAAAAGCGAGAACGGCCCGTTTGTTGCCCGTTAAAAGGAAGACGATACGAACGAAGGCAAAGGTGGAGAGAATGTGTGGCTCGGGATGAAGCGAAACACGCGGTGATGAAGGGGGTTCTGAGAAAACGAAAAGACCTTATGGAAATCAGCGTACGCATTATTAGCGGGACCTTCTTATGGACCCTTCTTCGTCCTTTCTCGTGCCTTCCAGCCTCCCTCCAATTTCCCGCTCCCCAACTCCTCTTCCTTATTATTCCTCGTCTTCGACTTCTTCTCAATTCTTCTTTTTCCACATCGCGCAGAGAGACTCGCCAAAAAAGTCGAGACTCTTCGAGCTGGAACTCTAAGGGTCCAGACAAAGCCTTTTCAAATAATCTCTGTTTCCCTAATATCATCGATACATTCTCTATCGATAAAATAATGTGGCCGCTATTCGAGTCGATAAATATTCCAATGAATTTTTCTAACAAAATTATTACGAATTATTATTTAAAAAAATAATAATTAAATATAATTGAAACGTTATAATAATCGTTTGAGTATAGCAAGAGCAATTAAAAAATTGCTCTGAATAATTGGTACAGCGATCTCATTGTCATATTTTTTTAATCAATATTCGTGAGACGCATAAATTTTTTGGTGAGATAAAAAAAAAGTTGCTCAAGTTTATTATGCGGTAAAAATTCTTTGTGCATAAAGGGTTAAAAAAAAAAAGTTAACTTTTTAAAATTCATTTTATCCCAGCGTGCAAGAAACTGATGATAATAATAAAAATCACTGCAACGACGATGACTATGTATCAGCTAAAAATGCATGACGAATTATCTGGCAAATATATATATATATATATTGTGGCCGTTGCCGAGTAAATAATACGAACTATATATGTATACATTGCAGACTATCAACAGGCGAATCTTTTGTTCAAATTTCGCGCACTATAGACATTAACGCGAATCAATTCGTCGTGGATGAAGTTTTTTTTTTTTTTTTTTTTTTTTTCATGACTCTTCTGGAAATCGAATCTTCGACAAGTGTTGTAGGGCGAAGGCTCTGATCTTTTTGAGCCAACGTCAATTTCAATCGGCAAGAGTTGAAAAAAAAAGTGATTAATTTATGCACTCGCTTCTCTCACCCTGGATCAAGAATCTTTCGGGGAAAAAAATTTTATACGTACTGCGGATCGACGAACATTTTTCGGCTAAAAAGTTATTCAAAGATTTCTCATGCAGATCCAAGAGATTTTTTAGTAACTGGAGAAGAATGCTCGAAGCCCTTCTTATGTACTTGAAAAAATTCACATTGCTTTGTTACGAACACCTGGAGCAAAATTCCTCTGAGAAACCTGGGAAAATTTTTATTTCACATTTAAGCAAAAATTATTAATATATTTATATATTATTTTTTATTCAGATGGTCCAGTCACAAATTATGGAAATAAAATAATTAAAAAAAATATAAAATTTATTATTATAGAATAAAAGAATAAATTCTTCCTTAAAAATTTACCACGTTACCACAGATAATATTCAAATCCATTTATTACTTTTCCACTATTTCAATACTCATACAGAAACGGGACAAAAAATATTGAAAATATTTGAAAAATGTTCGAGCTCGAATAATTCAACTGTGTACGATCGCGAGGATACATCCGGAAACTGATATAGAATATATCGACTCAGGGGCTCGATAAAACATTCCAAGCAGCATCTCTCACCACCCATGCATAAATCTTTTTCTCTCACCGAGTTATACGATCGCATTAGAATTTTTTTTTTTTTTCATTCTTCTCGAGCAAAAGCCCGAGAGAAAGAGCCGAGGGCGTTAATATTAATGTCACTCTTTTATAAGTAAGGTCGGCTGCGGTATAATAATGTCGTGGGTCGAGGGAGTCAGTCGGCGCGCGAGTGTAGCGGTACACAAGCGCGAGATGCAGCCTCCACTCATCGTCTATAGATATAGATACATATGTATACATATATATATCACTTACGGTCCATAACCGAGATGAGGCAAAGAAGTACATGTAATCTGTATAGATGAGAGACCATAGGCATGCACTACATACATATTTACACACACACACACACATATATATATATATTGGAACATATGAGCTCGAGCAACGTTATAGGTTCTCTATCGGGGATAAATTATGCTAGCCATTAGATGCTAACTATGGTCCACGACCAAGTATGCATCACCGTGCAACAGCTGATACGAGACGATAAGAAAGTCGAGGATTGCTAAGGATAGTAAAAAAAAAAAAAAAAAAAAAAAAAAAATAGAAAAATTAAGATAGAAAGAGAAAGGGAACTGTTTATAAGACACGAGAATATACGCGAGTGAAATAGCTATAGGCACAACTCGCACGCTCGCCAACTCCATGTTATATATATATATATATCTATATATATATATATATATATATATATATTGGTACAAGTATCGAACACACCCGGATTTCCTCGTGGTCACGTTTCTTCGGGCAAACATTGCTTTCATTTCGATTGGAAATCAATCCAAGTATTGATTCTTCTATCAGAAAAATTGACTACCTGAGAAAATTCAAGAATCTCTATAGATCTTTCTGTGTAAATTGGATTCACAATCTTTAAGGAGATGGTGGATTAAAAAAAAAAAAAAAAAATTACCTGGTATAATGATAATCAGGTTTTGTCTCTTATTTAGAAACGTGAAATTATCCTTGTGTATGTGTGGCTTCTGCTTTCAAGATTATGTGAGACATTTACAGCTTATCGCTTCCCACTGACTTTCGAAACTTTTTTTTTTTTTTCTTCTTAATAGTAATTAACACTAACTGACTCGATAGAATTGATTCAAATATGGAAAGTCGTTTTCACATCCATCGATAAAACTTTTTATAATTGGCAGAAATACCCAGCAGAAAAAAATACTCAAACAATTGGAACATTTTTGTTTTTTCACAATTCTTTGTTGATTATTAACAATTTGTGTTTGTGAATTTTAGAACGTTTAGCCGAATTCCAATCAATCTTTAAGTAAAAAAAAATCCCTCGTTAAAACAATCTGAAAAATAAAACGTTTTTTTTTTTATTTACTCGAGAAAGAAAAAAAGTTTCTCTCGTCAATTAAATTCACATTTCACAGCCCTCGATATTTGTGCACGGAAAATTATCGCTTCTTGTACCTCGTACATGAGGTGTGAAGGAAAAAAAATTGCGATAAATAACGAGCGCGGGAATTGGGTGGTTGTCAGGTTCGCGTGGGTGAAACTCGTCTTCTTAATTATGCTCGCGAGGGTTCATATATATATATATATATATATATATATATATATATATATATGTATGTATATATATATATATATATATATATATATATATATATATGCCAAGAATATAAATAAGTTGTCGCGTCTTACCGTTATTATCGAATATCGACAGAATTTCTGTGCAAAAATGATAATGAATGAAGTTGGTTGCCAACTGTGAAACTCGAAAAAAGTTAATTTTGCCACAAACTTTATTTAATTAATAAAAAAAAAAGTCTCAATTAAAAAAATTATCATTCTAAAATAAAAATTCTGTTATGAATTTTTTTAATACATCGCTGGAATAATACGTGGAGGAAAAAGTATATTCATGACTGGGAATTCAAAGGGAGCGGATGAACCGGAAGTGCCTTTGCCACACGGTAAATTACGAAGGTATCGTTTCCTCGGTTTCAGACTTGAGTTATCAATTCTCGACTTTCATGGCTTCAACTTTCTCACGCGAATTTACTATCGCAAAGCGATTGCTATTTTGCTGGTAGTCACAAAAAACTACATATCGGGTTGTCTGCGAAACGAACCTTTTTTTTTTCCCTATCAATTTGACACCCACGTACGTTATCAATTTCTTCCAATCATTTTGCGGTTAGTTTGTTTCCTCTGGGTCAACGATAGCTCGACTACTGTGTGTTTTTCTCCAAAATGATAAGACGAATGAAATTATCTGACTGATCACTGACTCGTGAAAAACACAAACTAATTAAATTAAGCCCCAATCGTGCAACAATAATAATTATAATTAATTCAGATGCTGTTTACAAAATTTTCATTCCATTGGCTTTTTTTTTTTTTTCAATACTTAAAATATTTTCGTGGCTGAATATTAATTTTCATAAGAAGCTTTTCGTCTAAAATTTTCAAGTCCAAAAGTTGAGAATTAGCAATCATTTTTTCTCGAACAATTTCAGTGTTTAGTGGTCGAGATAAAAAATTCAATAAATTCAACGCTCTCGTAATTCGTACTAGAATAATAATGATAATTAATTCATATATCCATTGCTTCGTGCATCCTAGTCTCGTAGAGAAACACGAGGAGATAATGTTTGCTTCTTTCTTATTATTATATACCCCAACGTCTCTCGGGGTCCAACATTTATGTTCGAGTTACCTGAATTACACTCGCGTGCCGGCGACTCGTACGGTTTCTATTAGCCGGACATTATCGCTTTCCAACGAGCCTCCATGAGGAAAGGAGAGAAGATCCGTCGAACACTGAGAATGAGAAAGAGAGAGGAAGAGATGTGGTTCGGCGAGTGGAGCTCGCCGGCAAAATCCCTTGTCGATATGCTTCTTCCAGGGTGTACATCGAAACGGTGAACCAGACATTGCCGCCTGCGCACTACACCGCTACAGAGCTGCTTCTCTTCTTTATCGCCACTTAATTACGCCAGTGTTTCTTATCTCTCATGCTCGGTATCCTGCACTATTTTACATATATGTATATATATATATAATTATGTACACACCCACGGTGCCGTGCATATAAGTGTAACTGTATATACACAGACCCATATAACTTTGGGGATGCAATAGTTGTGTCCATAACCACTCTAGTACTATCCTAGACTCCCACTCTTTTTTCCCTTTTTCCTCTGTACATATCTCGTTTTTAAATTTTTATGTAACTCGTTCTGTTCATTTTTCTCACAAAATAAGATCAGATCGAACATTTCACTATGATCTGGCATAGCGATAAAAATTATTCGAGAAATCTCAGGATTAATCCAGATAAAAATTGCAAGAAATTTTCGTACCAAACGTCATGACAGATCGTTTTTGATAATATATGAATAAATTTATTCTTCGAATAAACTTAACACTGATGAATAATTTTTATTATTTTCATACCGGTGTTTGATGAAAGTTCGATGAACCCCCAGAGTGATTTTTGTGGTTAATCGAACTGCTTCGTTGCGAAATGATTCGAGCCAAGAATCAGGAATGGGGAAGAAAAAAAACCCCTCACGACAACGCTGGGGATGATCGAAGTGTATGCAAGGTCACGCTTGATAAAGGGTTGCGAATCCTTTAGCATTTTTTTTTTTACTCAAATGTTTGTTCTGGTAAAAAGTGTACACATATTTGTGTACCGGTGGAAAAAAATTTGCGATGAGAAGGAAAAACAATCGCGAGGAGATTCGCCGATGAGCGATCGATCGATTCGATCCGGAAAATCGATCTTACGGATCGTTTCTGGCTTCTTCGTTCGTTCTTCGTCTTCCTCTTTTCATTACGTCGCCTCGATCGTTTCAATCCGTTTTTCTTTCCTCATCAAAGTCTTTCGCTTCCTCTTCCAACTTCTTTGCCTCGATGTTAAATTTTAAATATTCTCTTTTTACTCTTTATGTAGGATCGAGGATCATCGAACCTGGGGGAATACTGGTCGAGCAGGCGTTGCCATCGCGTTCCTTAATGACTTCTCGCTTAAAATTATACCGGATTTTGCTTCTTTCTCGTTTTATCTCCGCTATATTCTCGATATAATAATCCAGCTTTGATCCTATATACGTAAGGAGGAGTCATCAGTGCAGTCTAAACTGGCTACACTCGTTTAAAACTGCCTCCGTTTATTTCATAGTTATATCTACTTTTTTTTTTTCCATTCGAGACGACGCCTCTCCATTCCCATTTATTTCAGCATTTATTACACACCTTAATTATGTATATATGTATGTATTTTTAATTATACTTTTAGAATTTTATTTTTAAGTAAGCCTTGCTGATGTCAATATTTTTCAAAGTGTAAAAAATTTGGACCGGTAAAACCCTTCAAAACGTGTTTTGTACACACATACACATATGTGTATGTTTTGTACACACATACACATATGTGTATGTGTGTACAAAACACGTTTTGAAGGGTTTTACCGGTCCAAATTTTTTACACTTTGAAAAATATTGACAGCTCGTTGTAAATGAAGGCAAGGCTTACTTAAAAATAAAATTCTAAAAGTATAATTAAAAATATTGTTATGGCGAAATTAATTAGGTGTCTGAGGGATAAGGAAGAAAATAAGGAATATTTTTAATCTTTAATATTTTTGATCAATCATACCTGATGGTTTATGCAAAAAAAAAAAACAAAAACAAAATTACGAAAAAAGTGGGAAAAAAAAAATGATTTTTCTGGAGTTACCTGTTAGCATTATGTACACGTAATTGTACATGTCCGGGGTTTAATCATACCCCAAGGAAAACGTTGGATCGTTTATATTCGAAATGGGTCCATAATTTCCAGCGATCTGTGGACAGAGAGTAACGTTGCTGGAGTCAAAGTTATATAATTAAAAATTCATATAATTAAAAATTCATATAATTAAAAATTCATATAATTAAAAATTCATGTGTTCAAAAAAGCGTAACTTTCGCGGGCACCGCGAGAGGCCCTCAGTGGCCCCCACCCGCCCCTTCTTCTAGCACGCACGGCATGCTGGGCTAGTTCATCTCGGACAATCGTACAAGCAACAAGTGTTATTTTGCGTTCCTCAAATTCTCAACGGTTTTCCCTTCGACTACGGTGTGTGAGTGCGTCTCTGGCGTTTCGGACTTTTCACCATTCTCTCTTGGTTTCCGTGGGCACGGGCCTTACAAACTCGTGTTTCGCGTGTGCCAGTTTGTCGTCTCGGTTCTCTTCAATTAATAAACGATTACGGACTTTTCTACGGACACCTCGTGGCGTTTGACCGCCATATTGCCGCGCGGGACGCCGCAAGGCCGCATGGCCATCAGACATCGCGTAACTTTTAGTTGAATAAATTATTCCGGTTGAGTCGTCTTCCTGTGAAGCATTACTACACCCAAGCTCTTCCCAAAATTCCCAGCCTAATTCGGGCGAAATTAAACACATGAAATAATATACCAATTTAAATTCGATATGTTTCTAATGATTTTTTTTTTCCCGTTTGGGTTGCAGGATTTCGAGGCGAACATTGCGAGGAAAATATCGACGATTGCCCCGGCAATCTCTGCCAGAATGGGGCGACCTGCATGGATCGTGTTAACGAGTACTCGTGCCTGTGTCCACCAGCGTTCACAGGTGCTCAATGCGAGTTTGACGTTGACGAGTGCTCGGTCAGACCATCCTTGTGTCACAATGGGGCAACGTGCACGAATTCGCACGGTAGTTATTCCTGCATTTGCGTCAACGGCTGGACCGGACCCGATTGCAGCGTCAACATCGATGATTGTGCAGGTGCTGCTTGCTTCAACGGTGCAACTTGCATCGATCGCGTTGGCAGTTTCTACTGTCGTTGCACTTACGGAAAGACCGGTATGTATTTCATTTTTCCCTTCATTTTTACACTTTGACAAAATACTTTTTATATTTTTCAACATAATTCCTGATATTCCTGATTAATTAATAATATACCGATTAATTCACCAATTACGTTGACAATTTTTTTTTTACAATATTATTCTATACAAATTCATTCAAATGAAACTTAAATTAATTACTTCGTTAATTGATTAACGAACGTATTTCATTTATCATTTTTAAACTTCGACAAAATACTTTTTACATTTTTATCTCAATTATTTATATTTTTCAATATAATACTCGTGATATTCCTGATGAATGAATAATATACCGATGAATTCACCAATTAGGTTGATAATTTTGTTTTCCAATTTTTTTTTACAATATTATTCTATACAAATTCATTCGAATGAATCGTAAATTAATTGCTTCGTTAATTGATTAACCAACGTATATTCATTTATCATTTTTACACTTTGACAAAATACTTTTTATATTTTTATCTCAATTATTTATATTTTTCAACATAATGCTCCTGATGAATTAATAATATACCGATGAATTCACCAATTACGTTGACAATTTTGTTTTCTATTTTTTTTTTTTTTACAATATTCTATACAAATTCATTTAAATGAATCGTAAATGCTTCGTGAATTGATTATCTTGTGAATGAATACTCATTTTTAATTAAATTATATTAATAAATTATATTTTGTCTACTATCCAAGCGACCCTTTTATATCACCTGATAACATTCAGTTTCCTTTTTTTTTGCCAAATATAAGAAAATGGAACCCTGTAACTTTTGTTCGAAAAAAATATAATTAAAAATCGTAATCAAATTTAAACAAATCATTAAAACGGTAGCATTAAAATTTAATAAATTCTACTTTCCTTAATTCGCATATAAATTAAAAATGAATTTATCTTGTTAATTGTAATACTTAGTTTGTTATGTAGCATCCTCGAGAAGAATTCAATAAGCTAGCATTCGTCAATTCAAGACCTCTGGTTGATTCCAATTCTCAAGAATCCAAAAGAGATAAATCGTGCTGTTGTCTCGATCGTTCGCGATTAGAGCCTCTCGTTGGTCAGTTCTACGTGTGTCCACATACGTTGCTTTCTCGTCTCGATCTTTCAGCAGTAAAGCACCTCGTGAATGCGAATCTTTGTCACGCACAGGTGCGTAAAAGTCCATCACAGGTGGGCAAGAGAGAGAGAGAGCTCGTGCTTGTACTTTTCTCTCCTCATCTCTCGTTGCTCGTGACACATCGCAAGTACGTCCAATGTGAAAATCGACGACGAGTTTACGTCTCTCACGATGTTACTGTGGCGGCATCGCCAAGACTTTTCGCTTCTGCTGTCATCGCGCGTGAGCAAAACGAGTTTTCTTCTTCTTCTTCATATTATATGGCCAATTCTCGTTATTCGAGTCGAGGTCGTGCACTCTCGCGACAGGTATTCGCTAATGTAACGTTACCTCGGATTATTGCAATTTTTTATTTTTATTTTCTTACCATTTGCCGAAATATTTGCATCAAGTTTCGTATTCGAATCGATTTCTCTCATCACTTTTTTCAAATAACTTATCAATTTTTTTTATCTCTAAATTGAGAATATTTTACATGAATGTGATAAAAAATTTAGTTTGATTTTAGTCAATTTTTCGATATTAAAATTATTATTTGAAAAATATTATTTGCTATTTTTTCACTTAAAAAAAAAGGTTTCTTTTTTTTCAAATTTTTTCCATCAATGTAAATGTGATAGAAGCTGCCAATATTTATTCTTAAAGTTCGAGGATTATAGTTGGAGAGAAATAGATTTATTCGTATAATTTATCGTATGACTACAGACGTGAATTTGTCGGCGCGTCCACTTTATCCGTCCGTTTCTTCGGATGCTGGAAAAACGTGCGTGCATCGAGAGACCTACATCGCGATAACTATAATAGTCTCTGTGCGGTATATAACGCGTGGGGAAGGGTAGCTCGCGAGAGTTGAGTGCATTTTGTCTCTGTTGGTTTGTTCGCAAAGTTGCCACGAGCATGAATATAACGAGAAGAAATCTCTCTCGTTTCTCGTCGCACGGCCAACTCTCGCCTTGTTTGGCTCGAGACGATCGAGACCATATTTGGTTTTATGAATTATATAGATATACATAATTTACCTGTATCATCGACAAGGACGAAACTTTTTTCCTATAAGTCATTTATTATTTTATAAAATAATAAAATTTATCAAATCGGACGAAATATTGACAACTTGGGCTACTTTTCTATTCATCATTAATATCTGGAAGCATCATATTAATTTAAAATTTTTATCATTTTTAATTTCACGGTTAAAAAATATTTACGTCTTGTTGATTGCTCGAGATCGTAGCAATTATTTCTTGATCCTTTTTTTTTTTTTAATCTTTATTTTTTATCTTTATTTTTTTCGATTTCTGCAGGTCTTCTGTGTCATCTCGATGACGCTTGCACTTCGAATCCCTGCCACCAGGGTGCAATTTGCGACACGAGCCCGATCAATGGATCCTTCACCTGCTCCTGCGCGAGTGGTTACAAAGGACTCAATTGTTCCGAGGATATCGACGAGTGCGAGCAAGGTGAGTCAAGAATTTTTTATTAGATAAATAATTTTTTTATTCATTAGTTGAATTTTCATCCATTTCAATCAATTCAAGATCAGAATTTATAGTCGTAATTTTAGATCTGAAGTTTCTCATTGGCAAAAGCAATAATTTTTCCAAGAGAAAAAAAAAAGCTTTACCTGGTGCCACAAAGAATTGAGAGTAAAAGTGAATTAACGTTGCGTCTTCCTACCGTGGTAAAGTTTCCCTCAATCTACACCCGAGAAAGCGAAAGAGATCACGATCTTGTCGTTATCGTAAAATTTTTAACATCCTCACATATTCCCGACAACAATGGCAAAATTCCTCTTTCTAGTTGAAAGGTAAAGACTCGTCCTTGACGACAATTATCCACCCCATATGTATAGCTATATATAATGAAGCGAGTCGGTAGCGTCTCGACGCCAAGTAATTGGAAAAAAAAAATATCTTTCGTGCTCCCCTCAACTCGTTCCAGATCGATCGCGATAAAAATATATCAAACTCTTCTCTCCTAGATCTTCTCCCCCCCCCCCCCCCATCTCCCTCTTTTTCACTCGTAAGATTAAAAAATGATTAAAAAATAAACTGTTGAAAGATATTCATCTTGTCCTGATGACCAAACGTGAATCTCGTCACCTTTAAATTTTATTTAATTCCTTTGTTTTTATTTTCGTTAAATATTATCGATCTTGTTTATCGAGTACGAGAAGAACTATTTTTGAAGAAGGAGAGTGAGTGAGTGAGAGAGAGAGAAAAAAAGAGGAGAGACTTGGCGCTCGTGTATGTACACGAGAATCAAGATCGGAGTTGTTGCATAAATAAAACCATGAAGAGAAGTCGAAAAAAAGGGAGAAAAAAATATGGGTGAAAGAAGAACGATGAGAGAGAGAGAGAGAGAAAGACTGCAAAAATGTCGTTGCTAGCAGTGCTGCCTTCGAATCGTTATTATCATCGTCGAGTAATCTCGTGCCCCAGGACACCAGTCGCGATTGCGAGCTCCTGCGGGGCACGGACGAACCTTAATAACCAGGCTATCCCTCTTTCCTTTTCTTTCTGCTCCTTCTCATTCGCATCTTTTCACTTCTTCCATCTCACTCTTGTTCCTTATCTTTCTCTCTCTTTCTCTCTCTTTTTCTCTGGTAGAGCAAGAAACACTCGACGAGGATACGTCGTCGTAATCGTTGTCATTCGCCTTTAGCGGCTCCTTCTCGGCTTTGCCATCAGCAAAACCTGGCCTGGTCAGCATCAACTCTCACATGAGAGACTCTCCCAAGCATATATATATATATATATATATATATATATATATATAGGTACACACTAAAAGTATATAATACTAGAGCTGTACGAAATAACTAATCAATAGTACTAATAATACTAATAAATAAAACTAATAATACAATAATAATAATTATAATACGTTTAGAGCTATACCAAATAACTAATCAATATCGTTATTTATCATTCATGCTCTATTTATCAGTTTTTTTGTTTTTTTGTTTTTTTTGTGTAGGACAGAGAATTTTGAAAATAATTCATATCGATTATTAATTTTGGTGAAAATATAACTCGACCTATTTTTATAAATTCGGAAAAAAAAATTAACTGATAATGTCAGTGAGTTTAGAACTATTTTATCCATCACGTAGTTTTCAATTTTACGAAAATTTACGAAAATCATCAAATCAGTGGGAAAAAAATAATTAAAAAAAAAGTATAGGCATCTCCTACTGATTATTCCATGCTCTTGAAATAATGAAATTTCTTTAAAACTAGTAGGAATTTTAAAGAGATTGAATTCAGAGAGAATGCCTCATATGATACGTTGCCACTCCCCCAGGCTAATTTTTGCAATGCATATGATCAACGCAACGAGAATTCCCATTTGCCATACGAGACTCCATATCCTACCCTACACTCCCCAGAGTGACAACGATTATTAATTATTCATTCTCAACTCTCAGAAACTATTAATTTCAGTACCGATGCATTTGCCACTCTCTTTCTCTTTTTCTCTTATTCTTTTTTTCTCTCTTTCTCTTTTTCTCTTTTGCTCTTTTGCTCTTTTTATGGTACATGCCCTTTGTGCAGTACTCGCAGCCACAGAAGAAAATCAGGTCAAGTCTCACACCGTGGAATAAGAATAAACGAAAAAAAAAAAAAAAGAAAAAAAAAACGAATCGAGAGTACTAAAAATAAAATGAACTAGAAGGTATAACAATTTGAATAAAGGCAAGAGTAATGTGAAAATAGTTCCAAGTAAAAATCTCTTTCATTCGAGTTTCTCGCGCTCTCGATAATAAATAAACGGTGAGTCTATATATAAATATACACACAATATAGCTCTCGTATACATACACTTACGTATTGGTATTCGTACGTGTACATTGTGCACTGATACATTAAAATTCTCGTAAGGTTGAAATCACGTTGGATCTTATTCTTTTATTTTTCTCCCCTCCCTCATCTCGTTATAGTTAATGCCTCTTTCGTTCCGGACAAAGACACTTCATTAATAATCGGAAGCACTTCTTTTGTATCACGATTCTCGTTTTGCTTCTTCCTCTTGTGTATTTCTTATTTTTTTTTCCTCCTTCTTTTCTGCTTCTTTCTCTCTCCCTCTCTCGTTTTGTATCACGAATACTCGTCTATATCAATTATATCCTCACACATGTGCCTTGCCGAGGCAGTATAAAATATGGGCCTTATCGTTGACTTCCTCCTCGCATTAACCATCCAGCTCAACCAGTTGAAGAAATTTAAGACTCGCGGAGTCTCCCACGACTCTGACTATCACAGTCACGAAATATATGCATATGGGAGATGTATACGTGAGAGGAGAAGAAAATCCTTTATCCATCTTGGTTCCTGATCTCTCGTCAACATCCTCCACTTCGACGGTCCACCGGGATAGAGTCCCTTCGCGTTTATATTCGCCCAAGAGCTACCAGACTGGCGTGGATCGAGTGTCAGCTCTCGAGAAAAATCCAAGAAAGAGAGAGAGAGAGAAATCGACGATGGACCAGCGGATGGAGGAGATTCAAAGAGGAGTGTAATTATAAGCGCATTTACTCGGAACACACGGGACGAATTTACCTTCACAAAACCCTTTACAGCGTCCCCATATCTCCCAACCCAACGTCATCAGAATTTCCTCGCGTATATTCTCTACACACACACACACACACACACACACATATATATATATACCTTCACTGACAACGCGCATACGAAAGAGACCAGGAGAAAGAGCAAGAGATGCCCTGAGGGTGCCCACAAGCTTCGAGCTTTTGGATTCTCGAGGTCCTTGCCACACGAGGGCGTGTCATCCTCATCCGGACAGGAGGTATGTCCCATGACTCTCTTCCACACGTTTTCTTTCCACCTGAGATATCCTGACCCTTGGTGACCCTCGTGGCCTCCTCATTCCATACTCGAAGTTTTGTGAACAGTAATAAACTGGAAGAGGGGCAAAAGGAAAGGGGCTGGAATATAAATTAATGAGAGTTCATGACAAAGAAATGGGAAAAAAAAGAGTTGAATAAAAAGCCTTAAGAATTCATACGTTGAGGAATAGATAAGGATTTTTTCTGTTAATATTGGCAAATCATTGGCAAATTTATGAGTTATATCAAAGTATTTGCGTTAACTTTCACTCATTCCTCCTCCGGACTAAAGACGAACACAGAACGTATAAAATAAGATCGAATATTACTGGCAACTGACAAAATTTTTCATTACTCAGTGACTATTATTACCGTGTATGTAGCTATCGATGAAATAGCATCCAATTCCAGTTTCATTTTCTCCTCTTCTTCATTCTCCCAACTTGCATACGTTTTCCAGCTGCTCTCGTTTCTCTATTTTTACTACTCTCGCGCACCAGTATTTATCTCATTCAAGTCTCGAGCACCGAGTTGCTCTCATCTCGATGTTTGCTCCGTTGGCCACAAAGAGAGAGAGAGAGAGAGAGATAACGAGATATCTCGATATTGCGATAAAGGACGAGCAAATCAAGTACCTACTCGGGTAGGCCTCGAAGAATTCTACCTGATCGGTTATTAACGGTCACTGGGTATAATTAACGCTTCTGGCTACCTTTTATCTGTTGAACTATTTCGCCCTTGGTACGTTCTGCCGTTGGCACTGTTCGCACAATTTAAACAACATCCTTAACTCATCTTCATCTTTGCCATCATACCATCTTCTTCTTCTTCTTCTTCTTCTTCTTCTTCTTCTTCTTCTTCTTCTTCTTCTTCTTCTTCTCTTTCCCTTTTTTTGCCCCTCGGTACTTACATACAAGACATCGTCGACGTCGTACGACCCTCCGAGTATGCTGTACGCGCTCCGTATTATTTTCAACATTTTATTCCCTCCCCTGCGGGCGTATATGCGACAACCAGGACGATAAAGAGCTCTCTTCTCTCGTGGCAAGAAAACGAGCAACGAGAGTGTCCTTTATGAAGGATTCGTGTGCATTATAAACAAAATGCATATATATATGCGATGTTGAAACCTCAGGCTTCCTGATTCCCTTTTACGTTTTCTTCTTTCTCCATCCAACCGCCCTCTATGACGCAATAAATTGCCCAAGGATCCGCGTGCCTGTGCTATAAAAACAATATAAAATCATAAAATCTCTCTCTCAAAGCTACTTCGGCTGAAAGGCCATGACGATCTAACCACAAGAATTTCCGGACTCGGGGAATGATAAAGTTTGAAGCTTAAAAAAAAAATCTATATATATATATATCTCTATATATTTCTCCTTCTTATTCGTCTTATTCTGTCTCATTTTTTACACCGCGTGTTCATCTCGTCCCTCCCATCATCTCATTTATGAATTTCACAAAAATTCCTGGAAGCCATTCTATCTCTTCTTGGTGGGGTCTCTTGTCTCTTCTCTCGTCGTTCGTCCGGCGAGAGCGTGCAACCGGACCGGGATGCTCCCTCTCTCGGACCACCGACGTGTCCGGCGTCAGATTACCGCGACACGACCAGAGAATCTTTTCTCTCCGTACTGTTACTCTCGCTCTCTCTCTCTCTCTCTCTCTCTCATATATATCACATATATAGTATGCTCGGATCATTTCCATCAGGACGTGGAAGGACCTCGTCTGTGTTTCTTAACGCCTCCGAAACGATTGACTTTCGATCAGTTATGGTTTTTCACGGTGAAATTTTTACCATCGAATAATCTCAAACTTTTCTTGTACCGAGAAAATTGGTCTGTATGAATTTTTACCTTCGGCCAATGATAATTTTTTGGCATTGAATAAAATTTGTTTCACTGAGTTGGGCTATTTCAACCCTCATGCCCCTAGTCCAATAAAATGGTCGACAACTAGGGGAATAATTTTTAGTTGGAATCCGCTGAGCAAAGAGTTTCATTATTGTGACGAGATTCGGCAACGTCGCCAACTCTAACACGAAGAATGAGAGACGAAAGAGAGGACTCACAAGGCAGTAACGTAGTAGAAAAGTAAGCCGATACTCCTGGGGGCCTCATCTCCGCATTTTTCGAGCACCCGCGCTCACCTTCCTCTCCGTCGTATACTTTATATATATATATATATATATGTAGAATATACTACCTGAGCTGGGCGACGGCCCATACCTGAGCCCCGAGTCTCCCACCACATTTCCTCCAGGCCCAGGGCATTTTTATCCCCTCCATTATTCTTTCCCGACATCCTGCTGGGCCTCACAGGACTCTTCACGAAAATATAATACGTTCGTGTGTCTATAAACCCGCCTGAGAAAAGGCCCATGGATTAGAAATTTGTACATCCATTCACGAAAAACTTTCCACTAATTTTTCTTATTATTTTCATGCTGAAATTGTACATTTTTCAATTATATTATTTAAAATTATTATTTTCCCCATCTGTCACAATTTATTCATAGACATTTTGCAACACACTGTGAGGCTGCAATTTTTGGCAAATAAATATATGAGAAAAATGAGAAATTTATATTTACCATATAATAAAAATTTTGCAGGTGTCCAGAATTTTAACTTTAATGTAAAAATACGATTGCAGTTATTGCAAATGACTTAATCGAAATACGAGATTCTCCCTATTTTAAGATTTGAACCACAATTTTTAAGTACAAAGCAATTTTTCTTTAAAAATTATACATTAATTCTTGAAAAAAATCCGACCAATTTTTATAGCTCATATAATCGTAAAATTAATTTTTGCCTCCCTCTTAGCGTTACATATATATATATATATGCGAGATGCTACCATATTCTGGTCGTGATGCATCCTTCGTCTGGTACATCAGAGGCTTGTACGTCGCCGAAGCATCGCATACACGAACGAATCTAATTAAACGCTAAAACGTTATTTTAAGTTTAATAACAACTATAATGACCTCTCGCGCCCGTTGATGCACTCCTGCGCGACTCTGTTATTATCTAGATTGCATATTTTCTGGTAGATTAAGTTTCCTCTCCTTCGACCATATTATCTTTTTCTCTTCTCGTTCATGCTCCTCTTCTCTTTCTTATTTTCTTTGCCCTCCCTCTCACCCCACTCTCCTCATTCAAAAGAGAGAAAATGAGAAAGAGAGAGCGGGATAAAAGTCTCCATGAACGTTATTTTGCGTTTCGGAACGGACGAACTTTGCTTCTCTTTCCTTTCTTCCTTCCTTCCCCACATCTCGCGTCTTCGTTGACTCTCGATCGATATACATCATCTCGATCGACGCGCAGCGAGCCCGAGCGATCGACTGCGCATCGCGGACGATCGTGCGTCAAAGATCTCGGAAATGTCTCGGAAAAATCTCATTTAATCGAGTATCTCGATTCACTTCAATGTCCGTGTCAACAGTTGGTACTCTTTGTGAGATTCACGGCAATTCTCCATTTGGCTCGGTTCAATCTTCAAACATTTTATTTTATTTCTCGATACATGAGACAAATATATAATATAATATATAATATAATATATAATATAATATATAATATAATATATAATATATAATATAATATATAATATAATATATAATATAATATATAATATAATATATAATATAATATATAATATAATATATAATATAATATATAATATAATATATAATATAATATATAATATATAATATAATATATAATATAATATATAATATAATATATAATATAATATAATATAATATAGTTGGTATCACCCTTACTCTTGTGGCATTGTAAACATGGCGTTGCAATGCGTTTCTTGCGACCGCGAAGACGCATCTGTACTCAAGGCTTTGTGACTGGTACAAGAGACATCTCACAGGCTCTTTCGAGCCAATTACAATGGCGGAAAAACAATCGCGAATTACACGACTACGGTATTCGAGCTTTTGCGTTATACCAACAATTTCTTTCTCTCTCACGCCTCGACGAGAAATCTTTTATCTCTCGCAGTCTCTCCATCGCTTCGTTTCGAGAATCTCCACAAAATGTACAAAAAAAAACTATTAATGTTTGCAAATGATGATTTTCAAAGTCTACAAACACTCAGCAGTACTTAAGAAATATTTATAAATATTATTCGAATAATTTATCGTTTGTACAAAAAAAATTATTGAACTTCACAAGGAATTCCAAAAAAAAAAAGAGAGCGGATGAGCTCAAAATAAAAATTGATCGAGAAATTAAAGATATCGTTGACCTATGACCACCTGAGCAAAGTGAGGAGTCAAATGAAGGAAATGAGGAATGAAATATCGACAAACATCTCCATATTTTTTTTCTCTTGTACATTTCTCTGTTGCCAAGCCAAACGCTTAACTGTACAAACCTTCATTTGGAACGTTCCATATATGATGCCCGTTGGAAAAAAGTGTGTCAAACATATGGTCAGATCAGATCGAAGTACCAGAGACCCTATAATCTGATAAAGGCACTTTTCGCGACGATGGTACTTAACGCTTGAATGGTACCTGACGTCCCCCCTCATTATTGGCCGGTCCACACACACATATATATATATGCAGTATAAGGATATCCATATTATTAAGATAATTCAATAAATTAACGGAATAAAACGGATAATAATTTCCAGCTTTCGCGAATATTTTTTCGATCAAGAAAAATTATGCCTCAAGTTAACATCGATAAAGAGCCAGCATTGAGCTTATTTTTTTTAATTAAAATTCTTTTGCACCTGAAATTCTGAAATCTGCAAAATATTTCTCACAATAAAAAATAATTCGATGCAAATTTTTTTTTCTTCTATACTCAAATGAATTATGAAAAATGTCTTCAATTTAAACAATTCATAAATCAAATAAGTAAAATATTAGAAATTTTTATTTTTAACTCAAACTCATAATTAATTGAAATTTTTTTAATAGAAAATATTTGTCATAATATTTTTACTCCCCCTCGCGCTAGTCGACCAGCTCTCGCAATTTCAAGTCAGCGAGTTACCGAGCGAGTACTTGCAAACTGAATACTCTTATAGTCTCGCACACATATGAGACAGAGAGCGAGTACCGTGGCCAAACCGCTCCTGGAAAAGTCCATAAATATCTCGGATAATTGGCGCGAGTGCAAAGCGCTCGGCAAACGGCAGGTGCGCGGTCCTCGTCGTCCGCACATTTTCGCCTCACTCTTTCTCAGCCTCTGTCTTCGTTTCTTGGTCCAACTGTGGAATAAATAAATAAATAAATAAATATATATATATATATATATATATATATATATATATATATATATATATATGTATATATACAGGCGTCACACAACAAGAGAGAGAGAGAGAGCTCCGTGAAATTTCTCTCTTCGTTTTCGCATGTCCCCTCAGGCTTTTGCACAAGTAAGACGAGAACGGATGCGAAACCGCATCGCTGGAGGGAAGAGGGCCTCTCGTGTATGTCCATGTACGGTCCTCGAAGGATATACGTAACTATATATATATATATATATATGTGTGCGTGTATGTACGACAGTATGCTGCGTAAACTCGAGATCTCAAACCCTCAATTCTCATTCTGGACTCTCAACTTTACTGCCGACTGACGTACATATATATAGACGTAGGAAAAAAATGAAGAAAAAAGAACTTCTTACACTCCTTTCGACTCCGGTTAACAATTATCAATGTTTTCTATATAAGTAAGTAGACTTTTTTACAACGACAGAGTACCATGACGCGTTATATTGGAATCAATCAATCAAATAAAATCGATAAATCATTGGTGCTCGTCGCGGGTGGTCACAACTGATAATAATCATATTTATATTGATTTTTAATTACTCGATTTAAAATGTTGAATGTTTTATACGAATGGTCGATCGATCGAAAAAAAAAATTAATATCAATATTTAAAATATATTGAGGACTAAACGATATTGAAAAAAAATCGAATAAAAATTGAGTTAAATTATTACAATTCTCAGTTGAGTAAACAAAAAAAAAATTCCATTACTCCAGATATGTTAAAAAGTTGTTTGGTCAAGTTTTACCCATAAAAAAAAAGACTTTCGATCATATCCATTAAAGGACTATAAATAAATAAATATTGTATTCCCAAGATACCCAAAGTCGGCTTACCCAGTCCGGAATCTAAGAATTTGTTTCTCTCTTGTTTCTGTAATGTATGCCAATCTCTAAAAACTTGGATTGAATCTGCCAATTAAGGAGCTTTGTTATGCATTTATTGGCCGGGTTCTGTCCACGATGGACGTCGACGCTTTCTCGGGACATAGACAATTAAATATCGGCGAGTTAAGAGAAAGATATAGATATAGATGTATTGTGGTGTATTTTAATATGCTATACTACAGATACACGCGCATATATATATATATACTATACACAGTGGCGAGTCCACCCGGACTTGGAAGGTGCATTATTAATCATGCGGCGCGCGTCCCTTCGCCTTTTAATTATCACTCGCGTCGACTCGAGATCTCTTCTCGCTCTTTCTCTCGCGGAAGAGCAAAAGAGAAGGAAAGTCTCCCGGGGTTGGCGAAAGGAACTTCAGAGAGAGAGGGAGAGAGAGAGTCTGTATATAGTACAGACTTTGAGCTTCTATATAAATGTATAAGAGCTCCGAGTGTGTGTATGTGTGTATGTTTATATATATTGGAGCAGGTTCGCGTGAGAGAATCGAATTGCGAATCGCAAAATCGACTATAGATTGAATTTAAGATCACTGACGAGAAAGTGATTCTCCTTAACTGTGTGACGTGCACCATCAGAATGATCGTTGTATTCCTTTTACATCGAGGCACTTTTCAATTAATATATAGAATATACCTCGCTGCTATACTGTATATGACATTTTTTTTTTTTTCTTCGTGAATTTGATTGATTTTATAAAATACAATATTTTGTTTTGATTGTCTTTTTTTTTTCTTCATTCAATATAGTTTATATATTTTATTCTCCATATTCTTTTATCTTTGAGAATATTTTACAAAATTTATTCTCATTTTTTTATTTGCTTAACTTGATTAATTTAATTAAAGAAAAATATTTATAATTTTTTTGCCACTGCAGGTTCGCCATGCGAGCACGACGGTATTTGCGTCAATACACCGGGCTCGTTCGCGTGCAACTGCACTCAGGGCTTTACTGGACCGAGATGCGAGACTAATGTCAACGAGTGCGAATCACATCCGTGCCAGAATGATGGTTCCTGTCTCGACGATCCTGGAACGTTTCGCTGTGTCTGCATGCCTGGTAAGTCCCTCGAAAAATTTATTTCTCTTTAATATTGATCTTTTTGCAAAAATAAAATAGGAATTATTTACGTAACAGGCAATAATTATTGGATATAAATATTTTTTTTATTCGTGGAAAGATAAAAAGTAGTGAAATATGCGAAAAGTTCGTTATTTATCTACAAAAGATAATAAGACTGTCGTACTAAACTAAACGTCTGTGACGTGCTCCGTAAATTCTTCCAAGATGACACAAAATGTTTCTGTCAATTTCACAAAGAAATTCTTAGTAAATTTCATTTATTTATCGTATTCTCTCGACTTTGTCCGTCCGGCTGTACACCTCTCCTTTTTTCACGCAGCCTCGATCCTGTCTCGCAAACGATCTTTATCGAGCTTAAAGCTCAAATAAAGCAAAAGGAACACATAAGTCTGATTTAATTATTAGACAGTTGCGAGGGCGCTGGTGTGTGGACCTAGAGAGAGACGAGACAGAGAGGATCGAGAGACCGTGTGATGGCGATTATCGATCTTTATCGAGCTTAAAGCTCAAATAAAGCAAAAGGAACACATAAGTCTGATTTAATTATTAGACAGTGAGGGCGCTGCTGTGTGGACCTAGAGAGACAAGACACAGAGAGACCGTGTTTGTGGTGGCGATTATCGAACTTTCCGGCAAACGAGTCTCTCTTCCTTTCTCGCGAACGTTATGTACGAAGAAACTCGAAAAGGAATCGATTCTCTGTCGATATTTTTTATATAGCTCTTCTCTTTTGCCAAACAAAGTCTAAGATCGATGATCGATAATTTCCAAGAAATAACGAAAGAAAGAAAAGAAGAGAAATAGCCCTGTTAGATGCGCGAGAGAAATCCTCGTGTTGAAAGCTCTGCAGAAAGCTGTATGGTGTGTATCATTCCCTATCGTAAAATCAAAATTCCTAGGGCCCTGAGGCCCTTAAACTCTCTTTCCCTCGACGATGTACAAACCTCTCGGATGCTCATAGACTCTATAAAATCGATTCTCAGGGCTCGATCACTTTTGCTATATACGAAAATCTTGAGAAATAATTTCTCACAATTTCCTCGAAATTTAATAAATATTTCATTAGATATATTTTTAAATGGGAATTAAATTTTTTTAATTTAAATAGTTAAGAATAATAAAGCAACAAAAAAAAATGACATTTAAGGAGAGACAAATTTATAATAAAATTCGAAATATTGAAACTCGCAAATAATAGAAAAACCACAGATCAATTTTATCCCTGAAGATATTTTTGGAAAAAAAAAACGAAATAAATATTCGAAGTTAGTAAATTTGAAGAAAAAAAAATCACTTTGAAATGATTTATTGCCGAATATGACCTACTTATTTTCCTGGATGATGATTGCATCCGGTATTTAAGTTTAAAATCCCTCTGTACTTTGAGAATATCGGACAGAAAATGAGGAAGAGAGAGAGATGAATTTGAGAGGCAAGTGAAGCCCGGGGCGAAACTGATGGAGCATTAAATGGACGATAAAGCGTTTACGCTCGTGAAATTGCTGCCATCGATCGGACCGCGAGAGATTCTCCCGATCGCTCGGTTTGTGCACCCATCGTGCTCGCTTTTATCCTCGTGAATCGATTTACTGCGCCGTTTCGAGATTCCCCGAGGAGTCGTGTGGTTCAGAGAATAGCGTAAGGAGACTCTCGATAAAACCAACCGAGAGATAGATGTCTCAAGATAAAAAGACGAAATAAATGTTCCATTGAGACAGATTAAATTATCATGAATTACAAAGGATTTATCGATGACTTTGTCAGTGTGCGTGTGTGTGTGTTGAACAGCATTAATAATGACACATCGAGCTCTCTCATCTGATATGAAAAACTTAACGACAAATTGTTCATTTAAAAGAAAATTACTTAGTGCACACGAAGAGAAATTTTCACCGTACATAAACTATAATCTCATCCCTGATTTATGAAACTTTAACACAAAAAGACTAACATCCGCGATTTGTTTAATTTTATTTGACTTAAATTAAATTTATTATGAGATGAATTTTGCAATTTAGAACTCGGCCAAAAATATTTAATTTAGATCGAAGAAATTCTTCATTCCTGACATTATTACAGTTAAAAAAAAAAAAATTACGAAGAAGCACAATAGGTGAATGAAGATTGAACACCAGGACGAAAGAGAACTCAGGAAACATATATATATATATATGTTTGGGTTTGGGTCAATCTTCGTTCACCTATTGTGCTTCCTCGTAAATTATATATATAAGACAAAGTACTGGCTGAATTCTTTTTGAAAGCGACAATTGAAATAAAAGATGAAAGAAAACGATGAGAGAAGAAGAAAAATCTCTCGACTAGCATCAAGCAAGGATTAGCTCGGGCATTTTTATTTATTTAATTTTTCGTTTTACATATGCATAAAATATGATAGCAGCCCGGAGGATTCACGAAATGTGAGACGAGAGTGGAGAGATCCTCTGTCCGCTTTTGCCACGTTTGCATCATGCCAGACGAGAGTCCTTTTCGGGCTTGCGACGTGCGTTTATTCCCGCCAGAGGGGGCACAAAAGACTTGTCTCTTCCTTACCGCAAGAGATCCAGAAATAAGCGATGAGGGCGACGCTTGTGAAACTCTTTTGGTACTCTTCTTCGCCCAGACGATCTTTATATATATATTTTTTTTCTTATTTACATCACTTCTCGACCACTTTCGCTTCTGTCCTTTTCCTTTCTCGTCCTTGTATATTTGTGCAGGTCACACAACACGCGGGCACCAAGTTCTCACTTTCGAGCTCTCTCGTTCTTCCTCATTTTTCGCTTCTTCGTCTTTGGTTACACGAAGAATCGCCGTGGTACATTTTCGTCGTTAAAAAAAAATCACCCAAAAGGAAATCGGATCCGAACAAATTTCATTCTCTTAATTCTTTTTTTTTTTTTTTTTCCCAAAAAATTATTCATAATTTTGCCTTCTCAATTGGTTTGATCGATTACGGGGAAAATCATGAGAAATTGCAATTTCATCGAGAACGAAAAGTTCTCACTATTGTTATGAATCAATTTATTATCGATCAGAATAAAATAAAAAATCGTTTTTTTTTTATTCCCATTATAATATTTACGCAATTATTGTGCAATATCGAATAAACTATACATGATCAACTTTATCGTAAACAAAAGACACCGTTTGCGGGAAAGACCTCGCCGGTGAGATTTCTATCGCTTATGCTGCCGAGCAAAAAAATTTTTTCGCTCTTTCAGGAATATATATTCTTCGTTCTCTCGAGGCCCCGCGAGAGACTTTATCTCAAATCTGTGCTTGCAACTCTCTTCCTTTAGGACTATATATATGTATAGTAGGTATTGTTATATCTATATAGTACACCTAGCTATAAGCAAACGGCATAACACGCGGCGTTTCCTCTTCACCGATCTTTACCCCTCTCTCTCTCTCTCTCTCTTTTATTTTCCTTTCCTGCGTTTCTTCTCTCCTTCACATTGCTCCCCTTATCCGTCTATCGTTCATCCTACGCTTTCTCGTCGTTCTTGGATTCCTTCGGATCCACAATTCCCTCTCTCTTTTTTTCTTCCCTCCCTCTCTCTCTCTCTCTCTCTCTCTGTCTCTCTCTCTCTCTCTCTCTTTCTCTGTCATACACGAGTTCACCGAGACGTGATGGACCTCTTGGACATCAAGCTCACGTATCGCCAGTTGCTACGGGAACTTATAGGTGTGTATATATATATATATTTATTGTGTACATAAATATATATATATATATTTATTGTGTATATAAATATACATATATATACACATTGTGTATATAAATATATATATATATATATATATATATAGGCAATGTAAGAAACAAACTAGACGAAGATTTCTTGGTTGGACGAGACGCGTCGGCATCAACTAAATTGGTTCAGATCTCCGGACTACGATTGCGCGTCTCATCGTTTTTCCTCTTGCTGCGCGAGGGCTAGAAGATGGAGAAAGGGCCGTGTGTCGCTCGCGTTGTCTTTTTTTTTTTTTCACAATTTTTATTTTCCAAAAAAAAAACAATTGTGCCCATGTGTCTATATATCTGTATATAATGGAACGATGCGAGTCTCGCCACGGTCACGTTTCTTCAGTTTTTCCACGCCAGTTTCTGTAGAGTGTGTATACTGTGGAGACAAAAGTACCAATTCGACTGTGTGTAATCGTGACCAACCCAGCAACTTCTCCTAGATCTCAGATCTTTGCGACGATAAAAACCAAACGACCATTTCCAAAGTACTACAATTTTTATTTCTTCTTTTCGTCTCATTTTGTACGTGTCACGAATTAGAAGAAAAGAAAAAAACGTTTTGTTTTCTCACAAAATAACGCGACTTTGTTCTCTTTCCTCACAGAATTATGTGACTTTTACTTTTTCTACCTCTCATTATTTTTATAATACATTTTTTTTTCCTACCAATGAATCTGATGATTTTCGTGTCCTAGTGACTTGAAAACAAACAAAAAATCGACGAGCTATTCGAATATTGCTGATGAACGTATGAACTTTGTGCTTCTCACATGAAGACTCGAAAACATATGTCGAATTTTTCGTAATTATTAAAAATTTAATGTTAATAAAAACAATAGATCGTCCAAAAATAATATAAAATTATTAAAAAAATCTTTCGATGATGGAAAAATCTTGACAATACTCAGCAAATAAACAACAAAACCGTTTTAATAATGGCGAGCATGAGGGTCAACAGTTGTGCGTGTATAACACCAAAAGTTCACAGGCTCGAGACTTTCAAGAAATTGCAAACGCGAGCGTAAAAAATTAATAATAACGAGAATAATAATAATAATAATAAGAGAGGAGGCTGCGTGCATAGGCGCAAGAATGATTCTCGTGACGATTAGTCACGGACATTTCGCCTATATATGGTCCTTCTTCGCCAGCTGTGGCACGAGAGAAAAGTATAAAACACTCTGCAAATGTAATATCACCGCGGTGAATATAGAAATGAGAACGTGTGTGCGGGCTAAAGTGCGAGGATTCAAGAGAGCAAAGAATATATATAAGTATATAATATGCAAGTCTCGAAGAAGGCGGTATATATCCTACAAAGGAGGGGTTGCCAGGGTGCCAAGAATTTCTATGGATGTGCGAGAGAGCGATGAAGAATCTCTTTCTCGTTTTCTTAGCGCTCTTGGGTTGGAAGAAAATGGCCAATTTGATGAAACACAGAAAATAAAATCGCACTCTAGAGACAATTTGTAAATTTATTTCCATCGCACTGTCAGTCACCGGTTTGTTTTTTCTCCTTTTCCAAAAATTTTCGTGACTCAACGTGGCGATTTTTGCTAAAATTATTTTTTTAAGTTCGTGCAACGTTTTTTTTTTTTTTTTTTTTTTTTTTTTTTTTTTTTTTTTCGAAATTGTACAAGAATTCCAATAAAAATTTCCGTCCGGAAAATCCATATGTAGTTGGAATAACTGTAAAAATAATTGATGGATCTATAAAAAGCTAATCTTTCTAATCTGTATATAAATATCTAGAAATATTAATGAATATGAGATAATCTCATAATGAAAATCTTTATCTCATAATTAATGTAACCGAGTATTAATTGATTCAGAGCTATAAATGCGATAATCGATTAGCGATATCGCCATCAAACGGGATGGAGTCTACGTGAGAGCGAGAAAGAGAGATAGATAATTCGCGAGCTCTTGAGCTTATCGTTATCGCGAGCACCCCCCGCGATACAACTAATTCCAAGCTCTCTTGGCACACGCTGTGGGCATTACGGCCGGTAATCTCGCATATTCTCGATATAAAAGACCTCGACGAGGTCTCTCCAACTGCTCGCCTCCTCTATACACACATTTCTCTCTCTCTCTCTCTCTCCATCTCTTTTTTCATCATTTCCTCGCACTCTTCATTTTCTCTCATTCTTCATAAATATTCTTCGGTTCTCTCGTTCGCCGTGAGATGCTCGTTAAAGTTATACCAGATCTCTCGGCTACTGCCTTCCTCCAACTCTTTCACCGCGTGTGTCCTATTCACAATTCCCAAGAGTTATCGTATTGGCCAACTACGAGAGCTCTGATGCTAGACCGCATATACGGACGCATAAATTTATTTGTGTCCATTTCTATCTATATATATAAATATATATATGTATATAAATAAATAAATAAATAAATATATAAAAATATATATATACAAATACATACATATAGAATCATCATTTTGTAGTGCACCTGCATAGTGCACTGTGAATTTACGTGTATAAAGGACAGGCGAGTGAGTTTCCAAAGGTAAAACTCTGCACGTACATAATGTTATATGTGTAAGACTGATCCTTGGATACTTCCAATCTGTCTCTCATCGTGAGTTTGTCGCGTTTCCATCGTTATATTATGGAATCGAAGGGCGCCGTCTTATAAAATCCTTCTCTCTCTCTCTCTCTCTCTCTCTCTCTCTCTCTCTCTTTTTTGGTAAATTCGATCGTTATTTGAAAAGCCCCAAGCCAAACTATTTAATTCCGTGGTCCATTTTTAAGGTCAAACGATGAGAAGACTTGCGAGGTACGGGTAGCCCTAAATACATTTAACTGTGGCCCAAGATTCTCTTTGGTATTCGTATATTTAAAATGCAAATTGTGCGCATTCCTCGTTTTTCGATTTTTCATCGTTCCGCAGTGCTCAGAGAGGAGAGAGATATTTTCTCGTCGCGAGTCGATCCGATCTCTCACCAGACTAAAAGTCTCTCGGAGAATGCTGTCGTGTATAAACATACGGAGATAATGTACCAGGCAAAAGAAGAATGAGAGAAAAGAGCCTCGAAAAGTGAGATCGAAAAGTTTTGAGTATCGAGTTGGTCGACTTTGATCTCAATTCTCTTTTCGTCCTTCGAAAAAAAAGTCTCGGCCAAAAAGGCGTTGGCCCTTTTCGGACTGCGCGATATCTCTCGCAAAGGCTTCCTCGAGCGTGATCTGGCTGAAAAGAAAAATCGAAATGAACGCAAAACCGAAAGAAACAAATTTTCGACCATTTTAATAATTCATGAATTGGACTGATCTTCTTTTTATCTATGGATTTCTACTTTCTGCTTTGTGCTACGAAATTTGGGGTTCGATCCATCCGGGAATTTCTCTCATGATGAGGCTTCTATATACAGCTCACGTATTTACCAATTAAAATAACTGAACCTGACGAAGGAAACAAATTTTGTCTCCCATGACCTTTGACCTGAAGCCTGACTCAAATCTTATCAAGCAGAGACTCATCTTATATTGCTCCTTTTTTTTTTTCTCGCAAAGATAACCAATTATTTTGTGCACTCACTATGAGCCTTCACTGTCGAAGAATACATTTTTCAGCGGTTTCTCAAAGTCCTCAGGAGTTAAATATAAATATATATATGCTTCGTTGTGTTCCATTTCATAGTAAGAATTAGTAAGAAATGAGTCGCTTATACCTTTTCATAAATCACGAGTGAAACGATCTGGAAAATATTCGATATCCCCTCCCCCACCATTGCTAAAGAGTAGATGAAGGACCTCCACGAGTATTCGAAAGACCCAATACAGATCTCATTTTCTCACCTCAATTCTCTCCTGCGTCCTTGCGGTTGCACTCAATTTTTTTTTTTTCCTCCTTTCTTCACTCTTCCGTTTCTTTGTCCTCAGATATTTTATTACTCTCTCTCTCCATGTATATTTTTCTCGGATATATTTTTAACCCTCGGTCACGACCACCCTGACCACCCAGAAATATTTTGCGGTGGTGAAAAGAATATTATATTAATTTGACGGATGAACGAACGTGGAGATTGGTCGATTTATGTATTTTTCCTATATATTTAAATATTCTTTGCGAGGGCGTCGATATTTTTTTAACTTTAATACTTAGACGATGTATCAGTAAATCCGTAACTTAATTTTCTTTTTGCATTGTTTTATCAATTTTTCAAACCATCTCATTTATTTGATTCATTGATTCTCATTGACTCGCCTTTATGATTCTCTCGTGGCGATCGTAAAAAATTCTCCCGGCAAGAGGGCGCCACCTTGACAGACACCATTAGTCGCGCTTATATACGGTCGTTCAAGAAGCAAATTAAAAAAAAAAAAGATATATATTATGTCGTATATACGAGCCTCTCACTCCGAAAAAAAAAGCTCGCAACGACTCCACCTGTGGAGCCCATGAAAAAAAAATTACACCGCTCCGAGAGTCATTTCATATTTTTTAATGCCAATTTTACGACATTCATACTCGCACTCTCGCACGTGTCTCTTATCGCAGATGATCCTCCAAAAAATATTCTTCGTGATAATGAATCATAAATGACTATTTCTTCATTGGATACATTCTGCTTCGAATTATGACTACTCTCGGAATTTCCGGATAAAGATATATCGAATCTCTGGCCACATTTTTATTAGCTATATATATTTTTAATATTTATTAAATTGCTTAATAATGAGAAAACAAAAAAAATATATATATTCGTAAATACTAAAATTTATTTCTCACAAAGTTTACAAATTCTGACGTTTTACGGTTCGAAAGGTGAAAAGAGTTCGTACATTTCCGGATATAAATGTATGTATTAATAAATCTATGTATTTCCGGATATAAATGAGTAATATATATGTATTGACGTATAGTCTCCGAGTGTTGATCGATTGGCGAACCTCGCAACGTTTTGAAACCCAAGATTTCAGAACTTTTATAATAGCAAAGTATATTGAGAGTTGGTTGAAAAAAAAAGTCTATATAGGGAAAAATCTCGTAAAATATATTCTCATCGTGAACACCTGCCAAGTATACCTAGGCGTTATCCCTGATTCTCTTCACGAGGGTTATAAGACTGGTTTGTATATAACGCCACGTTTATATAATGCCAAAGACGGACCCGATGAGAAGACCGAGAGAGGAAAACGAAAAGAAGGAAATGGTTTATGGGAGGCTATAAAATGTACGTATATATATGCATATATATATATATATATATAGGAAAAATATTATATATGTATATATATATAGGAAAAATATTATATATGTATATATATATATATAGGAAAAATATTATATATGTATATATTTATATACCATAGTTTAATGGTTCACGACTTTTGCCTATGCAGATTTCGCCTCACCGATAATCCTCGATCCTCGATCCTCGCCTCTCTCGATATCCTCTCTACGCTTTCTCTCTGTCTCTATCTGTGAGCCAAAACTTTTGCAGTAACACGCTTCGATGGTGCACAGACTCGACCCCAGTAAGATTCAACGATGCCTTTGCGAAAATATATTATTTCCACAATAAGTACGCTATCGCTTCCGCTTCGATTGAGAGGGAGAAGAGAAAAAGACGAAGAGGGAATGGTTGGAGCGCGTTATTGGTCATCGATTGCCCCCAAAATGATCGATAGGCAAACCGGCAAAACTTTATATATTATTTGTGAATCCTGAGAATTCTTTTAAAATCAAAATGTGATGCAGAAATTTTTTAATACAATAAATCGTCTCCACATGTCTCTCTTGGACACTTTGTAGCGCTGGAGATGACGAATCTTTCGAGTACGTCGCAAAATTATATATTCAGGGTAGTCCATTTTACCCCATTTTACTTTTTTCCCCGCCTTCCTTATATGGGATCGATATATAGAAGCTGTATGTATGCATGTAGGTAGAGTTTGTGAATAAGTTGCATTAGTATGCGCATGCAAGAAGCATATCCTATCTATATGCCTCTATATGCATTACCCTCCTTCTACCATGCACATATACAGTGACTCTTCATACAGTGAGTGGCTCTAGCTGGCTTAAGCGAGCCTTAAGGAACTCTTGGCGAACATGGACTGTAAATATTCGAGACCATTATTTCCCATAAAGCCCTCTCGGTAATTATCTGTAAGTAGCGGATGCTTTGTTACTCTCTCTCTCTCTCTCTCTCTCTCTCTCTCTCTCTCTCTCTCTCTCTCTCTCTCTCTCTCTCTCTCTCTCTCTCCCTCTCCCCCCCCCCCCCTCTCCCTCTCTCTCTCTCTCTCTCTCTCTCTCTCTCAGGTGTCCCTTACGTGTATCTTCGTTCTCTCCGCGGTATTCCTTTTTTTGCTGGGCACGTCAAGCGACTATACCGCGAGCTTCTTCGGCTTCCGTTTCTGCTGCTAAATACATCGTAGGATTAGCAACGATATGTAACAGCTCTCGTACGATTTTTTTTTTTATTAATTGAAACAAATTTTCATTTCACAAATTGTTATCTTTCATTTGGGCGTTTATCGATAACAGATGAGACTTTCTCAATCAGGTATAAAAAACAAAAAAAAACACATCATCAAATTGCCTATAAAATTGCAATTATATCGGAATAGGTTCCAATACTCCCATTTATATAGAGAATTTCATACGCATATAATGTGACGTCACATCGACCTTTGACACTTTTCGTCAAGATGGCGATATATCAAAATTGCATTATTATTCCCCCACACTCTTCTCTCTCCTCTTTTCACCTCACCGAGTCCCTCTCTCTCAAAGATACAGCAAGAAAACTACTTGATACAGAGTATAATATACATATATATATATATATATAGACACACCTTGAGCCCATATAGTGAGGACGAAGTTGCACTGCTGACCACGCGCGGGGTCGCGCGCTTTACGAGAGATCCGATCTCGAGAAATAGCCATGAGCCTCGGCGATCGGGCTCATTAAAAATCATCTCTTCTCTCCCTCTGGATGCTGTGCTCTCCACACACCGGTGAGACGATATAAAACGAGAGGAACTCTTTTATTCGTTATCTATATCGTGTTTGGCTCATGTACCTCGCCAATGTACGACGTGTCGTTGGTACATATACATATAAAATCCATAGGTATATAATGTGTGTGTGTGTATATGTATATATATATATTAAGGTAAAGGTTGTGTCCTGTTTCTGTTGTGATGATCCTTTTCACTCTTGTAGCTCACAGAAGCTCCCAAATTCATTGTAGCATCTAATCATTCATCGAAATCCCATCACAATCATAATACATAATAGAAAAATAGAAAAAAAAAATGATAATAATCTTATCATCCCTGATATGGAATTTAAATTAAATCAAGTTTTATGGGAGGCTATAAAATTTCGCGGTCCTATATACATAGGAAAAATACTATATATGTATATATTTATATACCATAGTTTAATAGACGTGTCGTTGGTACATATACATATAAAATCCATAGGTATATAATGTGTGTGTGTATATGTATATATATATTAAGGTAAAGGTCGTGTCACGCTAGGCTCTTTTTATTCCCACCCAAAATGATGATCCTTTTCACTCTTGTAGCTCACACAAGCTCCCAAGTTCATTGTAGCATCTAATCATCCATCGAAATCCCATCACAATCATAATAATACATAATATAAAAATAGAAAAAAAAAATGATAATAATCTTATCATCCCTGATATGCAATTTAAATTAAATGAAGGCCAGAAGCGCCCTCTATCGTCGGCGTTGGTGAAGAATCATCGTGACTTTGAAAATTACTTCCGCTATAGTTACATTGAGTTGTTTTATCCACCGAGCAAACTACCGTTGCCCCCTTGCGAGAGAGCAAGTCCCATCCGCAGAGAGAACTATGCATAATATATATATATATATATATATACATATACATATATATATATATATATATATATATATATATATATATATAAAGATATACGCCAAAGGAGCGAAGTGCAGAGTGTACATCGTATAGTACATCGTCCATCTACCCCTTCCATTTACCGCTCATGCCGACCAGTTACGGTTATATATCTGCGGGAATGCGCGGGTGTGAGAGTTCTCGCGCAAAGAGTCAAGAGATGATCCAGCACATGCTGGAAATGAGAGGGGAGAAAACATAGTGCAAGTTCTTGGTGCATAAAGTGACGAGACACAGAGGCGCGCAGCGAGAGGAAACAACAAAAGAGCGATGCCCTCGCACCGAGATCGCGTTACCACTCCGGTGGCCTTAATCTTTAACTTCTTTTGCCTCCTTTTGCATATATATATATATATATAGATGTAAATGCGTCTTGCACTCCGGAGTAACGTCAAGCTTTAGGCGTATAATATATCTATATTGTGCATGCATCGAATTCGTGGTCCATTCATGGACCACGAATGGAAAAAAAAAATTGTACAATATCAAGTAATCCATTAAACGAATGATTAATTTATTCATTGATAGGATTTTTAAAGCTTAAAAAAAAAAGTTTAAGAGGAAAAGAGATCGTGAAGAAAAACCTGATGCTGAAGCGTGAATCTTTCCTCGAACTCTCATGCATATTTCTACATATATATATATAGAATGTACATATATAAAAATTTTAAGATCTCTCGGGAATTTTTGAACATACCAAGTTTATATCCAAAATGTCGCCTGGTGGAATTCTTATTGGATTAAAATCACGATCTCAATCAACGAAGTCATTCTTGAGCTTTGCACAAAGGTCGATGCACTCTTGGAGCTTATATAAATATAAAAAGACACACGGTATGACCTCAAAATGCGCACAATCATGGGAGATAATCTTTTTCGATGACGAAAGCTTATTTATACAGTAGTCATGTGCGAGCGAAAAATTCTTTGATGAATTTTCAATAATAATAATAATAATAATAAAATAGTAACAATAATGAATAAAATACTATTATTATTATTATTATTTAATAATATAATCGAGGAAAAATGCGCACCGGTTGGAATCTGAATCTTTAGACAACAAGAACGTCTTCGTACGAAAAAACACACGTGGCGGATCTGCCAATGAAATATAAAAACGTTCATCTCGTTGTTGGACGATTATATGTATCTGTATATAGATATAGCGAGTACTGTATACCTACCATTGTCCTGTTGCAGCTGCGCAAATATTATATATATATATATATATAATTGTATATTGTTGCTATTATTAATATATTATTGTTAATCGGGCACTTGCATTATTACAAACGGAAAACATTAAAATTTTATCATTGATGATGAAAATTGCATCATTGATAAGAATATATTTCGTTGATGATAAATATGGGCCTTTTTTTCTGACTATCGCCGTAAAATTATCTTCATTTTACGTGTTTGCAAGCCAAAAGAAAAAAAAATAGTATACGAGAACCTCGCGCTGCCTTTTTTTCGTTTCTTTTTTTATTTTTTATTTTTTAACCTTGCGGTACGAGTTGCCCGGCGTAACACGGCCGATATCGCGTGTGCGATTCGCACGCGGATTCATGAAAGATGCTATCGCTCTTTTGCGCGAGCTGGCACGTACTGACGCATCACAGCTTCACGAGATTTTCTCTCTGCACTATGAAATATGCGAGAGTCCTTTTTGCCAACTAGCCGCAGCTATATTTTTTAAGGTGTGTGGCAAAAGATCCACGCATTTTTTCACAACCCTCTCTCTCTCTCTCTCTCTCTCTCTCTCTCTCTCTCTCTCTCTCTCTCTCTCTCTCTCTCTCTCTCTCTCTCTCTCGCTGAAATGCTAAATATTCGAGATAAAGTTTCCTCAGTTTCTTCTTTAAAAATATTAAAAAAGTATTTTTAATATTATATAAAATTGGAATAAAAAATAAATCGTCACACAAAAGTTTGACAAATTGTCAATTTGATTATTTAGAAACTTCGATATTTTCACAAAGTCGAGAATGTAATTTAAATTAATTAAATTGACCACAATATTTTATTTAAAAATTCCTAAATTTAATTTTATTATTTTTCATTTTTTACGAAATTATTATTTTTTTAGTACGCGGATATTGTTGAACAATTGGGCAAAGAATTCGCGGTACTTTTCATTTTTTTCTCTTCCCTTATTCGCATCTCTTCATTCTCTTGTTCTCCCTCCTGCCGCTTGTGGAGGGCAGCAAAGGCGAGCCACAGAGAGAAATAAGAGAACACGAGAGCTCGTGATGGCCCGAGGCTACCGCGCCATCGAGAAAAGCCACATCGCATCTCTCGCCCTAACATTTTTTTTTTTTTTTTATATCATACCAAGCTGATGGATAGAGTTTTTTGGCCATCGGGTACAGTCATTGGCAGACTCTGCTACGAATTGGACGGCTACGGAATCCTCCGTAGAAAATTTTCAACTTTACTTCCGGTCCCGATAAAATCGATCAGCGCAACAAAGTTCAGACCAGCAAACTTTATCACAATTTCATTGAGCGAGTAAATTAAAAAAATATATTTTTTTTCATTCAATCTCATTTTAAAAAAATATTTTTATCCATATTTAAAGTTTTAAAAATAATTCACGTCTCTCGATAAACTATATCGCTAATTTTATAAAAATTTTACGAAAAATCACTGGCACTATTCATCGCTTATCCAGCCAAGAGAACCCAACAATTTATTATTGCCGGAAACAAAAATCTTGATAAAAAACGAAATTAAAAAAATTCCTTCCACCCCAAAGTGCAGCTGAAACTGCATGCGAGCGAGAAGAATCACCAAAACGCGAGTGCAATTAAAATTAAAGAAGCGAGAAATTTCCTCGTCTCTCGTTCTGGTCAGACAAAGTTGCAAGAGCTCTGCGTGCCTCGTGTGTGTGTATGTGTGTCTGTGTCTTTGGGGGTGAATTGCTTGCAGCATCAGTAGGGATTTCTCCTCGTTAAAATTATTGGTCCCTTCGCACGCCAGGGCGTTATTTATTTAATTCTTTTATTTATCTTACGATTTTTTTTATTTATTTTTTTTTTTCATTTCCATTCCTTCTCGAGAAGTTTTTATTTCTCCCTTCGTTTTTCTCGGGCGTGGACGTTTTGTTCATCTGTCCCGATGAGCCAAGAATTTGGGCCTTATCGCGATCGTTCAACGATGCTCTTAATATACGAAGGTAACGAACAGGAGATATATATATATATATATATAAGATCGAGATCGACAGTCAATGAGAAAAAGATGCAAAACATAACGAAAACTTGACAGAGAAAGCAAGAAGAGAATTAATCGCTCTACCGACTCTCGATCTAAAAATAAAAAATAAATAAAAATTAAAAAATTTTGCAGCGTGTCGCGTGACTTTGGTTAACCCCCCTCGGCTTGTCAACGCTACGAACACGGAGATCGTTCTCGAGCCCGCCGATTCTCGTACCCAGCAAACCATCGACACAAGAGGGAAGATTTTTTTTTTTTTTCGGCCCTCAATTTATTTAATCGAGAACTCGAGTGAGATTGTACATTGAACTTTATGGTAATGCGATAAGGGCACCTGAAAAAAGGACAAAAAAAAATATTTAAGTGATATATATATATATATACTGTGCTATAATATAGTAAAATATAGTTATTATATATGTATATACGTATCGATTCATCTTTGAGAGAAAATCACAAGTAGAAATGCAAATGTATATATATATATATATATATATATACTGTGCTATAATAAAGAAAAATATAGCTATTATATATGTATACAAGTATCGATTCATCTTTGAGAGAAAATCACAAGTAGAAATGCGAATGAGAGAGGAGGAGAAGGGCGAGCTTTTGACTTGTTGGTCATACTCGAAATCCCCTTGACAGTGTTCATACTCTTCGTGCGTGCATCCCAAATACATTGTCATGCTAATAAACCCGCACGCAATCGCAGTATGAAAAAGAAAATGAAAAGAAAAAAAAAAATGTGAAGAAGTTTGCGGGTTGAGCACATACACGAGCCAGCTATCCAGTCGAGATGCGATGACAAAAAAATAAAATTATCAAGTCATGATAATAATAATAATATATATGAAAAAAGTGCGTGAACTATCCAAAGCCAACTGAAGAGGCTAGAAATTTATTTGTATTATAAAAAATGGAAAAATGTAAGGAAACGTTAATTTTATTCGATTAAGATGAAATTAATTTGCTTTTAATAAAATCTTTTTTTTTTCCCGGGATAAATCAGCACATTCACAATCCTTTTGGTGATGCGTTTTCGAATCAAGTGCATGTCTTTAGGACGATAAATCAAAGCGAGAGCTATATAGAGTCACACACGTGGTCCAGAGCATATATATATATGTCACGACGTATTCTGGACAGAGCGATCCTTTGGTCGGTCACAATCTCCGCTAGCCATTAATCTCGATAATTGAATCAATATCCGAGAGGAGATTCTCTCCTCCTCTCTCGTCTCGCTTTCGAATATTCGGTTTGCGAGAGGCAATTATACCAGCATTTTTCGTCATTAATCATTTGACCAGGAAGATTATTCAAAGTGTCAGAAAAGTCGTACGAGGTGTAGAAAAGAAAAAAATAAATAAAGATAGAATATCGGGTGTGTTGAAAAAAAAATCATTGCCAGAACCGGAAATGAGTGAAGAAAATCAACCTTCTTTACTTATCGAAAACTCTTCGGGGGCCTTTTAAAAAAAATCACTTGACCCTGTCGAAAGTTGAGGAGGTTAAACCATCCCAATAACTGTTCAACGATGAATAATTTCAAGCAAAGCTCGATGGTCAACAAACAAATTGGAGAAATGAATTTTTTTGATCCATGAAATTGACCCCAAATGAACCCAAAATCATTCACGTCGTAACGTCTCTACGTCTCTGATCTATTAGCTATACGAGTTTGGTAAATTTACACATCAATCTCTTCCATTTTAATAGCTCCCCAGAGCGATTAACATCTACATTTTATGAATTTTTCACGAGACCTCGACCATCTCGATCGTTTCTTGCTCATTAAATCTTCTGTGAATAGATCAAAAATCCCACGAGACAAATCAACTGATATGACACGTATGAATTTGAACTATCGATCATCAACTTTTATGATAATTAATTCTATAATTAAAAACTATCGAGTGACTGCTTACGATTCATTACCACACGATTTTTCTAATAGATTAGGCACTCAAATTCGATAGCTGTCTAACTACATAAAGCAAATTTCAGTCGACCCAACTTAAGAAAAAAAATTTCTCGCTTATTCATAGAAAAATAATTGTCTATTAAATATTTTATTATAGCAATTTCGATAATTCAAAAAATTGATAGTTTTATGCTTGATACTGTGAACAGGTCAGTGAAGCAAAAAAAAAATGTCACAATTTTTAATCGACCGATGTCAACTGGCACTCGATATTCAGTCCTCCAGGCTTATAATTTCATTAATTTTTTATTAATTTTTCTTTCCTCCTCGCTGATCACTTGTACGAAATTAATCAGTTGCAGCACGAACAGGGTAAACCAAATAAAATTAGAGTAGCAAACTGTTATATATATATAAATAAAAATATCCTCATACTAAAAATTTAGAAAATTTCGCAAACTTCTAGTTTTTTAAGGCAAAAATCGAAATTATTAAATCGACAAAATACGTCTCAATTTTTAAAATAAATCACAGTAAAAATTTGTTTTTTCCAAAATTTGATAAATCTTTTGACTGAATTTGTCTGATGAAAATTTCTCACTTTTGCAAGAAAAATGTTGATTGTGTTAATGGTCGAAAAGCTGGTAAAATTAACTTGACTTTACACTCTCTTTCCCTTTCGCGCTCTCTTCCGGAATGAAAGATTTATCTTTCGAGATCCTCGCTGACTAATTGACGCCGGGAGATACGCGATTTCGCGTAGAAATACGAGGGCTCGCGTAAACCGAGGAAGCGATCTGCCCTTTCCCCACTTCCTTTCATCTTATTTAATTCTCCAAGTCTTTAGGGAGTTCCCTTCGGACTTCTTCGAGTTGTTTCGTTGTCCTTTTTTATTCGGTCTGTGTGTGTGTGTGTTGTTTGTGCATTTCTGTATCTCATGCGTGCATGTGTATGACCAAAGCCTCCGCGGTTCGTGCGGGAACGTTATCTCAACAATTCGGCTCGACGATGACTCCGGAGACTCGGAATCGTAAAACGCACCGCCAGTTAATGAGCCAATTATTTAATTGCGTCCACCCTTCCTTTTATCCTTTAAGTCTCCCCTCCGGGCAACAAAAAAAGCCCTCGGGCCAGTTTCTATCTCACTCTTGGACCCTCGCATATTCATTTTATTGCGGTAGATGCTATATCGTAATATATATATATATATGTATAGAGTACAGATACATCGCAAGTTCCTCTCTCGATGAGTTTTTCTCTCACTCGCATGCGGAAACGAGTGATTTTTTTTTCTCCGTACCGCCTTCTCCAATTTTATAAACTCTGCGTGTCTTCCGCGAAGAAGAACAAGCTCACTCGCGGAGGGCACATTTTACTTTAATTAACGTGTAAAACGAAATCGAATACGCCTTTTTAACTTTTAGTATTCGATACAGATACATACACAGATGTATATGTATAGTTTTTTTTTTTTTTTTTTTTTTTTTTTTTTTTTTTTTTTTTTCAAGAGTGATCTCAGCTGACTCTCTTTGCCCTTCCATGGCATCAGAAACCCTCTGCGCCCTTTTGTAAATTGCGTTCGCACTCTCGTGTGGTATATACTTAATAAGGAAGGCCGCGAGCCAAAGAGAGACAAGATTTATATATGGAATCCTTCTGGACCCAAAGGCGAGATAGAGAGAGAGAGAGAGAGAACCGCAATCAGGAGACCCAGAGGTCAATGGCCACAGGAGAAGTTATAACGGAGAATTTATCGAGAGAGCAACAACGCCCAATTTGTTTTTTTTTTGTTCTTTTTTTTTTTTATCGTTAATTGTTAAATTTGCTCGACAACGAAATTTTTACATTTGATTTACGAGAGTACGATCAATCGACTTTGTTGAAAAAATTAATTTGTATGCCTCCCCCCGCCCCCTTATATTCAACGATCAGTGATGCAAAACATTGTGGCTTCAATTTTATTCCCAGTAAAAAAAAAATTATTTCAATTAAAAAAAACTAAATTATTGGGTTGAAAAATTCATTGGAATCGATAAAATGGGTTTATTATTTCCAAATTTATGTGCGAACGAGAATTGAGAAAATTAATACAAAGGTCGATGACGCTCTCGCTAGAGGCAATTTTGTCTTATAATAAAAAATAAAAAAAAAATGCCAGCTCATCAAGTAGCGTGCTTTTCAATCAAGCTCTACAAACGAAGTTGCCGCGCACAGTAGCGCGTCATAAATAATTCCAACGAGGAAGCAATTATAGGTCTGGTGTCATGAAACTTAGTAAATGCATCGAAATAATAATCACATTGATGGGGAGTGTTGCTCATCGTTTTTAATCAGGTAGAGAGAGAGAGAGGGAAAGAGAGAAAGAGAGAGAGATTTCATGCCCCAGCGATGAGTTCCTTATGGGCAAGGTGCCCAAGACTGAGAGATAAATACAGAAAGAGGGATAGATCAGAGTCTACATGATTTCCACTATAAAACTCTACTATAACTGCACAATCAATCTATATATATACACAATATAAAGCGCTCCTAGTAAAGGTGAGAAAAGTAGCGGACGATGTGATGGAGAAGAAATGATTCTTCTATGACTATATATTTCCATATATAATTCCATATATATATATATATAAAAAATATATATTAGTAGATATTGTATCGAGGTATGTAATCGTATATATATGTATAGTCGTCACTGAAGAGTCGACCATAACCGTCCAAGAGTTAAGAAAAAGCGAAAAAGAAGAGAAAGAAAGTAAGGATGAGACAGACGAGGAAGAAGAAGCTGAAGAAGACCTCGCCTTACTCGCGCAGTGCTGCGGCCACGCCACATTCCGAAACGCGCTTGATTGGTTTTTGCGAGAAGGAGAATACAAGGAAAGAGCTCGAGAAGGAAGCTGCAGGGAAAATCTTATACGTGGATTATATATACATATATAGTACACATTAGAGATCCCACCACCGCCTTCGCAGGAGCTCGCCCGCTCCCCGGGTCAGGTCAGGTCGTCTCTGCAAACTTCTACGTGACGTAGATATACAGTAATATATGATACATATATATATATATATATATATATATATATATATATATATATATATATATGGTATACCACTCACGTGATCACTTCCTCACTTCTTCTTCCCTTTTTCTTCGAGCCTCTCAACAGCTGCTTTGGATTTTCATTCTCGCTACATTCGCCTACCATCACGCACCTTTGGACACTCTCTGGTATATCTTCATCGAGGCACTTTTCGTTCCTCACCTACACGAGATTTGCTAGAAAAAAAAAATTGAAAATTGAAAATTTTCATTGCATTAGAATTATTTTTCAAGTAATAAAACTTTAATCATCATTTTAAAGAATTAGAAATTTGGAAATTTATCGTGGCACGCTTTTGGCTCTCTCACTTTTATCCCATGAAATATCGCCCAGTGTCTGCTCTCGTGGAGTTGCCTAAAAATTCAAAATGATAACGAGAGAGTGCCTGATGGCTTTTTGCGTGGATGCTGCGAAAAGTGACCGACGCTTACGACAACATGATAAAGGGACATCTCCGTATATATCTATATATATACTATATATATATTTATATATACCCTGACGTCGAGTCCTTGTCGTTAAAAGAGTAGCAGAGAAAAGAGACTCGAGACCACTCTCTCTTATACCAGCGATAAGTTTTAATCGAGAATAAGTCGTTTTTGAGAGGAGTTTCTTAAAGATTGAACATGATGGGAAAAACAAAAATAGCGCAACTTTATTTACGTAGAAGACGAAAAAGATTCCATGCATTTAACTGCCAGAGAAAAATCAACAACATTTTTTATAAATCCTTTCAACACCTTCTAGTTTTCGATCAATTTATCACCTAAGCCCGACAAAAAATTCTTCTTGATTCTTATTCTTGGCCAGGGTAAATTAAAATTTCATTTTTTCAATTTATCATGGACTCTTATATATCGTTTTATTTTTTTCCTGATCCAGGAATTCGTCAATTATTATCTCAAAAGGTATTCTCAAAAGGTAAAAAAAAAAACCATCAAAAATTCCCAAAAACGTATTTATATTTTTTTAAATCTCGTATTGAACATCACAAAAGAGATTCGAAAAAAAAAAATGGAAAATACAATCTCGTCGCTCGGATATACCCCGTGAAAGGTTACAATTATGCGAGCGTCGAGAGGTGGACTTGTACGAAAAATCGGGGTATATAATTTACCCAGTCGAATTTAGAGAGGGTCAAACCAGCCGTGTGAGCGAGTTCAGCTCGCGAGGAGATCATGAAGCAGAAAGAGAAATGAAAAGAGTAAAAAAAAATAAGAAAGAATGAAGCATGAATGAAGATGGACTGTGGAGAGACAGAGCTGGAGAACTGGAGAGCACAATTATTGAACGAAAGATGGGGAAGGGGCACCATTACAAACGTCACTCGTGGTTAATGACGTTTATGGTTGTTGAATATGCTATTATATATATATATATATGTGTGTGTGTGTGTGTGTGTATATATACACACACAAAAATATCATTAATAATAAAGCGATTCTTTTTGTATCGCCAACTTTCAAATTCCCATTCATGATCAATCGTTTACCATATAAAAGTAGATCATTGAGGAAAAAAAAACATCACTTGAACCGCCTTCTTATGCTACTCTAAGTTTCCATTCATGCCCGAAGGCTCAAATACATTTTTCTTATTACTTCTTTCGCGATAAAAAATTCGCTTACATTATTATTATTATTATATTTGTTGCTATAAATTTATTGTGAGATATTGAATTTCGACACTTCTTTAACGCTCTGGGCTCAACGCCAAATAAGTCGATGGGGAGACGACATATATGGTAATATTACAGTGCAGTTACCACCTACCTACGCCTGATGATCCTTCCAATCAAGATCTCACGTGAGACGAGAGGAATAAATAAAATCATTTGAAACTTCGAAGAGGACGAAAGAACCAAGTTGAAGTTTATATATTAATACATATATATATCGGCTACTAAGTATATTGTTCAGGGATAAAAAAAAAAGTTCTTCAGAACGTTTGCGGTTGTACATTCTCTTGTGGTACACATTGAAAGTCATCTGACTTCTGTAGCGAGGAAAACTGAAGCTGCGGCAAATATGTGCACTATAGTTGTATCTCGAGACACCTGCAACCACCTGCGGCATTGCAAAGTGTCCGCAGAATGAAGCACGAAGTGCACTGAAGGCAAGAGAAATGAGAGTAACTTCATCTCCCCCCCCCCCTTCTCTCTCTCTCTCTCTCTCTCTCTCTCTCTCTCTCTCTCTCTCTCTCTCTCTCTCTCTCTCTCTCTCTCTCTCTCTCTCTCTCTCTCTCTCTCTCTTGTTTCGGATCTCGTTTCTCGCCCTTCTATGGCGTGGCAATGCGAGTACAGAAAACGGCGTTCACGCCACAAGAAGCATCAGGAACGAAAAGAAAGAGGAACGAGGGAGAATGAAGAGAAAAAAAGAAACGTCTCCTCACTCTCTCGCCCGGCGAATCTCTCTCCTCTCTCTCTCTCTCTCTCTCTCTCGGTTTGTAATTTATATATCTCTTGTTGTGTGTCCGCCGAACGATAATTACCATTCAAAAAGCCCTCGAGCTCTACTGCCAGTATATGGGATATATCGCTCGCCCTTAACTTTTCTGTACTAAGAAACTAAGAACTTTTTTTACCAATTATTTGTGTTTTTTCCACACAATCATACGCACCTGTATGCATAGCAGTCTTGAATATAATCTAACGATAGTCTGAATCAATTAAAAATAAATGATAATGAATAATAGTCAAATAATAACAATAATAATAATAATAATAAGTAATGATAAAATGGATTTTTTCCAACTAAAATACAAGATGAAAGATGAAAAGGAGCTTATCTCAGAGAAAGATGAAAAGGAGCTTATCTCAGTGGATTCACGAGTATGTACCAAAGACCAAAGACTCCCGTTGGAACGTCGTGGATTCTCGTTACGGGAAAGGACAGTGCTCGACTGTACTGAAATACTGCATCACCCCCTATGCACACAAAGATGCATCTCTCGATTGAATTTGCACACTTGTGTATAGCTGTATATGCGAATGTTAAGCAAATATATAGCGAATGATGGACGATAATCCATTCGGGTTTGCTCGGTAGCGCAAAGCTGCATTTTCTCCCACTTCTCTCCACTTATGTAGGCTACCAATGCCATTTCGCGTTCATCTCTTTCTACTCTCCGCTGGTCATGGACCGATCTTACTCCTCGTCCATGCAATGTACAAAGGCGAGCCTCTGGCGAACGCACATACATAGGCGAATAGCGGTACCGTCACAGTCCACAGGGAGGAGATTCGGTCCAGAGGCGAGGGAAAAAGGACGACAACGTCGATGAGGAGGAGATGAGAAGCGCAGCAAGAAAGCCAAGAACCGAAAGAATATGAGAAACGAGCAAGAAGAGATGAGGCCAAAGGTCAGAATGGACGAGAACACGCCGCTGCCAATATGACCCGAACCCTCAATTGTTTTTTTGCATTCTGTACTTGCCAATTTGCTCGAAATTATATCTACTGTTACAGAGGTCATTTTGTCAAAATTAATTCTCGTTAAATCGATAACTTTGCTCTATTTAATTAATATTTCATACTTTGATTAAAATATTCTTTCGACAGGCCAATATTTATATTATTCTCATGCAGCGTATATACAAAAAGGCCCAATCGACTCGACGTTTCCTCGCATGCCAAAAGGACTTTCGATGTAAATTTTAACTTGGTGCAGCAACAAACGAACCTCGAGATAAAACAAGGTCAATGGGTTGAGAGAAAAAGGAGCAAAAGTCGATTTTACGTGTTTGATTCGTCGATAGGATCTCGTGACAAGTCATTGGTCAGCCAATTATTACTACAGTACTCGGTTATATGGGCAATCGAACGTATCTTGAGACTTGTGTGTTAGTTATATCGACAATTGGTCCATGGACGAAAACGAAGTCTCTCGCCTGCTGTCAGGCGTTTGGAATTCGTGAACATTGCGCAGCGCCGTTGCGTGTGTCTTGATTAAACTTTGGATTCCGATTTAATTGGATTAACGTCGATCCTCTGTCCAGATGTCAGAGACCAACGGTTTTTTTTGTCCTCCTCACTTATATACACGAAAACGATTCTCTCCTCTTTCTTTTTTTTTTTTTTTTTTTCATTCGTCATTGTCCGGATTCCGGTCTTCGATTTGAGATGAAGGGCGAGGCCGAGCAAGTCGATATTGTCCGATCTCACCTCGATCAAAAAGCATAACGAGCAAAAGACAGAGAGTGAGAGAAATTGTCGACTATATATATATATAGTATTGTGTACACTTTGCCATCAGAGTAAAGTGGAAGTTCATTTCTCGTGAATCCCTCAAACGATCTTCTGAGACTCTTTGGAGGCAATTCCATCTCAAAGTGGCATTTTATCAAAACGAGGGATCGATACGCCTCGCGCCTCTAGCCAACAGCTCCGAGCTATATGCCCCTTGTACATGCATATATATATATATCGAATCGAAATATATATATATATATATATCGAATCGTTACATATATATATATATATACATATGTGTATGTGTGTGTACCTATGAACGAAGAAGGTAGCACGCCTAGAGCACCGTTGGCATTTAAACAACTGACCCAACTATAACCCAGAGCTCTAACTTGCCACGTATCGAAACTCCATCTATGTACATGGAGACTGCCAAAGTGCAGCAACACTATAGCCCCTTCCACAAACGTACAGGATCATTCATAGAATAACTTCCGCATTATCGAATATTTTTTATTCGCTTAAATTTCGTCAAAATTACAATAAAATAATTTGATCGATTTTGGGCATTATCGTGTTGCGTTTTCCCTGAAAAAAAAAAAACAATTTGTAGCAGTTGTAAAAAAAAAAAAAAGGACAATCAAATCGTGATGATCTCTCAAGATTTTTTTATTATGAATCTACTTCTATGAGTCTCGCTTAACGATCTTTCTATACCCAAACACCATGAAAGCCTCCCAACGTGGGTGTGTGTGAACTTCGCCGAGTCTGTACGAAGATCTTCGGCATGAAAAGCGTTCTCTCTCCTACGATCATCTCTACAGAAAATCCAGCGGCCAGTAGCAGCAGCCGGTGGACCGTTACTCTCCAGGAAGGAGAGTCTCTCTCTCTTTCTCTTTCTTCTTCTCTCTTTTTCTCCTGTCGAACGTCGTCGTGGTCTCGGCGAAAGAGGTCTTTGCAAAGTGTGGCGAAGCACGCCCCGGGCCTGTATGTGCTGATCTCTCTCTCTCTCTCTCTCTCTCTCTCCCCCTCTCTCTCCCTCTCTCTCCATCGTATATGCAGGTTACCAAGTCCACATCGGGAGACGTTTCGAGCCGAGTCCAATTCAACAAACTCACTAGTATATCGGTATAATAGGTGGCGGTGCAGTTGCACCGTAGATGCTGATGCAGAGAAGCCGCGCAGTTGCTTGTTGCTATTTTCCTTTTTTTTTTTTTGTGATGCTGTATTCCTTATACCATTGGACCACACCCACGTTATGCATCTCTCTCACTCTCCAGCTATCGAAATTATGCTTGCGGCTCTTTCTCTTCATTTTTTTTTCTTGTATAGAATATTTATATATATATATAGGCAGCCTGTAAAATCGCGAGCTCCTCGACGACGATGCCGCAAAGAGAACGGATCTCCTTCCACCTTCTCAGGTCTCTCTCGCGAGATACTTCGATCGCGCCGCATACACACAAAGTACAGTTTACCTTTGTTTCTGAGTGTCTCTATGTGTGTGAGAGTAAGCTCGTGGGTATTAGCGTTTCTCGATCTCAAACGTCATCTTGTCGCGCTCAATGCTTATTGTATATGGAAAATTTGCATTCTTTGCTCCAATTTTGCACTCGACTGAATCGACGACAATGATGATCTGGATATATATCCATGTTTGAGAATTAATTTATCAGGAATCACTCTCGAGGGTGTCACGAATAATCCAGGGAGGCTGGAGAAATATTTCGTTAATTCTTACAATGTTACAATTTTGGAATTCAAGTGACGATTTTTTTTTTTTCGTTTCAATGCATCAATGATTTGACAATTTAATCACAGACAATAAATAAACGTGTCTAACTATTTTTATTTTTATTTTAACGATTGAATTTAAAAGCAAACGTATTTCTGGCAATTTACCAAAATTTTCTTACTTAAAAATCATAAAATAGAAAAAGAAAAAATCAATAATTAACGTGTGAATTATTTTTCCAAATTATATAATTAGTGAATTAAATTTTTATCATTACTTTATTGCTTTGAAGATTTTTTATTCTGGTAGCCAATTTCATGGTGTTGAGTTGATACAAGGTGGAAAAGTCATGACCCCAGAGGTCAAAGATATCATAAGAGATCTTTCCGAGAGCTGTCAACATGTCCGTAAAAGTGTAATTTCATTTTCGTCCATATCACACTTCGTCTTTTTCATTTTCATTTTTTTTTTTTTTTCCGTTCATCTATCTCGCGTCACAGCCGACCGATTTCTCGATATCGCGGTACAAATCCTCTCACGGCTAATAATTTACATCGTCGAGGAACGTCGCGTGGGAGATTGCCACGAAGTGTTTTACCTCGGGAGAGCTTCGATCTTTTCCACGCGGCCACGCCCAGAACGGCGATTACACCGTGGAGGGCGCGACGACGCGAGATAAAGGTGCACATCGGGTATCATCCGGCCGTTAATCTTGCTGATGGACCGACGAGCAGCCTTCGTTTTTTGTAATCCTTTGAGAGGCACGCGCTCGCTCAATCCGAAATTACTCAAAAAAACTTAAGTTCCCTCTAAAAAAAAAATGAAGAAAAACAATTTAATTTAAACAAAATATATATGACAATTTTTTTATTCAACAAATTATAAGAATAAAATCCACATTTTTTTTTTTTTTTCACTCGAACATTATCGCGATAATAAAATGAAAATATTTTTAATATTTTCCCAATAGATTTTATAGCTGAATTTTTAAATCTAAGAATGAAATATCGCGGATTTACGTTATCCGCAATGATAGAGAGAATTCCTTATTCTTTTCCTCCTCGTCTCGCATCAATGTAGGAAAAAAAAAAAAGAACGCGTGTCGGGCGAAAAGGAATAAGGATAAGAGGAATAAAAGGCGCGGTTTCCTAACGATGCTAACGAAGAAATATATCCAAGAAATATATTCACCGTTGAACAAGCGGGTGGGCAATGAAAGATCCTCAGAGATTTTTCCCTCTCCGAGGAACCCCCGTACTCTCTATATCTCTCTTTATTTCTATTTCTTCTTATTTCTCTCTCTCTCTCTCTCTCTCTCTCTCTCTCTATATATATATATATATATATATATATATATATATATATATATATATATATATATATATATATCTTTATTTATATTTCTTCTTATTTCTCTCTCTCTCTGGCAAACCCTCGACGATCGGAAGCGATCGGGTCGCGTAAGTGCGCGATCGCGTGCGTGAATAATATTCATTAAAATCCGTGTGTGATTCGATGAGAAGAGGAATAAGGAACGAGGGGAAGAGAACTCGAGGACGCGGCCACATAGGCACGCAAGTGGAAGAATATATCTCGCGATGCCAGTGAGACCGGTCTAACCATCTCCTCGATTTTTTATTCAGCGACGACATACACCTAGTCTCATGATATACTCGAAAAATAAACGATCAATAAACGAGCAATGCAAAAAAAAAAAAAAAAAAAAAAAAGTTATCAAAATGATGGTAGAAAAAAATAAAAGCGTGTAAGCGAAAATAAATGGCGAACGAAAGGCAGATTAGAAAGTGGATTCGAGATAAAAAAAAGAAACATAATAGTGCACAAAATTGCTACAATTTTTGTACAAAATATGAAGCTCACCAACAGGCAACGATCAGTGCAAATTTATGTCGCAGAAAGTCATCTGCAAAAAGTAATAAAAAACATTTTAGAATAATTTTATATGAGAGTAATTGATCGATTATTCAATATTTAAAAAATCATTATTCCAAATTATTCGAAAAAAAAAATTTCATTCACAATAATAATCTTCGTAAATGTTCAATTATTCTCTGTGTCTGAGATGGGAAATATGCAGTTGATGTGTTCCTGGCTATACGAGCGCAAAGTCAAATTATTAAATGGAATCATTTAATTTACTAGACGATGATTAATTGTCCCGGAGAGTGGGAATTAGAAGGTTCGTATCATAGATCGTCGTGCGCTATTCAACATAACGCTATAGTACATCATTGGATGAATGTAATGGGAACGAGCCCACCAAAGGATCACGACATCACGAGAGAAGGATTATTATATATAAGAATATAAGACGAAGCGCCGGCAGTCATGGGGAGAGCGCAGCTGCGCCTGACGGTTGCAGGATCTTTTGCGATAACGTATCGAGAGATTCCATGCTCCGGGTGTCTTTCTATATATTATATATATATGTACACACACACTGACACGTGTGTGCAAAAATTTAACGTTTTGAAAGTCCCTATATCCCCGTCTAAATATATATGTATATATATATATATGTATATATATATATATATGAGGACTTGTATTCCAAGACGTTAAAACTTTCGTCTCCGGACACATGTATAGCTGAACCGTTTGCAACGGTGTGCCGGAGCTCAGTCGTTTCCGTGACCTGGGTGTGGCGCCCGCACGTTTTTGCCTCTCCAGCATCACACGGGTTTTATATATATACATACACATATATATATACGTATATATGACGTATGAATCGACGCGTATGTGCCACACTGCGTGATTACCAGGCGAAAGGATAACGCTCGGTGTGCATTTCTCGCGCGATCGAAGCACGAGATCTCATATATATATATATATATATATGCTGGAAGTGTGCCTGCTGCGAATATTACATTTTCTTTCTCTTTTCGAGTATGCATACTCGTACTCAGCCTGCGAATACGATTTACATTATGCAATAATCCCCATCATTTAATTTTTTATAAACATTTTTTTTATTACCATTCTGTACGATATGAGAAATATTTGTACTAAAGTAGAATTGTTGGTGCATGTCAGACTGTTACGAAAACGTTGAAGAATGAATCGAGAACTGAGAGAAAATTTATTGAGAGATTATTTCATTAGAGGATCGAATGAATATTGAAATTAAAAAAATAATTTTTCACGTATACAGAAGAATGACGAATTTTAGTAAAATTATTTTTTTAAATTGACAGTGTGACGTTAATGTAAATAATCATAATAATAATAAATAATAATAAAATAAATAATAAAATAATAATAAAATATCAATGAATTGCAAAAGTGCAAAAACCTGTTATAAATTAACATTTGAATAAATTTATGAATGTAATTTTTTTTTTTTTTCAATGTCAACGCATAAATCATTTCAAATATAAATCATTCATAGAGTATATCGTATGGATTTTCAAAAACCCGTTTAAAAAACCCGGACGGAAAATTCTTCAATTCCACCTTCTTAATATGGAAACTCGATAATCCAGCTGAGTACGAGATTGGAAAACTCGTCGGCGAGTAAAAAAATTTGAAACGATAAAATGGTATGAAAAAAAAAAAAGGAAACAAAAAATCAGTATGATGAATGTAGGAGAAGAATTTCTGATGGAAGAGCAAACATCCTAACGAGTCTTGCGAGAGTTTCTTTTTTTTTTTTTTTCAATTTTATTTCATTCATCTCGAAGCAGCTTCTCCAGACTGGCGACTCTCAGATTCTCTCCTGTCGAGACTCTGATAACGGCAATCAAGACGTTATAATTACCTCCGCAGTTGCAATTCTCCCTCGGCAAATTTCCTTGAAAATCGTCATTTGGATTTTTCGAAATGCCAACATCGGGGTAATCCGGCAATCGGGTGAATAAAAAAATATTCATAACTCGGTAGAGGAATAAATTCATTCGGGAAAGGCTCGTATCAAATTTATGACTATTTTTTTTTTAAGCGAATAATGAATCTCCGGACTAATATTTCACTGTGTATGTGAACTTGGAGTAAATTCTACATGGTCGGAGATTTTTCATTAATACGAGTCCTGTGTAGTCGCAATCGCTACCGAGGCGCCCGTGCGACTCAACAAGTCTCGTAATTAGTCTGGGCGAGAAAGACTGCTCGTTTAGATTTGCATAAGTCTGATGTCAGATTGGTGGTGGCCGATCCGGTCGTGCTCATTGCCAAACGTCCTCGTTTCTCTCTCTCTCTCTCTCTCTCTCTCTCTTTCCCCCCCCCCCCCCCCCCCTCTCTACACGTCTCTCTCCTTCTCTTTTTCCTTACTCCATCCTTCCTCTTTAGCTCTTTACAGCTCTCATCAGCTAATTGAAAAAACAAATAAGCAAACGCAAAATTGTCCGCTACACTTTGCCTACTTATCCCTCTCACTCTTGTCCTCTCGGCTCTTGTCTGGAGGGTGCCGGCGAGAGAGTACGCGAGGGGAACCGAGACTCAATTACTCACAAGATTAATTGGCCACCGCGATAAAAAGTCTTCGCGATGACCAATGAAACGACACCCGGCGCCACCTCGTCTCCATGATCGATCGGACGCCACTCATAAAATCGTTGATCGATCGTTATTCAAATCCCATCCATATTCACTTTTATCTCTTTGCCATTTTTTTTCTTCATTTCTTCCTAGACGATAAATTTATAGAATATTTATAAATATTTGCATCAAGATAGGTTGCATCAAGGTGGAATTTTATTCCACCCAATGAGCGGAAAAGTGAAATAAAATTTACAATTATTCGATATAAAAAGTTAAAAAAAAATTATATAAATAAATCAAAATATAATGATCAACGAGATCATGATGGCTTTTCACACCCAGCTTCGATTGTCGTTCTTCATCTCACTATCTATATGTATAGACAACTTGCAAGGGTAGAATCGCCAACTCCCACGTTTTTAACAGCTATATATATATATAGCGAATGATGCTTGCTGGACCATCCAAGCTCTCTCATGTTCGGATAATTGTAATCTATTGCCAAGCGTAAAATGTACTCTTTTCTCTCCCACCCTGCCCTATACCCTTGTCTGTGAGTCTCGAGTCATCGGGACCGCAGCTCCATGCGTTGATAAAATGTGGTTGCAGCTATATAAATAGCTCAGCTTGCTAAATTCGCGTTTGCAATTCCCTCGTTTGCTTGTCGATGAGAAAAACAATATACGAGAATTTCAATTACGTCAATTTTTCCATCAATGTATCATTGGGTCCAGTCCTGAGGGTGGACATAATAAAAAGGGGATGGGGGGGGGGGAGAATTTAAGAAGTATTTTTGAATAGAAATTTTTTAAAAAGTATTTCTGTAAAATTCATTATCGATTTTATTTTATTATCTCTAATATGGATTTTGGAATTTCGATCCTCATCACTGGAATTCTAATATTAAAAATATTATAAATTTATATGTGGGAATAATTTCCGAGGAGCTGAAATCGATATATAACATAATTCCTATTGATTTTCTTTCTCTCTCTGCTGATTTGCTGCATCCAATATTACAAATCGATCGGTTTGTATCAATCGATAGTCAATTGGATCCTAACGAGAATTTTACTTCGATCGAGTTGACTCTTATGAGGATCATCATTGTTATCTCGTCGAAGCAACAAAAGTACCGATTTATAGCATTTATAGCGTTTAATATAAGAACAATATAAATGTAGAGTAACAATTATGGTCATGCGGTCGCGGGAACCCTTTGAGAATTGTACGTGAACATTGGCGTTTCCATGATCATTTCACGAATATGAGAACTTTGATGAAATATATCCGGCGAATATATCTTGTAGCGATATTCCCTAGACTGGCGTACAAGAATGAAGCAATTGAGTAAAAGAGCTCTATCAAATTATGTCATTATGTCATGCGAAAACAATATCTAGATATAACAAAAAAAATCCTACAATTTTTTTTTTTTTTTAATTTTGAATATTTCATCTTTTTGCAAGACATACAAATAGTCATTATAATCAATATAATATTCATAATTATCAATTAACCAAATTCTTCTCAATCTAACTATCCCCAAATTTACCATAAACCTTGAGGCAACGGTCACTAAAAAAAAAGAATTTCCCATCCTAACAGAGAATCCAATAGTCCTCCTACTATAGTAGACGGACTATTGAATGACTATAACGAAATTCGCCCGTCTCATTGGAGATCAAAAATCTTATCTCATTTCGGTTTGAATACTCTCGGCATTTCGAGTATGTACTCGAGTCACTTCTGTTGTATACCTACTGCTCCACCGGTTGAAGTACGTAAGGGCGGATGCAGCCACTCTAAGAGTGCATCAGGGACTACGTGGTACTATGGAAAGCTCCTGCATTCAACCTGTTCTTTATACCTTTGAAATACTTCATTCTCTTACACCAACTTTACCGATCTTGTTACTGTATTTTCAGACATAGAGGGAATATATATATATATATATATATATATATATATGTCTCTATGTCTGCATCCTCCCCCTCTCCATCTCTCTATGTCTATGTCTGAAAATACAGTAACAAGATATATATATAGCTGCATGAAATTCGAGACGTGTTGGCTATCCGTGTGCATGTAATTGACGACAATGCAGGTTTGCAGCAAGCGCAGGCTCGCTAACGAGAAATGTGCTAATAGGGAGACAGCATAGGCTCGAAATATCCTTATTTACTAAGGAAGAAAATGCTGAAAAAAAATAATATTTTGAGAATATTGAGAGAGAACATTCTAGTTGACATTAGGTTGTGATTAAAAGTTTAAGTTAAAAATGCGATATATATATATGTATCGATAAGTGCACTTTTTGCTCGACCGGAAATTTCATTTGTCTCCTGATGACTTTCATGAGAATAACATATGTGTATGTAGATCTCTGTACACACACATGTGTGGGTATAATTAGCAGATACGTCTTTAACAGCAAACTGAAAATTTCGCACGGTTCATGACAATTGGGCAAGCGTATGCGCGATGATATATATATATATATATATATATATATATATATATATATATATATATATATATATATTTAGATATATGCGCAAGAATTGTGCACATCAAAGCCGGAAGTCTCGATTCCGGCACGGAAGAGACTCTCAATTAAGTCAATTAATTTCAATGCCCGGATGTGGTCTCGTGGCGAGGGAAAGACAAAGATAGCTCATGATAATTCTCAATTCAAGGATTCTCTCTTTTCTTTCTACCTGCAGTGAAATATATGAAATTTGTATATTATCCTCTTGAAGAATTATTTTTCCATTGTGAGAAATGTCTCCTTTTAATAAATTCGTTCAACCAAAACTTATGACACTTTTATACAAAAAGAGGAGACTCTAAAAAGCAATAGAAAAACTTGGCACAGATGAAAATGAGTCTTTGGGTCTTGATCGGTTTAGACAGTTGCTCGAAAGATTGATGAATATTACGAGAACAAAAATATTTAACTCATAATGTGTATTATACCTCGAGGCAAAAAGAGAAACTTGGCTCGAAATAAGAGTGAACCTCCGAGGGGACTCGATGGACGTATAAGGTTGATGTAGATATATGGAAAGTGAAGTACCTTAGAGAGACTCTCTCGTCTTTGGTACAAGAGGTAACCAAGAAATTCTATAGAGTCTTCGAGGTCTTGAGAATTCTTTCTTGCTCCTCCTCCCCTCTTCACTTGTCCTGAAGGAATATGCCCTCCTATATATATATATATATATATATATATATATATATATATATATATATATATATATATATATATATATATATATATATACTCATCATATATGCGTACTAAAGCGGATCACTATAGTGCTATTTTACCTTTTTTCCCTTTCACTCATATTCACAATACAACCACTCTCATGACCAAAGAAAAATGTTGCGGTAATTTTTTTCACATTTATTATCCTTCCATACATCGATGACCTGTTTTTGCAATAATCTGTAGATTCAAGACAGAGCAAAATATCGAGCGTCGTATTTTTATGACGAGAGAATTCTTTTTGAGATAATCGCCTGCTCAGTGGTGAAAAAAAAAAATCAACAAATCCCTTTTAAGTTAGCAATTTTACTAAAATTCTCATCTCTGTCTCTAGTCCTTTCCCTCAATTTATTGACCATTTATTTTCTTTTTTTTTTTTAATCCGGACACAGTTATATAAAAGTTCAAAATCCTTACCGATAAATAAAAATGATATAAAAATCTTCGTTTCCTCTTTGACTAAAAAAAATTTCTCCGTGAATTTTTATCCTACCAGCGATGATAAATAATACCGATGGTTATATATTTATACTCGTACACGTACACCAGCCAAATCTCCAGAGAAAAAAACTCTCTCTGCATGTCCAGAGTCTGCAGGCCCTTTTAAAGGGCAAAAAGAATTTTAAAGGGCAAAAAGGAAAAAGAGTGCAGCGAGCGAAGACATTTTGGTTTACCAAAACGTCTTCGCTCGCTGCACTCTTTTTCCACTCTGCCAAATGAAGTCTATATGGTGCGTAAAATTGTCCTCGTCGTATGGGGTTTCGGGTTGCCCCAAGCTGGCCACGAAACACCAACGAATTCCCGTGTGAACCGTAAATTGCATCTGGGTCGTGTTGATCGTAAAATTTGGGCTCGCGCCGCGAGAATTCTCCGGAACTGAGAAACGATTCATGGGCTCCAGAGAGAGAGCAACATATATATATATATATATGTATATAGATCGGGCGAAGGGATCTTTGTACGAGATCGCCAAGTTACCTTTTGCTCCTACAGAAGGAGAACGACACAATCGATTTTCGGTCTTGAAACTTTCAGTGCCCTGCGATCGAGGATCTCAAAAAAAAAAACAAAAAAAAAAGCTTTGCTCCTTTAAATCCTTTTAGGTCTCTCTCTCTCTCTCTCTCTCTCTCTCCCTCACTCTTTCTCGGTCCATTTTGGCCGAAATACACTCTTGACTTCAAGAGGAACATTTTTTGTTACTTTCTCGTACCCAATGATGGCAAATAAACGTCACAAAAATTATATATATTATCAGATATATATTTTTTTAATATTCGTATTATATACGTATTTTACGAGATATTTTGCTACCGAATCGTTGCATATTTTCGCATATAATTTTTTTTTAATGGAGGGAAAAATATTTAACCGAGTTTGGCTGATCTCGGATCGTTTTCTGGATATGTTTTTGCACTCAAACACGCGAAACACTGTATGAAAAGTCCAGCGAGAATCCGATGAGAAAAGACAATGGGACGTTAAGTCATCGTTGAAAAATTAAATCGATGATTCCCGCCCGCAAAGTTCTCCCGTTTGTGTCAGCGAGCGAACACACCACGCTAGTCGTTTTTTATTTATTTAATAATTCAACGCGTCTCTCGCCGGATCTCTTTTCCCCCTTCACCGTTCTCAACTTCGATGTTGTACTATTCGTATGTAAATATAATGACGCGTCACCGACGACTTTGTCTCTTCTTTGTCTCTCGATAAAGACCGCAAAAAAAAATAAAATAGAATAAAAGAAAAAAAAGAATAGAAAAAAAAAATAGAAAGAGCATTTTTTCTCAAATGGAGAATAGTGTACAGGAAATATGCATATCCCGAGGATATTGAGACGACCGACGCAGCTGAAATGAAAGTGAGAATGGTGCCTGGAGAGTTTCAGCAAGTTGCACAGTTATTAGCCTGCTGGACGTGCAAATTTCAAGATTTCAAAAACTCGTTCTCAAATCATATATCGATGCAAATTTCCTCGCTGCTCACAAATCTACTTGCATTTACTGAACTACTTAAAAAAATAATAATACTTTACGAAAAATTCTACGTAAAATGAGATTTTTTTTTCATCGCGATAAATTATCATTTTATCAGAAAAAGAATATTTATATCACAGCGAATGGTGTCTGGCCAATCTAATGAGATGCAAACGCACGAAAGATTTGCATATAGTTAGTTTCTGTCAACTGCTGATGACCCAAGGGTGGCCAACAACTGTACCTCTTATCTCTCGAATATTCCCCTCGATGCAAATAGGCTGCGTGGGTTGATGTGGGACGATATATATATATATATAAATGTATATATTGGTACACGTACGTACCTTCGGGGTATTTGTAGATAATAGTCATCCGAACGACCTTGTAATAAGAGACGTGACCCGACAAAGCAAAAAGAACGCTCTAGAGGTCACAATATTAAGAACAATATGAGCGAGTGATGGTAATAAATAATTATATTTGCAATCAATAGAAATCTTTGAGCTATAATTAATTATTCTCGTAATGACATTTGTGAAAATCTTTGGATGTGATAATTACTTATTCGGTTATTCACATAAATTATGTTTCAAGTAATTTTAACACTTGGAAGAATTTATATAATTCGAATATTCCTAATTTTTAAAAATAAAATTTTAACCCATAATGAAATATTTAATAATTAATGAATATTTTATCTGTTCAGGTTTCACGGGCACCCAATGCGAGATCGACATTGACGAATGCGCGGCAAATCCTTGTCTCAACAATGGTGTCTGCACCGATCTCATAAATTCATTCAAGTGCACGTGCGCTGATGGTTTTGCCGGCTCGCACTGTCAGATAAACATAGACGACTGTGCCTCTTCACCGTGTCGTAATGGCGGAACGTGTCAGGATTCGATAGCAAAATATACGTGCGAATGTCCAGCAGGATTCACCGGTGCATCGTGCGAGACAAACATAAACGATTGTCAATCAAATCCGTGCCACAGTGGAAAATGTATCGATGGCGAAAATTCATTCACCTGCAGTTGCTTTCCTGGCTTTACGGGACGTTTGTGTCAGACCCAAATCGACGAATGCGAGAGTAATCCTTGTCAATTTGGTGGACGATGCGAGGATCGTATAAATGGTTATCATTGCATATGCAGACCTGGAACTTCCGGTACAAATTGCGAGGTCAATGTAAACGAGTGTTACAGCAATCCTTGTAGAAATGGCGCCAGGTGCATCGATGGAATCAACAGGTAAACTTTCAATTCCTTTTTTATTCAAATATAAAGAAATTATTGGAAAAAATAATAATAATAATTTTATCATTTCACTATTTCAAATTATTTTTATCACATTTAATAATAATTCATTTTTTCTCAATCGCAAACCCCAATCACAATTACTAATCGAAACGTCTCTCGTTCACTTTTTTTTTCTTTTTCAATCTCGCGTCTCTTCTATTCCTCTTGTCCTCGCGCGAAGCAATCGGATGCCCGGTCTAGGATGGTACGTAAAAGTGTTGAAAAAAAAAAAAAGAACGAGTGTGACAATTGTGTGTTTCGTGTGTGCTTTTGCTTTTTTTTTCTCTTTAAACTACAGTGTTTGATTTTACAAGAATTTTTCACACTTACGATTTTACTAAAAACCAATAAAATCCTTTCTAAAGTTGCATTATTTTTTTATTTCCATATAATTCCTTTTCAAATTTAAACTCATCCAAATGTAAAGATTTTCTCAAATGTCAGAATTTTATTGAAACGATTAATCTATCCAATATTTAAATTTTATTAAAACTTTGCTCGCTTTTAACTAAATCTATTTTACGTCCCACTCGCTCGATCGTTGGTCACATTTTCCATTTTCAAATTTCTCACCTTTTTTTTCGCTTGCACCAGCCTGTAATATATTTTTCATTTGTGCATTCACGCCAGAAATTCCATTGCAGCATTTTTTTTTTATTGGTTTTTCACCGTGTGCCCACATGTTTTCCATTTGTGATCGACATTGATGAAGAAAAAAATTCATTGAAATATACGGGGATGGATGTAATTTTGGAAATAAAATAAATCCATTAAAATCATTCGATTGCTATTATAATATTTCATCGCAATCAAATTTTCTCTTCATACTTTTCAGAAAAAAGAAATAATAATAATTTGATTTTGTCTGTTCAGGTACTCTTGCGAGTGCGAGCCAGGATTTACAGGACAGCATTGCGAGACCGACATAAACGAGTGTTCGAGCAATCCTTGCGCCAACGGTGGACGTTGCATCGACATAATCAATGGATTTAGATGCGAATGTCCACGTGGATATTACGATGCCAGATGCCTGAGTGATGTTGACGAGTGTGCGAGCAGTCCTTGTATCCATGGTGGTACCTGCGAGGATGGTGTAAATCAATTTATATGCCATTGTTTGCCCGGTTACGGTGGCAAAAGATGCGAGGCTGATATTGACGAGTGTGGATCAAATCCGTGTCAGCATGGTGGAATGTGCAATGATCATCTCAACGATTACAGCTGTCAGTGTCTGGCTGGTTATACGGGGACAAATTGCGAGACGAATATCGACGATTGTGCCAACAATCCATGTCAAAACAGCGGATCCTGCATCGATCTTGTCAATGATTACAAATGCGTCTGTGAATTGCCACATACAGGAAGAAATTGCGAGAACAAGCTCGATCCTTGCTCACCCAACAAATGTCTTCATGGTGCAAAATGCTCACCATCCTCAAATTTTCTCGATTTTGCGTGCACTTGCACAGTCGGTTATACCGGACGTTTGTGCGACGAGGATGTCGACGAGTGTATCATGACGTCACCATGCAGAAACGGCGCCACTTGCCGGAACATGAACGGATCTTACCAGTGTGTTTGTGCCAAAGGGTACGAGGGACGTGACTGCATCATCAATACCGATGACTGTGCCTCTTGTGAGTTTTTTTTTTATCCTTGTACGAATTTTCAGCTAAATTTTGTTACAATATTGAAATAATTTTGGATATAAATTATCGGTGAATCCTTGCAAAGAATATTTACTGATTTGAATTTAATTTCTGTTTCAGTCCCTTGTCAAAATGGTGGAACTTGCCTCGACGGAATTGGCGACTACACCTGCCTCTGTGTGGACGGTTTTAGTGGAAAGCATTGCGAGGTTGACGTTGACGAGTGTTTATCATCACCCTGTCAAAATGGCGCGATATGCAAGGAATACGTTAATTCATACACGTGCCAGTGTCAACTTGGATTTTCCGGTATAAATTGTCAAACAAACGACGAGGATTGCACCGACAGTAGTTGCATGAACGGTGGAAAATGCATAGACGGTATAAACAACTACACGTGCTTCTGTCAACCAGCTTATACTGGCTCAAATTGTCAATATCGTATAAACGAGTGTGACAGCTCACCGTGTCTGAATGGTGCCACATGTCACGACGACATAAATCAACACTACACGTGTCATTGTCCTTACGGGTATACGGGTCAGCGTTGTGACAAATACGTTGATTGGTGTATCGATATGCCTTGCGAGAATAGCGCGACATGCGTACAACATCAGAACAAATATCACTGCAATTGTTCGCCCGGTTGGACAGGCAAAGTTTGCGACGTCGAGATGGTCTCTTGCAAGGACGCCTCGATACGTAAAAACGTAGCTGAGATAAATCTGTGCAACAATGGTACATGCGAAGATATTGGGAACAGTCATCGGTGCCATTGCCTCGAGGGATATACAGGTTCGTACTGCCAACAGGAGATTAACGAGTGTGACTCAGCGCCTTGTCAAAATGGCGCATCTTGCAAAGATCTCGTTGGCTCGTATCAGTGCCAATGCACAAAAGGCTTCCAGGGACAAAATTGCGAACTAAACGTTGACGATTGCCGTCCAAATCCCTGCCAAAATGGCGGCACTTGTCACGATCTTGTCAATAACTTCAGTTGTTCATGCCCACCCGGAACATTGGGAATAATATGCGAGATAAACGTCGATGATTGTGTCATTGGTGCTTGTCACAATAATGGCACGTGTACCGATCGCGTTGGTGGCTTCGAGTGTCGTTGCCCGGCCGGTTTTGTCGGTCCACGCTGCGAGGGTGACATCAACGAGTGTCTCTCAAATCCATGCGCCTCACCCGGTACTCAAGATTGCGTTCAACTCGTCAATAATTATCACTGCAACTGCAAGCCCGGCTACATGGGACGTCATTGCGAGGTCAAGGTAAACTTTTGCGACAGTTCACCGTGCCAGAATGGCGGCGTTTGTACGGCAAAACAGGCCGGTCACACGTGTCTGTGTCCGACCGATTATCACGGACACAATTGCGAATTTGCCGGATCTCTGTGCGATACCGAGCCCTGCCTGAACGGTGGATCTTGTCGCGTTGCCGATACAGAAATCGGTTATCGTTGCTACTGTTCGCCCGGTGTTACCGGAACTCACTGCGAGATTGACGCAAAGGACGAGTGCTCGAGCAATCCCTGCCAGCAGTCCGAGGCAATGTGTGAAAATCTAATCGGTGATTATGCCTGCTACTGTCCACCCAAATGGACCGGTAAAAATTGCGAAACTTACGACCCAAATTATCGCGGCGGTGTATTTGGACGTTTGAATTCAATGGTACCGAAGATAATGAACGCTTATGATCTTGATCTTGAGCGTGAACGGAAAAAATGCGTGGAAAATCGTTGTGAGGAAAAATCGGGCAATCATCATTGCGACGAAGAGTGCAACAAGTACGCGTGTAATTTTGATGGTAACGATTGTTCCTTGGGTATTAATCCATGGAGAAATTGTACAGCACCGATCAACTGCTGGGACGTTTTTATGAATGACGTTTGCGACGAGGTTTGTAACAACGCTCAGTGTCTCTTTGACGGACGTGATTGTGAGAAAAAATTGGCACCTTGTAATCCAATTTACGACGCTTATTGCCGCAAGCATTATGCAAATGGACACTGCGATTATGGCTGCAACAACGAGGAGTGTAATTGGGATGGTCTCGATTGCGAGGGTGAACCACCCTCATTGGCCGAGGGTGTTATATCGGTCGTTGTCAGAATGGATATGCAAACTTTTCGGTCAAACATCGTTGCATTCTTGCGTGACATTGGACACGAATTACGAACAACCCTGAGAGTAAAACAGGACGAGGTAGGCAACGACATGATATATCCGTGGAAACGAGATCGCGATCATGGAATGCAGACAAATTTCTTCGGTAGACCAACGACGATTTATCGCGACGAGGGACAGAGCGGGGTAAAAGCTTATCTCGAGATTGACAACAGAAAATGTACGGTAACCCAGGGTGCAGTTTGTTTCCCATCGGCCAACGAGGCGGCTGAATATCTCGCGGCAACTGCATCGAAGCATTCGCTGTCGCGAAATTTTCCGATCGAGCAGGTGCGCGGTGAGGTTGGTCCCCAAGATCCGGAATATCCTGATACACCGACAAACTACAAGTATGTTTTTATCGGTGTCGTTATCGTCATACTTGGTGGTATGTTGGTCGGTGTACTCGTGACGGCACAGAGAAAACGAGCAGTTGGCGTTACTTGGTTCCCGGATGGTTTTCTACGGACAAACACGGGCAGTGGTCCACGAAGAAGATCACGAAGACGCGGACCTGATGGCCAAGAGATGCGGAATTTAAACAAACAGCCGTCGGTTAATTGTATGGATATCGATGTGGTTAATGGTCGTGGACAACAATGGTCGGACGATGAATCGGATCTTCCGCCGTCAAAACGTATGCGCGCGATCGAGCCTGGTTACGCCAGTGATCATACGGCAATAACCGATTACGAGGAGACTGAACCGCGTATGTGGACCCAACAGCATTTGGACGCAGCGGAAATACGTAATCGACCGGATGCCGGAGTTTTGACACCACCGAGTCTTGAGCACGGTCAGGACGTTGATGTTCGTGGACCATGCGGTATGACACCATTGATGGTAGCTGCAGTTCGAGGAGGTGGCTTGGACACGGGTGAGGAGGAAGACGAGAGCGACGGTACCGCAGCTGTCATTGCCGATCTCGTTGCTCAGGGTGCCGATCTCAATGCAACGACCGACAAAAGTGGTGAAACTTCGCTACATCTTGCGGCGAGATACGCACGTGCCGATGCGGCCAAGCGTCTTTTGGATGCAGGCGCTGATGCCAATTCTCAGGATAATACCGGAAGGACTCCGTTGCATTCTGCTGTTGCTGCCGATGCCATGGGAGTTTTTCAAATATTACTGAGAAATCGTGCGACTAATCTTAACGCGAGAATGCACGATGGGACGACGCCATTGACACTCGCGGCAAGATTAGCGACCGAGGGTATGGTTGAGGAATTGATAAATGCCGATGCCGATATTAATGCAGCTGATAATAGCGGAAAAACTGCTCTTCATTGGGCTGCCGCTGTAAATAATGTTGACGCTGTCAAT